>CAMZMU010000044.1:31841899-32108096 GCA_947311845.1 Poa pratensis | reverse complement strand
AAAAGAAGGGAGGTCAAGTGGCCGATCGCCCAGATCTGTCACGGAGATCGCTTTGGTAATATCTGCTGCCCTTTCCATGATTAAGGGGCGGGCTATGAACCAGGATGAGTCCTGGATTCCAATTTTTTCTCTTAGTAATTTTGATATAAATCATGATATACGTGAAAGTCATGATCCTATGCCATCTGTTGCTGATAAAATAAGTGAAGATTGCGTTACTGTGGCTTTTATTGTGCATGCTAAGCAAAATCTGGCATCATGGAGCAGTTAAGGAAGATATTGAAGAGGGAGATCATGACTGTGATAGGCTGAGGCAAAAGGCTGATGCGTTCGATTCTGTTGAAGATGTTCAGTTGAAAATGATAGAAAGGGATCATCTAGCACAATCTGTGTGACAGGCCACCGAAATCAGAGTGAAAATAATCTTGGACATGGAATGAGGGATCATATATCAGTATTATCCCGGCAATGTGGGATCTTTTTGTCTCAGGCTGACAGTATAAAAATTGATGAAGATGGACGTTGCTGGTCACATTTTCGCCGCATTGGTAGTTCTCATTGTGCACTATATCAGAGTGATGGCTCTCTCAAGTACTCTGGCTCAAACAGCAAGAGGTACAAGACTGATGATGCTACTGCACATGATGATGGTGGACATAAAGGGGAACCTCTGCCTTCGAGTGAACAGCAGTTTTCAGATTCAGAGACGCAGAGGTTTTGTGCAGCTTCAGGCAACAATTACTGGGTTTATAAGAACAGGCGACGGGACAGTTAAGCAGCTTTGTCTTCGCGAGTTTGATGGCAAGAAAGGTAGGCTGAGTTGGGAATCAAAGCAGTGTCGGATGGACGTTTCTACAGCAAATAATGCACACATGTCGGGTCCTCAGGCGAGGCCCGACATGAGCAATGAGTCTTCTCGGCTGGAACTGTCGGGGGGCGGGGCAGGCCCCGACAGTTCAAGAGCTTGTCTGTCTAGTGCAGACACACCACCCCAGCTTGTGTTTCTGTGTGAAACCAGGCAAAAACCTGACCGAATCCGAATCTGAGGTTCCGTTTGGGCATGAAGGGCTTTTGCTGTGGAAGGGAATGGCTCTGGAGGTGGTATAGCCCTCTTCCATCATGAGGATGTGGAGGTCAATCTCCTCTCTTATAGCAAACGACATATTGATGTGCATATTCAAGGCGGACCTTTTGGAGCTCGCTGGCGAGGGACCTTTGTCTATGGGGACCCTAAACCCAGCGAGCGTCATCACATGTGGACAATGCTACGACGTATTAAGAATGAATCTACTGAGCCCTGGTTACTCTTGGGGGATTCAACGAAGCGATGTGGCAGGCGGAACACTTCTCACGTGCCCGCCGCCTGAGAGGCTTATGATGGATTCGGGAGGTGCTCTCGCACTGTGATGTCCATGATCTAGGGTTCGTTGGCATCCCCTGGACATTTGACAACAAGCAGAGGGGAGATCGGAATGTAAAAGTTCGTCTTGACGAGGTGTGGCGTCTCCGGCGTGGTCGTTCCGGTTCCCTTTGGCGCAGGTGCGCCACCTTGTCTCGCCTCGCTCAGACCACTGTCCGTTGCTTCTGACTACCATGCCTGCCAATGTGGATCAGCAAAGGAAAAAGCCTATTCGCCGCTATGAAATCATGTGGGAGCGGGAGCCCACGCTTGCTGCAACAGTGGAAGAGGCTTGGGCTCACCTGTAGGTGTGCGTGACCTTGGCGACGTCTGTTCGTCATGCGGGGTGTGATGGGTTCGCTCTATGACTGGAAAAGACAATACTTTAAACCCATCGCTCACGAGCTGGAGAAGAAACGGAAAAGGCTGGAGGTTTTAGTTCAAGCTAATGATCCGAACCAGCAGGAGGAACGGAAACAAATTCTTGCTGACATGGATGAACTCCTTTACCGTGAGGAACTTATGTGGATGCAGAGATCCCGTGTTGCCTGGCTACGGGAGGGTGATCGCAACACGAGCTTCTTTCACGGAAAGCCACTTGGCGGCGCAAGAAGAATAAAATTTCCAAACTGAAGCGTGGATGGTTCGTGACTGAAAATAGCGAAGAGATGGGGCACCTTGCGACTGAATTTTTTCAGAAGCTGTATACAAAGGACGATAGCGTAAACCCTGCTGAACTGCTTCGTCTGTTCCTGAAAAAGTGGATGCGGACATGAATTCAAAACTGTGTGCACCTTTTTCTGAGAAAGAAATCAGCGACGCTCTCTTCCAGATTGGCCCTTTAAAGGCTCCTGGACCGGACGGCTTTCGGGTCGTTTTCTGCAACGTAATTGGGACTTGCTGAAGACTGATATTGTTGCGGCTGTGCAGATGTTCTTTTCTGAAGGGAAGATGCCGGAAGAGGTGAATGATACTGCGATCGTGCTGATTCCCAAGAAGAACGACCCTGAAGATCTTAAGGATTTCCGCCCCATCAGTTTATGCAACGTTGTGTTCAAAATTA
Source organism: Poa pratensis (assembly GCA_947311845.1). Lineage (NCBI taxonomy): Eukaryota > Viridiplantae > Streptophyta > Magnoliopsida > Poales > Poaceae > Poa > Poa pratensis. Next base: position 32,105,634 of record CAMZMU010000044.1, on the reverse strand, counting down.
TTTCCAAGTGCCTGGTGAATCGGCTGCGGCCTCTGTTACACGATATCATCTTCCTATGCAGAGCGCATTCATCCTGGCCGCTTGATTACTGATAACGCTCTTATGGCTTTTGAGTGTATCCATGCCATTCAAGGAAATTCTCCAGAACGTGCAAACTTCTGTGCTTACAAGTTGGATATGGCTAAGGCTTATGACCGCGTGGATTGGTGCTTTTTAGAAGGTGTTATGACGAACTGGGCTTTCATAGTACATGGATACGGTGGATTATGCAGTTGTTACCACCGTGCGATACTCAGTTCGTCTCAATGGTCATGTGTTGGACACCTTCACACCAATGGGCTGCGCCAAGGCGATCCGCTTTCTCCCTATCTGTTTTTGTTTGTTGCGGATGGACTGTCAAGGCTGATCCAGAGAGGTTGAGACTGATAGACTGAAGGAGCTGAAGATATGTCGCAATGCTCGGGCATGTCCATTTACTGTTCGCGGATGACAGCCTTCTCTTCTTGGAAGGGTCTGTGCAGCAAGCGTCGGTGGTAAAGGACATTTGGACAGATATGAACATGGCACTGGACAGCTGGTAAGCCTTGGTAAATGCTCAATCATGTATGGGCAGAGGTTGCGGCGCCGGTGCAGGCTGAGATGAAGGAGCTTCTTGCTATGAAACTGAAAGCTTTGAACAAAAGTATCTAGGCTTGCCTGTGCCGGAAGGGCGTATGAAAAAGGGAAGTTCCAATCTCTGAAGGAACGATTCCACAAGCGTCTGTCCGATTGGATGGAGAAGTACCTATCGAGTGGAGGGAAGGAAGTGCTGATCAAGGCAGTGCTGCAAGCGCTGCCCACTTATGCAATGAGTGTTTTCCAATTCCCTGCAGGCCTCATTGAAGAACTCAACAAGATGATCCGTGATTTCCATTGGGGTGATGAACATGATCGGCGACGGATGCACTGGTTGTCTTGGGACAAAGTCACCCTGCCAAAAATGGCTGGGGGCATGGGATTTCGCGATTTTCAAGCTGTTCAACCAGGCTCTCCTGACTCGGCAGGCGTGGAGGCTCCTTCTGTTCCCGGATAGTCTGTGTGCACGTCTTCTGAAGGCGAAATACTACCCCAATGGCCACCTCCTGGACACTGCTTTCATTCAAAATATCTCGGCTTCGTGGCAAGGTGTGGTTCATGGCCTCGAGCTACTTAAGAAAGGCACGATCTGGCGCATTGGTTCTGGCTCCATGGTTAAGATTTGGCGAGACAATTGGCTGCCACGTTCCGGTAGTATGAAGGTGTCGGGCATGAAAGAAAGGTGAGGCTAAAGTGGGTGTCGCAGCTAATTGACCCGGCATCCAAGTCCTGGGATGAAGGTCTAATCGGAAGTACTGCTACCCATGACGCTGAGGCCATTTGCGGATCAAGCTTCCTCGCCGTGTGTCAGACGACTTCATTGCTTGGACCCGGAGAGCTCTGGTGTGTTCTCTGTAAGGAGTGCTTACCGTCTAGCCTTGCAGCCCAAAATCAACAGCCTAAGCCGTGGTCAAGGTAGTGCGAGCCTACTGGTGATCGGAGTATTTGGAACCTGGTCTGGAAAGCTGGTGTGCCGCAGAAAACGGGTGTTTGCTTGGCGCCTCGCGACGGACTCCTTGGCGGTCACTGACAATCATCGACGAATCCCAAGGTTGATCCGCAATGCTCGATTTGTGGTATGGAGGTGGAGACGGCGCACCATGCCATGGTCAGGTGCACACTGGCTCGGGCCCCTCCGTGACGGTATGCGCCAGGTTTGGAACCTTCCTGATGAAGCAACGTTCCGGCTTTCTGACCCAGTTGGTTTTTTCAACTGCTTGACGGCGCGACTGCAGACATGAGAGCGAAACTGATTTTCCTCTTTGGCGTACTTGGTATCACCGAACAATGTTGTCCATGGTGATGGGAAGGCCTCCATCTCAGGCTCGGTGCCCTTTCTTCAGAATTACATTTGTCTCGATCAAGCCTGAACCTTGCAAGCCAGTGCATGGGAAGGCGGCCGTCTCTCGGCCAGCTGACCCTGAGTCGTCTTCACATGTGAGTGCTCGATCCTTCTGGCAGCCTCCTGATACGGGCTGGATTAAAATCAACGTGGATGCTGGTTGGGATGCGGCGGCAACCTCTGGTGGTACTGGTCTTGTGGCTCGCGGGGCGGATGGTAGCGTGGTCTATTCACAATGGAAGACCCTTGCTTGTGTGCGAGCGCGGAGAGGCAGTGGTGTTGGCCAATTGGAAGGCATCCGCTTCTTCGCAGGCCAGTCCCAGCAATCTGGAATCGAATCGGATTGTGCACGGGCGGATCGCCAGCCTAACTCATCGGAGATGGATCGGTCTGCATTGGAGCGTGTTCATGGAAGCAAAAGCTGAGCTTTGTACTTTGGCGAATGTGAGATTGGAAAAAGGTCGGTCGGGTGAGTAACAGAGTGGCACATGATTTAGCAAAGTTAGGCAAACGTGAATGTGGAGTGATGCATGGGGCAGTTCCGTCCTGCGCGACGGACTCCCTATTGCTTGATTGTAATACTGTTTTTGCCTATTTATAAAGCTCACCACTTAGTTCAAAAAAAAAAAAAAAAAGATAATGGTTTTGTTCGTGCCTAAAAATAGGAAATACTATATGCACAAATGGTTATTTTTTTTACCCGCACCTTAAGTATATGGCAGCCACATCTCCGGTGTGCAAATTGGCCAGTTGCAATCATATTCCTCTTCATCATCTATCACTTTTACTTGGAAAACAACCCGGCTCCACTGCTCTCCCTTCTCACTGGCAGTGTATAGTCGAACATAGCCTGTTCTTCTCCACTTCCTCAATTTCGTAGTAGTTGCCTTCGGACAAAATCTCCAAACTGCTCAAACATCGCCCGTGTGTACACCTTACTGGCATGCCGTTCGAACAGCAGATTAAAATGCAGAACCCTCCCACCCTGCACCAATGAAAAATTAACCGTCAAATAAACAAAAAAAATGCCCATCATGTGTCTACAATTTTTTTGGTACAGTAGGCAACTCACAATTCTGGTTCGCCTCACTTCGAAGCTCTTGGTGGATTCCCTGACGAACTGAAGCCTCATGTAGTGGCTGACAAACATGTGCATCGGGCTAGCCGCTGGCACATTTTTTTTAACATACTGTTAGCACTCTGGCTGCGCTGTGCCGAACACACCGTCGAAGTAGGGCTTTGCCCATTTCATCCTGACCTCATAATTTTGCGTCATGTCCGGGTGTGAATTCAGTTTATACTTATCGAGCAGAGCACCCATGTACTGAATTCAGTTTATACTTTCGGCTCGACGCATTCAGCCTGCTCTTGCCGTCAGATTATCAGTATATATGTGAACAAATTTCTCTCGAGCTCCCATACGATCATAACAGATCAGCTCCCATATGATTAGGACATATCAGCCTTTTTGCGGAGCAGCACCTATCCACAAGAAATGCAATTACTGAAAGAGAAACATTATGTCAAAAGCAGTCCCACAGTTTCTATCAGTCCTAGCTGCAATTTTTTTGTGCTTTCTGAACCTACAATCTCAATGTAACCAGTTAAATTCACTGCAACTGTTTCCACCAATCAAAGATTACACGAAATGATATCATCTAATGCAAGTGTTTCTACTGTAAGCAGCAGTACTACAACTCCTATCAGTCCTACAGATGCAATTTTGAGCATTCTATAACCTAAAAGTTCACTGCATTTTTTCCTCCGATTGTACAAAACGAAATTGAAAATTTTGGTTGGGACAAACCTAGTCCACCCTGGAGCGTTCGGATCCCCCCTGATCACGGATCCTTCCGACGTCGTCGCTGGATTCCTCGGGTGTTTGCTGTCCACCTCCCCATCGGGCGATTCCGCATCTCTGGCCCGTATCTCTATTATGGCAGACTCAGCTTCGCCAACCTCGCGCCGTTCAACGCCCCCGGATCCTGCTCAGCCACGCTGCTCTCAGCCAGCGCACAGATCAGATGCATCCCGTCCCCGTTTTCCCCTGTTGCCTGTCCCGACGGGAACCTGAGAACAGAAGAAAAATCGACTACCTTACATACCACAAGCACCCGAGATTCAATAGTTGCGGCTGAGATCGAGCATAGAACTCGCTCACAACTTGATCTAGGAGAAACTCCATCCCTTCAAGCACCACGGGCCGTCCGGCAAGAATCTCCAATCCGGCGACAACACACTAGGGCAAGAATTCCCCGCACGATTTATCTGGACCACGGGGACATGAAAATCGGACGTCATGTCCTCTGAGACCAGGAAACAACGCCCGTCAGCCGCGTTACAACCCATCAAGACAAATACCCCACATGTCAGGTCGCGCGGGGGTGAAAGTTACCGCCCGACTCCGTTTTTACTTGCCAACACACGTAACGACAAGGTCCAGAATCACAATCGCGTCGTAACCAGAGCCGTCCAGATTCCAGGTGCATCTGTGCTCGGGAGCCAAATCACCCTCCCCAGTACATCTTACAGGTCCAAGGGAAAACTAATGGATGAAATTCGTGTGTCTACACAGTAGTGCAGATGCAGCTTGCTCAGGCGTCCGGGTTTAGCTTCCTAGCATCCAGATTAGTGCACGTGATTGCCACCTCCTGCATCTACACCGCTGCTATGCCCGGGCTCCTCGTCTCGCCCGACCTGCAGACAGGGGCTATGGAGGCCGTCTCGCCGAGCTGCACACAGGGGCCATGGCGGTCGTCACGCCCACCTGTAGATAGGAACCCTGGCTCTCCCCTGGGCCAGGTACTAACCTGAATCACTCATCGCATCCACGAAGCAGGGGAGCGGGGGCAGGCGGGATTAGCAGGTCGGAGGAGGTAGGGCCTCATGGCCGGCTAGAGCTTTTCACCATGGCCGCTCAGCTCTCCAACCTCCCCGCGTTCTTCTTCGTCCCCTCACCCACCTCCCCTAGAGCACGTCCCCCAGATCCCCCATGGAGCCGCCTCTACGATCTCTCGCATGATTCGTATTGGTCGACGACAGTGAGCTCTACTCTCCCCACTCCAGCACTCCCCTGCCACCATCACCCCTCTCCTCGCCGCCGCAAGGGCATGGGGCGGACCGGCGGAGGTTCTCGCGGGCGGCTGCCGCAAGGGCGTGGGCGGAGGACCTCGCCGGAGGAGGAGAACGATAAGAGGACGGGGGAGGTGGCGGCGCCCAGCGCGGGGGCACAGGAGCGAGCCTGTTTTGGAGAGATACCGTCGGGGGCGCAAGGGCCGGAGTCGCGGGCAGCAGCGGCTGAGTTCCGTGCGTGAGGGGCAGAGGAGAACGAAGATTCGCAAGTGAGTCTCACTTGGCGGTGGCAAAGGTCGTAATTTAGCCTAACAATGAGGGGTAGAACCGGAACTTTGAAAAACGTACCATCACCTCCTCAAGCCATATTATATAGTAGAGATTATTCCCAAAATCAGATGTAAAAAGTTCTTCCCGAAACCATCTCAACACAGAGAGTCTTCCTAAAATATTCTATTTCCTTCCCGGTGGAGATTTTTTACTCTCGAGCTCCAGCCTAACCTCCATTTAAAACAAATTCAAAAATCATATTTGTGCCTCTGAAAAAAACTGTAGGTAGAAAGTTGTATATTCAATATAGATGTTCAAAATACCAACTTCAAATACTTTATATTCCGAGTTACACAAAAATGACAAGAGTGTGGATATGAGTACGTGTATATTCAAATCTCTAAGTTTTATCCGACTTTATTATTTTCTGTAGCCCACAATAAAAATATATTTTAAATTGATATTTTGCACGTTTATGGGATACACCATTGGCTATCTGGATTTGTTCAGATTTTTTTGAAACTTGTAAATATGATTTTCAATTTTTTTAAATAAAGAAGCACTGGAACTGGGAGTCTAAGACACTTCTATCCATTTCACCTTTTATTTTAGACTCGTGTGGCGTATGATAAATAATGAGGTGGAGGAAAAGGAAAGTTTTAAAATAATTTGCTTTATCTTAATTGTCAACAATCTGGCCATGTATTTAGAAATATTTGATTATAAGTGATAAGACTATAAAAAACTCATTTTTATGAAGCATTTGACATGGTCTTAATCTCCTCATTACGCTACGGCCCAAGCCTCCGGCGACGGACTCCGCTCCGATTCGAAGTTAGCCTCTATCTTTATATGAATATGGATCATCGTAAAACAACAGTCCAACATGAGACAAATTCCATCTTGTAGCATAAGATGAAATTTGTCTCAAGGTGGAGTGTTGTTTTGTGATCCAAATTCATATGAAGATAGAGACTAACTTCGAAGCGGAGCGGAGGCCCGCCCATCCGGTTTTCCACTTCGCGGGGGCTACCGCCCCGCGGTACGGTAAGGATCGTTTCCGAGTCGGACTGCAACCGACTTAGGGTTTTGCCTCCATATAAATACATCTTGTAAGCCGCCGGCTGAGATAAGTCGCATTGTGTAAATCACGACGTTTGTTACCTCACCGATATAGTAAAGTTTTGTTGGCTGGCGCCCGTGGTTTTTTCTCTCCCATTGTTGAGAGGGTTTTCCACGTTAAATCCCGTGTCCCGTTGGTTTGATCTTTCCGCCCTTCATCGTTTATCTTGCTATCGTTTATAACATGGAAAGCACCGAAGGTGGCAAACCGGCAACGACGGTGCAGGAACTGGCCGGCGGCCTTGGCGCTAACGACGTGCCGGCCAGGTTCGTCGCGCGTAGAAGCCACGACTTGGACCAGCAGACGGCCACGGCGCCGGTCCCTGTCATCAACCTCGGCTGCCTTTTCCAGCCGGACGGCGCCGCCAGTGACGAGGCGGCGAAGCTCCGGCTGGCACTAGAATCCTGGGGCCTGTTCCTGGTAACGTTCTCAACCCACACTCCACCAATTTGGACCAAGATCGATCAGGAATGCCAAGCCGCCCAGGCCTATTGAGCGTATCATGTCGTGCCGCCATGCAGGTCACGAACCACGGCATAGACGCCGCCGTGATGGACGGCTTGATGGCCGCATCGAGAGAGTTTCTTCCGGCGGCCGGCCGAGGAGAAACAGATGTATACCAACTGATCGGCGGCGAGCGGTTCCAGCTCGAGGGGTACGGGACCGACCGGTGAGCTCGCCGGAGCAGGTCCTGGACTGGTCCGACCGCCTCTACCTCAAGGTGGAGCCGGAGGACGAGCGGCGCCTCACACTCTGGCCAGCGCATCCCCAAAACTTCAGGTAAGCACATCCACCACAAAACTTGGCTCGTGCACGTGCGGTCCACACGACTTAGCAACCTACCCCAAATGGAAATCTAAATAAAACTTCAGTTAATATTGCAACGATTGAATTTTGATGGAAATCTAAATAAATAATACTTCTTTGCAGTATCATCAAGGCAATGCTCGAAGTGGTTTTGAATTTTGATGTCGGAAACATCCGGCCATGGCTGAAATAATTGGATTCTAGTAATTTTGATTTGCATTCCGGTTGAAAGCCAAATTTTCACTTGTATTTTACTCCTCCTTAATCAATGAAAAGGTAGGGCTCCTACCCCGTTAAAAAAAGTCACTTGAAATAGGCTAAACTCCAACCAAAGCTATAGGAATTTCGTTAAAATGGTTTAAATATATTTGAATTCGTGGGTACTGCCAAAATATCTTATTTATTTATTTATTTAGTAAAGGGAAGCTCCAGCCTCTGCATCGATTGATCCATATCTGCTCAAATAGTTCATAAATAGTCATTGTAATTCCAATGAAAGCTAGAGCCACTCTGCAAAGCTTGAGCGAGATTTTTTGAAGAAACATCAACCCATATATCGCTCGAGGTTTTGCAGGGACCTTCTCCACGAGTTCACCACGAAATGGGGAGTGAAGCACGGTCTGTTGCGGGCAATGGCTAAGCTGCTGGAGCTCGACGACGACTACTTCGTCAAGCAGATTGGAGACAAAGCTGATACCTACGCTAGATTCAGCTACTACCCGGAGTGTCCGAAGCCCGAGCTCGTGTTCAGCCTCAAGCCCCACTCTGACGGAACCGTTCTTTCCGTTCTCATGGTCGATGAAAGCGTCGGTGGGCTACATGTCCTCAAAGATGGTGTCTGGTTTGATGTACCAATTGTGCCTCGCACCCTGCTGGTCAACATAGGAGATCAAACTGAGGTAAAATTTCACATGTTTTTCTTGAAAAATATCGCATACGATTAATTCTCGAACATAAAGTGAATATATTTTGTAAAAAATAAAATCCCAAGGTCTTGGTTGATCCAATTGAAATGTTTGTGGCGCAGATTATAAGCAATGGAATCTTTAGGAGCCCTGTGCATAGGGTTGTGACAAATGCTGATAGAGAGAGGCTATCAGTGGCCTTTTTCCTTTTTCTACTCCGTTGATCCGGAGAGGGAAATCGAGCCAGCAACTTTTTTTAGAACTAGAGGGCCTCGCCCCGGCTCCATTAAACATGAAACCAGTTACAGCATCCAAGTTTTACAGCTTCCAGGAAGCGCTAATCACGAGTGACTTTGTATTCAGGAGCCAGCAACTCAGCTGATAGATGAGAAAAGACCAGCATTGTATAGGAAGGTCAAGGTCAAGGATTACATTGCTGGGTTCTTCGGACGCTTTTCTGAAGGGGCAAGGGCTATCGACACAGTGAAGATATAACTCAGTGTACATGGTGGTTTTTATGCATATAAGCTAGGTTTATGTTGCCACCAGTGACTTTGTATTCAGTTTGTTTCATATCGTGTTACATGTTGAGTTTTAGCTTTGTATTTATAATCTGTAGCTATATAAATACAAAACTATGAGTTGGCTCAGATAGTTTAATTTGGTCCGAGCCTTCGAATCCTTATTCTAAACTGTCATAATCAAATGGTTTTGGATGCTGCCTAGCACCAAGTTAATATGATGAAGCTTCTTCAGGTCTAGAGTTATCCGGGACAGCGCTGGGGCTTTGATCCAGGCGCAAGGAATATGGTATGATCACGCAGCTAGTACCCTCTCATAGTGGAGGCTGAAGCACTTCGTGATGGCTCTTGCTCAAACTAGTAAGAACTGGAGGTCTCGATCTTGAAGCGTTGTAAGGATCGAATGTTTTCTTTTCAGATTGACCAATCTCCAATCACCTTAACCAAAGTAGGATAGGCCAGTGGGCTCTACACACGACTTCTTTCTAAGCCTCGCATGATTTGAATTTCTCTGACATTCCTTGTCCTTGAATAGCAAGCCATCACACGAGAGGGGTGTTTTGTAGCCCGGGCTACATATAGCTCTTTAATTTGAAAATTCGAAATAGAAATTTTAAAGTTTCAAAAAAATCTGAAAAAATATGTGGATGTAGCCATGGATATATGATACAAGTGTGCAAAATCTTAATCCGAAATACGTTTTATTTTACGTTAGACAAAAAAAGACAAAATTTAAGATCTGGTGTGTGAACAGTGCACCTCCAAATCTTGTCAGAATTTGTTTTTTTACTAAGCCCAAAATACAAAGAATTTCGGATTGAAACTTCACTCAATTGTAGGATAAGGTATTAGCTACATCCATATTTATTTTTAGAATTTTTTGAAACTTTTTACATACTGTTTTCAAAATTTGAAATTATAGTCCTCCATGTAGCCCGAGCTACCATTCCCTTTTTCCGCCATCACACTGTAAAAATAGGATAGTAGTACGTTTCGATCTATAGTGATTGAGGGCCTCCTAAAAGGATCTACTAAATACATTGAGTTGTTCGAAAAAATCAAAACGGAGAGGGTGTTCGACTGGGAGTTAACATGGGAATTCAGAAGGTTTGCGTCGACACAGACCCACTTGAGCTTTTTAATTTGTGGAGGGAGTCAGATGATAGTAGAACTATCATTACTAGCATATGCCAGGAAATTAGGGCTTATTGAGGGTTATTCTAGCTTCGACATTACTGATTGCAGTCGGCTCGTTCTTGTGCTCAAAAAGCTAGTTCAGTTAGGAGAAGGTGTCTGTGGGTTAATTATACCCCATCCTTCTTGGAAGGCATCCTGTTAAGGATTGTAAACCTGTTGAGTAATCAATAAAGCACCCTTAAGCCAAAAGAAAATTCCAAGGCGAAGAACCCGGTAGCCACGCGCCCATGCGTGAACTTTTTTTTTCGGCTAATCCACGCGTGAACTTGACTCTAGTGGCAGTAGCGCCAAGTCGTTGCTTTTGGAGCAGCCTGGGCAGGGACTGCATCGTTAATTAACGGGAAGAGCCACAATGATCACAACACGCAGGACAGATGCCGTCCAAGCTTAGTTCTGTGATTAACAAATAGGTGTTATTTAGACACGTGCTACCTGTAAAATAACAAAACTGCCGCCTGCGGGGAACGTCTCTGTCCCCCACGCCCACTCACTCCGGCAACTACCGCCGCTATAGAGAGGCCGGCACCCGGCCCCTCCCCCACTTGACCGCCTCTCCCGTGCTAGTGCCAGCACCAGCGCCACCATCTCTCCCGCCATGGATGCTCACACCATTAGCACACTGCTATCTTCATTCTCCGATCCCCAGGAGCCTCATCTGCCGCCGGCCGCTGCTGGTAAGCGCTTCTAATCTACCCCTCGCTCCCCTGTGCTAGCCGTTAATTCGTTTCCATGGAACAATGGAGCCGCCGGTGCTTTTGGCTTCTCGTCCCGCGGACGCCTGAAAATCTGAAACCTATGTAGGATCCTTTTGTTTCCTCATCGTTTGCTTGCATTTTAGTAAGAACCTGCTGCCCGTCCGTCCATGGGGGAGAGCAAGCCTGATGCTTCCGATCCACCATTCGGGGGAAATTAGTGAAAACCAGGGTTGACAAAACTGGATGGGATCTCTGCATTTGGCGTCTTGCGTTTTGCTTCTCTGGTGTATACCTGAACTATGGATTAGTTTTCCCTGTTGATGGCGATTAGTCCTCTGACTTTACATGTTCACTCGATTTATTATTCAAGTTGCCGAATGTTCCGCGCACGTGCTTGCTAAACTACACAAGTTGAAATAGTCGTTTCTGTATGTTATCCAGCTCTAGTGCTTACCATTCAGAATAAATACTCCAGTACTCCTCCGCATTGCGTCGTTGTAACCGGGGCCACCGAAATGAGAATGTCTGCCACTTAGATCAAGACCAAATAGGGTCTTTAAGTTTTCACACCCTCCTCTAGTCTCGTTTCTCTGGTAAAAATGGCCATACGTTTTGCAGTAGTTAGACTCAAAAGACAAGGAAGAGTCATAAACCGTAAAAACTACTCCCACTAGGCTGTTTTTTTTAAAAAAAAATGCCCACAATGCATTATGATACACTTGACCAAGGGTCGCATACAATATTTTTTTCATGTAAATGTGATGCTCAAGCCGTAATATGGAACATATGCGACGCAATTCTGGGTATCACTTCTGCTAACTTATGTGCAAATTTGTTTTCAGGAATGAAATGGGTCTGGTTCTGTGGAACTGGTTTTTTCTCTTATTCACTTTGGTTTCATCGTCGCAGAGTTTAAGTTCAGATGGTCTAGCTCTTCTTGCTCTGTCCAAAACTCTCATATTGCCTAGTTCCATAAGCTCCAGTTGGAATGCTTCCGATACAACTCCATGTGAATGGCATGGAGTCCTTTGTGATAGAAAGAGTAATGTGTTTTCTCTTGACCTTACACAATCTGGAGTTTCTGGTTCGCTAGGACCTCAAATAGGACTATTAAAGCACCTAGTAGTCCTCATTTTGCCAGACAACAGCATATCAGGTTCGATCCCTCCAGAATTGGGCAATTGTAGCATGCTTGATCAATTAGATCTTTCCGGAAACTTTCTTTCTGGTGAAATACCAGAATCCCTTGGCAACCTAAAAAAGCTTTCATCACTCAAATTGTACAGTAACTCCCTCGATGGGGAAATACCAGTGGGCTGTTCAAGAACAAGTTTCTGCAGGACGTGTACCTCCATGAGAATAATCTCAGTGGTTATATCCCTTCGTCAGTTGGTGAAATGAAAAATCTTAGAAACTTCTGGTTGCAAGAAAATGCATTGTCTGGAGTTCTGCCAGATTCAATTGGAAACTGCACCAAGTTGGAAGTGCTCTATCTACTAGATAATCGGTTGAGCGGGAGTCTTCCGAAAACCTTGAGCCATATCGATGGGCTGAAGGTTTTCGATGTCACTGGAAATAGCTTAACTGGAGAAATTGATTTGCATTTTGAGAACTGCGAGCTGGAGAAGTTCATATTGTCGTTCAATCAGTTAAGGGGCGAAATTCCATCATGGCTAGGGAATTGTAGTAGCTTGACAGAACTTGCAATTGTCAATAATGGTTTCACCGGCCAAATTCCGGCTTCTCTCGGCCTACTGAGCAACCTCACCCATCTTATGCTTTCTGAGAACTCCTTGTCTGGCCCAATCCCTCCTCAGATTGGTAACTGTCGGTTGCTGCTGTGGCTACAGTTGGATGCAAATATGCTGGAGGGTAATGTTCCTAAAGAGCTGGCTAGTCTGAGAAAATTGCAGAAGCTCTTTCTGTTCGAAAATCGCCTTACCGGGGAGTTTCCCGAGGATATTTGGAGCATCCGGTGGCTTGAAAGTGTCCTTATTTACAGTAATGGATTTACTGGGGTGCTACCTCCAGTGTTAGCTGAGCTAAAGCTCCTGCAGAACATTACACTGTTCGATAATTTATTCTCTGGAGTCATACCAGCGGGCTTGGGTGTGAATAGCCGTTTACTCCAAATTGATTTCACCAATAACAGGTTTACCGGTGGAATACCACCATACATTTGTTCAGGTAAAAGACTGAGAGTGTTGGTCTTGGGGTTTAATCTTCTCAATGGTAGCATCCCATCCGGTGTTACTGACTGCCCAGGTTTGCAACGAGTTATTCTCCAAAACAATGATCTTACTGGGCCCATTCCAAACTTTGGAAAATGCATGAGTCTGGACTATATGGATCTGAGTCATAATTCCTTAAGTGGAGGCATTCCAGCAAGCTTGAACAAATGCATAAATGTTACGATGATAAACTGGTCAGAAAACAAGCTTGTTGGTCCAATACCACCTGAGATTGGAAACTTGGTGAATTTGAGAGTCCTTGATCTCTCACAAAACAGTATACAGGGTGCACTTCCAACACAGATTTCTAGTTGCTCCAAGCTGTATTTTCTGGATTTGAGTTTCAACTCTCTGAATGGTCCGGCACTCACAATAGTAAGCAACCTGAAGCTTCTATCACAACTACGGTTGCAGGAGAATAAATTCAGTGGAGGCTTACCCGAATCTCTTTCGGAGTTGGATATGCTTATTGAACTACAACTTGGTGGCAACACTCTTGGAGGTCGTATACCGTCATCGTTAGGAAAGTTGGTCAAACTGAGCACTGTGTTAAATCTCAGTGCCAATGGACTGGTGGGTGATATTCCAACACTACTGGGCAATTTCGTGGAGCTGCAACATTTGGATTTGTCAGTTAATAACCTCACTGGAGGTCTAGCCTCTTTAGAAAGTCTACAGTTATTGCAGGACTTGAACGTTTCCTATAATAGATTCAGTGGACCAGTGCCAGAACATCTTCTGAAGTTTCTGGATTCCACGGGAAGTTCCTTCAATGGAAATTCTGGTCTCTGTATCTCTTGCCATGGCAGTGATTCTTCTTGCAAGAAATCTAATGTTTTGGAACCTTGTGGAGGATCAAAGAAAAGAAGCCGATTGAAGGTTGCTCTTATTGTTCTCGGTTCATTGTTCATTGGAGCAGTAATGGTACTTATACTCAGTTGTATCCTTCTCAAGACTCGAGATTCAAAGACAAAATGTGGAGAGAAACCGATCAGTAATTTACTTGAAGGCTCTTCTTCTAAGTTTAAGGAGGTTATAGAAATGACAGAAAACTTTGATGACAAGTATGTCATAGGTAGAGGTGCTCATGGAACTGTGTACAAGGCAACAATGAGTTCAGGGGAAGTATATGCTATAAAGAAGCTTGTAATTTCTGCACGCAGCAGTTCTTACAAAAGCATGATCAGAGAACTGAAGACACTGGGGAAAATTCGGCATAGGAACTTGATAAAGCTGAAAGAATTTTGGTTGAGAGGTGAGTGTGGGTTCATACTATATGATTTTATGGAACATGGTAGCCTTCACGATGTTCTGCATCGGACTCAGACGCCGGGTTTGGACTGGAGTACGCGCTATAACATAGCTCTTGGAACTGCCCATGGTCTAGCGTATCTTCATCATGACTCTGTCCCTGTAATCATTCATCGAGATATTAAGCCAAACAATATATTACTGAACAAGGAGATGGTGCCACGCATCTCAGATTTTGGCATCTCAAAGATCATGGATCAGTCTTCTGCTGCTCCACAGACCACTGGGATCGTTGGCACCACTGGATATATGGCACCTGGTATGCATGATGCAGACACTTGCACAACTGTTCCATTTCTATTTATCAGCATGCGCGCTCTGGTGCAACTTGTTGAAATTTCCACGTCCTTTAATAAATTTAGATTCTTAGGAAGGTCAAGAGCATTTTACATGGCAGCAGCCACATCTTATTGTTTTGATCAGATACTGGCATCCATTGTTTATATGTCTGGGACTTGCTGTTGTGTATACCTTCTTGAAACTATATAGTATAAACTTGATATTCATACGATAAACTGGTATCTAATGGGCTGTGCGGTTCCTTGCAGAGTTGGCATTTTCCACCCAAAACGGCACCGCGACCGATGTGTACAGCTACGGCGTTGTACTGCTCGAGCTGATAACAAGAAAGATGGCGGTGGATACCTCGTTCCCTGATAACATGGACATTGTGAGCTGGGTGCCCCACGCCCTGAACGGCACCGACCAAATCGAGGTCGTCTGCGACCCAGCCCTCATGGATGAAGTCTACGGCACGGTCAAGATGGAGGAAGTGCTCAAGGTCCTGTCCTTGGCTCTTAGATGCACATCGAAGGAGGCAGGCCGGCGGCCGACCATGGTCGATGTGGTGAAGGTGCTGACTGACGCTAGGCCTGCTGGTGTCTCGTCATCGAAGCAGGTGGTGGAACCAAGCTCCTCCAGCTCGTCCTGACTATCCAACAACTTTTGCACAAGTGTGCATATGTAGTGTGAAACGTAGAATGTATAGTCGATTTGATTGATGTAGTACTTAGTAGTAGTCAAAGTTGGGGGTTGTAGTGTTTTCTAACCAGATGATTTGCGTGTAACTGTGCATGCCTGGGAATCATGTAGTTGCTGTAAGGAGCTGCTTTGTTTTCTAAATCTCTTCGGCTGAGACAGAAAGGAGGATCCCATCAGCCTGATCTTTGGTACTATGTCTATTGTCCCCATAAAGAGTTTTGAGTGTGGATGCTCAACTGTTATGTGGTGTTACACATGATGAGTGAATCTTATGCATGCTGTAACGGAGCCAATCAGATGTTTTAGGCAGAGCGATCTGACGAAGGCCCGAATGATGATAGGGTTGGTTAAAATGGAAACTCATTTTTTAGTGGCAAAAGGCTGAAAAAATCTTTTAAGACTTCTTTTTGTCATAGCAACATGCACCTATGTGACATATAGGAAAATTATCATGAAATATACAATAGGTATGCCATATCCTTGGTCATTTGGCTTGAAAGACAATATAAGCCATACAGTTGTTGAATCCATGCTTCAAGAGGATTTTCCTGGGAAGATTTTGTTCAGTAGCTTGAATTCATTCATGACAGACAAGAAGAGTGGGGGTTAACTATACTTGTTGTATTAACTGTGAGCACAAGTCACAAGAATTTTTTTCACCTGATAGTAGTTCCTTCATATATTTTTCACTCATTCATTCAAAACGGCTGATAGGTGTGTACAAGATGGAAATTTACAAGATCAACCTCTTCACTAGGACACCACCACCAGAAGGAAACCGGTCTTTCTTTTAGCTCATCCGCTGGAACAGACTTTCTCTGGAGAATAACACAGATACGGCGTCAGAGGTGAAACAAACAAAAGCACCGTAATCTCCCTAAGGAAAATATTCTATAGATGAGAGCCTACCTTGTGTTGAACTGAGGCAACACAAGCGGTCGTCATCAACATAAGTGGCATTGAGCCCCATCATCCACGAACCAACTGATATGTCATCATGTGCATAACTCTGCAGCGATGCACTGCACATTGACAAACAAACAAACAGTAGTTTATCGGAACACAGGTCTGAAGGAGAAAGCATGGTTTGTGTACACAGAAAGACCCGGAAATGATAGGCTTTTGTCCTAGAAAAGATTGATAGTACATCGCTAAGACTAGTAACATTAATGGCCCAACTTCTGAGAAGGAATGAAAAACATAGTTATAGTATCTTCAAGGAAATTATATACTCCTATGTACCAATTAGCCAGTTATAGCATGCCAACGAATAGTTTCTTCTCAAACGCTAAAATCAATACACAAACCTCATAGTACACACGAAAAATGATTATTTTGGTAAAAGTGCTAAATATATCGAAATGATGGATTTGGCAAGAGATAACACATGGCGTGTCCTAAGGAAATAACATACATGAGAATAAAGTCAATCAAGAAAACCAATTGATCTTCTGATCAACCAATAAATAGTCGACCAGATTGCAACATTTAAACCGTAACAATCCCACTAATGCATATAGGATTTAGTGCTTGGTTGGTGCTGATAAAAGAAGGGTTTAGTCTAGAATGCCTTAAAATAAGAAATACTCTACACAGTGATTACCTGTTTACGTTGATGTAGCGAGCCAAATTGTTCGAGAGAATAAATAAAGAACCCGAAGCATGACGAAAATACCTGAGCATTAAAAATCAATCATATGAAAACACAAAAGCAAGAAGCTAGAGAATGAACATGGTGAAGAAGCAGCACATTTTTTCCCTTGCATCAGCCAAAACACACTTAAAGGTCAAACAGGTCCATTTACTATAAACAACAAGATATAATTGAATCCTGGTAATTACAACAAGCACAGGATACAAAGTGAATGTAACTTTTTTACAGCAAAAACGAACTGCAACTTAATGTCTCTTAAAGGGCTATTCAGTTCAAATATGTAGCAAAAAAATAATCTACAAGGTAAGTGAGACCTATAGTCCCCAGAACACAGTAAAAGACACCATCTGTAGCATATGAGTTATTTTTTGCATGATTTCCCAGTATATCAGCAGGTTAAATGCATTTGGTCTGTATGAGCATTACACTCGTTCATCCAGATCCTCAGGGACAAAATAAGGTCAGATGTTCTCTTATCAACACACACGCCATGTTTCATCAGTTAGGCTTACTACCAAATGTCAAGAACCTGGCAAGAACTCCAGGAAAAAGAGGTGACTAGACACAGTATAAATATGCCAGGTTACTTACGTCTTTGAATCTCCAAATTTCCACCATTCAGGTTCATACCATTGTTGCTCCCTGAAATTGAAGTTGACACTCATTTAATGGTTGGCTGACTTAAGCTCAAAACACAAAACAACACAAAATCCAAACTGTCTCTAAAATGAAGCCAATACAATCAAGAATGTAGTACACACGTACTTTCTCAAGTTCATGCAACCTAGGGTTACTAGCTGTTCCTCAAAATCATAAGTTAATCAATGAAATTGAACAATTCAAAAGCTTGTCACTGTGGTCCCTTGAATGGAGAAAATGATTCAGGTGCTGAATGCGCACAGTATGTCCACAACATAAGAAGGATGGTGGCATGGAAGGATTAATCTTCAATTAACCCCAAAAGGTAGAATCTGCTTCCACTTATGAATGGATGATCTAGTATTCTAGTTGGAGTTTAAGAGATGCCATTTGTGTTGTCTATATATATAAAGTAATGGACAATGCGAGGAGTCAGCACATACTCTTCACTAACAACATTTCCGGATTTCATACAGCCCATGTACAATCCTTGGCTACCTCGGCGGCCTTCAAGCATCTCAATTAACCCAGCTAATAGACAAATGCGAGGAGTCAGCGAAAAAAGAAGCTGAGATCAATAAACCAGCAATAGGAAAAATATTTTGCATAGAAAAACTGAAACCAAAGTTACCCAAATCAAGATTAATGTTATCGTCAACTTTGACGTAGAACTCTGCATCCCAAGCTTCTATTGCTGCACTGAAGAAAAACTTAACTTTGCTAGGTAACTCCTCTGCAGCTTCCTCGTGACTTTCCTGGGTAGTCAATGATTTATGTACAACAAGGTGCATTAATTCTTAGCTTTGACAAATGAACGTCACAATCCTATCAAGCTATATGAATTTCAATGGTACAGTAAAAATTACATACAGATAAAACAAAAAAATGTTGTTTAAATATATCTTATGTGGTTACAGACCCATTAATAAAAGAAATGCATAAGATTCTGGACGATGCAACGTAGTCTTCCATGCTAACAAGCAAGGTAAAAAATATTATGCAGGTAGTACCACAAATAATTAAGGCCTGAACAAAAATTAAGAACAGACACGACATTAGATATTAACCGAGCATTACCAGAATCAAGAAATCATTTGTCTTTCTACTTTCTTCATTAATATTACGGTCCAAGCTATCACCCCGATTTGGACTGTACTGTCCAAAAAGTAATTTCAGCCGGAAGACATGCACAGAAAAGAATAATTAAATTAAATTAAATACAGATAAAAGTATGGGAATGGCATGTATGAATTATAAACTAAGATCTTAGAATAACTAAAAGGTTATATGGTGACAGAACAAAACCTCCGGCCAATAACAAAGCGAATAACCACATCCTTTTCCTCGAGCTTCTTTAAAGCATCACCTGAAATTTACAGTGAGGTAAAAGAATAGAGTTATGCTAGAAAGACAAAATTACAGTTACAATTTACAGGGCATCTTGGTTTACATTTCAGCAATTACAGTTACTTAATTAGAAAGACAAAATTCAAGGTTAGAGCCCTAGTTTATGTTAAATAATTTTAGTTAATTACGAAAAGTATAAGTTTCATCATTTACCAACCATTATACCCCTAGCGTCTCCAATCAGTGCAGTTCCGATCAAAGTTATTATTCTCTTCAACTCGTCAGTGTTATCAGGGGTGGGCTTATGTTTTCAGTGAGAACCGCAAAACCAGATGAACAAGAAGAGCAAACCTCTCGGCATCCACGAGCCACGGAAGGTGTTCCTCTTGAGCCGGGACCCAAAACCAGTATAAACTCCAATGACGGCAAGGAGCTTCTTCTTGTCGGAAGCTGCAGTACCAGTGCCGTTCCCCCACAAGTACCCCTCGCTCTTCGCCTTGGTAAGGTCCATCTCCGCCTCGGCGATCTTCCTCCCGATTTCACTGCCACCCAACAGCCCATTTTGAATCAACAAGTCAGAAGAAGCGGTGAAGCCATACAAGAAAACCTCGGTAGAGAACCCAGAAATTACGTGCATCCGAGGTTCCTCAGCTTGTCGTCCACCGAGAGTGCCTTGGGGAACTGCTACCACATGCACCCGTCAGGAAAAAATTACCAAGAAAAAACAAGAGGTGGGCGGGAAGGGGAAGGAGGCTAGGAGAGATCCGCACATTGCCGGAGCTCTTCTCGAGGAGGCCGGACAGGATCGCCCGCGTCTGCGCGTCCTGCCATAGCCTGCGAACCGAATCGAGGAGGGGTCAGAAATCACGAGCCGGTGAAAAGCCGGGATCTGGGGAGGGGAGGGCGCGAGCGTACCGGCCGGCGATGTAGAGCCAGGCGAGGCAGGAAAGGAAAGCCATGACGAGGGGGACCCTGCCGGAGGAGGCGGCGGCAGAGGAAGTGGAGGACGGGGCCTTGAAGCGGCGGTTGTCGCGGCGCATGGCGCTGGCCAGCGTTTCCATGGCGGCGATCCCCTGAAAGCTCAGTAGGCGTGTACTCTGTCCAATGGAGCAACAAATTGAAGCGGGGAGGAACAAAGGGCAGCTTGCTAATGGGCCCTAAAAGGATAGCAAAGGGCCGAGTTTAGTGTGATGGGTCCAGTCCAATATGCTCGCTTTTTTCGCTTAAAGGAGTATACGACTCCCAATTTCATTATCTATAGTTCTATACCTAATAATAATAATAAGCTAATAATAATAATAAGGGAGGAAAGTTTGAACTTTAAACTAACCTGAATTTGATAAAAAAAATGTTAGAGTCTCCAACTCGTGTTTCCGTATGCAAAACTTTCCTTCGTCGCTCCGTTCCCCAGCAAAAGTTCGTGAAGTTGGATTAGTGAATTTAGGAAGCTGAATCAGCAGGGCGAGGAGGTGCAGTTCACGTTGCAGAGGTCCAAGCGGCCTCGCCTGCGTCGCCGACCTCAAGTACAACGCGCTCCAGAAGATCTACACCGCCATCGCCAAGTTGGAGGGCGAGACCGGGGAGAAAATGATGTTGACCGAGACCGTCGGCCCGGAGCAGATCACCGAGGTGGTCAGCCGTTGGAGAGGCATCACGGCATGGCCTTCGAAGACAGTTCCCTATTGAACTTACCCAATGCCAAACTGAATCTCGTTATGAAAATGCTGAGCCGAGTAAACAGAAAATAACATGAGCAATTCATGTAACATTCAGTCATTAGATAAATCCAAAAGATGAATAACCGTTGTACAATTATATGATGGAATACTCAGTTGA
Organism: Poa pratensis; assembly: GCA_947311845.1. Lineage (NCBI taxonomy): Eukaryota > Viridiplantae > Streptophyta > Magnoliopsida > Poales > Poaceae > Poa > Poa pratensis. The sequence goes on along the minus strand of CAMZMU010000044.1, from coordinate 32,085,088 downwards.
ATTTTTTCTATGGTAACTACTTGTAGCAGATAAAACTTCTCCAGAATATTAGGCCAATTCTTGCAGCAATTTCGGCTGCACGTCAGGAATAAGGGGAATCTGGAGACAATCTCGGCCATCAGGGTGTTTCTTGATCTTTATAAGATCATGATCTTAAACTCTGTCAGTGGGAGTTCAGTGTCACTTGACTGCACCAGGAAACGCTCACTGACATTTGGTATACAAGCTAGGACTTGACAAATAATGCAAACGTGGTTCACTATACAAAATAGTAACTCGTGTATGGAAAATAAGTTCACAAAACAGGTTACCCCGTGATTCTCATAAAAAACCATAAAGTAACTCACATTCCTCCTTTTCATGTGCCAACTGATACTCAACGATAATTCTAGACACTTGTTGCATTCGGTGTGAGACTATGAAGAACAACAATTGCAGTTTTTGTGGTTGGTGCATGACCGCCACTAGCAAATATCAATAGGTAGAACACGCATTGGTGGGCTTTGCTTCCTGAGAGCACTATAATGATAACCAGTTACAAATTATGATTGAAAAATAGAACGCATTCCATCATTCTTATATTTTGTAGTCTGCATAAGACCCAATATTTATTTCTTAATATATGCCCAAGTTTCTCTTTTAGTTTATCAAATTGCCATCGGTTTATTGGATGAACATGGATTAATGCAATTTTATTGCGTTGCCAAGAATGTCAATATTTAGATTCTTTGTTCAGTGGATACCACCTTCTAGCTAATGCTTCCATCATTCTACGAAATTCAGAATACTACACCAAAAGGAATGTAATGTCTCAGTTTGGACTATTAGTATGTGTGCAAGTGTTTAGCCTATGTGTGTGATCATTTCAGTATATGAAAAATATACATGGTTTAAAATCCACCTGTAGCAACGCACGGGCATGTTTTGCTAGTTTATTTATCGTAATGGAACTGATAATACAACATGTTTTCCAGCATGAGAGTCTGATCTTTCCGTAAAAGCCTCTCATGCAACAGGAATCATATGTCCTGTCACATCTTAGAAAGGCACTATACCATCAAACAACTACTATTGAGCATACTCCGTCAAGGTGTAGAAGTGGTATCGAAGTGGAGTATTAGTTATATATGTTGTCTGGGTTGCGGTATATATATTTTAAAGTGGTGCCTACATGAATATATGCTTAATTATGCCAATTGCCCAGCTGTAATTTATTTACCCAACAGAGTTTTATTCCTTATGGAGAGAAAACACTAGTTAAACTATGGCCCCCAGACCATTCTTTTACATTGATTACAACCTCGTTTGCAATTGTTACTTTGCTTTCACCCATATTTTTTGAACTATACGTTTAATTCTTTGTGTTTAGTAAGACGAGAAACTTGACAACATTCCTGAAATAGACAAGGAGGTTATGTGTCTTTTGTGAAGGTACCATTAGTTTTGTTGAGGACTAGGTACTTTTACTGATTCGATAAATCTTGATTCTCAATTGAGGGAAATTCTTGCTGTTGTTCTACATGATTCCCAACGTCAATAACTCCAATTTCAGGCACCGTTGATGTACACGATCAATACCGCGGGATGTTCCTTTGTGGGGGAGAACATAAGTGATGTTGAGTTATATGGATCGAATCCATTTTTATTTGCGTTTTGAGATTTGTTTGTGTATTACTACAAGGTTCAGATCCATTCATGTGTCTTTCCCCACCAATTTGTTAAATTTGGTGATTTGTTCAGGATTTCATGTAGATTTGTGCAATTTGTTGATTGATTACTCCAAGCTTAAGCATCGACCTTGGTTTGTTTCTTGCTAGGGATTATTTTAAGATCCCAAAAATCTTGTATGAAATATGCACTATTTATGTGGATCTTGTATGGATTTCTTTGTGTGAATCTTGTAGGTATATAAAATATCATTGATATTGATTGTGTATAAAAAATATTGGTTGAAGCTCCTATTTTTATTGTGTGTCTTCAGTGAATCCGTGAATTATACATGGAACTTGTCTAGGTCTAGGAAACCCCTAAATCTTGTGTGGATCTTGTATGAACATGTGAACTTAATTAATATATTAATTTGTGTATCCAAAAAAATCCTTTAGGAAGTTTTCTTGTTTTTTGTGAAAGCTTCTAAATGAATTTGTTTAATTTCTTGGGTCGGTGTGCAAGCTGAAAACCCTTGAAAATATTGTATCTATCATGTATCTTGTATTTATTTCGTTTGGATCTTATTGTAACTTTCTAAAAATATTGTATCTATGAAAGGGTGATTTGAGAATCGATCCTCTACGAATATCCTGAAAATTTTGAAACATTTATGAATTTGTCCGAACGGAAACTGTGGGATTTGCTTACTATCATGTATTGTATCTATCAAATCACGTATCTATCATTTAAAAATATTGTATCTATCATGTATCTTGTATTTATTTCGGTTGGATCTTGTTGGAACTGTCAGAAAATATTGTATCAATGAAAGGGTGATTCGAGAATCCTCTATGAATACCCTGCAAATGTTGAAATTAATACGTATGATTTTGTTCGAACGGAAACTCTGGTATTTGTGTAATCTCCGGGATTTATTTTTTGAAAATCTTATGTGAACCTTGGTACCTTCATAATATCTTAATTGTTTTTATTACCTGGAAAAAAAAGTTAACCAGGATGAATGAGAGATGGAAACTTGTAAACAGACAAAGGGTCGTTGTGCAAAACTGAACTGGACGTAAGAATCAGTGGGAGGGTTGTTTTACAAGAGTGTGTGCACCGACATCACGCAAGCTCGCTATACGTCCATGGCGAGTACCAAGAGAGAGCATTTAAGGCATGGCTGTGGAGACCGGAGAGTCGAGACAACGTTGAAGAGAAGCAAATGCTGTGATTCTTATTGTACGGCACACTTGTTAGAGAAGGCCCCTAGCTTCCAGTTTCCAACCTCTCTGCTAACTTAATCCCACTCGCGCGCTAAAACACATGACCTGTCATTGACTTAATTACTCCGCCTGATCTCATCGATCGATCTACGTGCGCCACCACCACGTGCAGACGCGCTCACTTCCTTCCTCTGCATCCATCGAGACGAGTAATCCAAGCTATTTAGTTTAAACCGATCGAGACGGGGATTTGTTGACGAGTAATACAATTATCCTTATGCTAGATAGTGGGTCCATGCCTCCATTTAATCTGGGACAGAGACAGAAAGTTCTAAGTTTGTGGATGTGCTGTTGCCACTAGGGGAAAAACATCGATGCTTTGTCTAAGGATAATTGTGTTGCTTACATTATGCACTGTACTTAATGCAATAGTCTGTTACTTGCAACTCAATACTGAAAGGGGTGCGGATGCCAACCTGAAGGTGGACTATTTAGGCACAGATGCATGCTGGATAGCGGTTTGTGTACCATGTTGTAATGCCCAAGTAAATCTCATAGTAGACACCATAACTTGTACATGCATTATTATGCACTTCTCAATATTGTCAATTGCCCAGCTGTAATTTGTTTACCCAGCATGTTAGTTATCTTTATGGAGAGACACCACTAGTGAATTGTGGACCCTGGTCCATTCTTTTACATCTGATAATACAACCTACTGCAATCATTGTTCTCTTTCATTCTCTGCAATTAAACATCATTTTCCACACCACACTTTTAATCCTTTGTTTTCAGCAAGCCGGTGAGATTGACACCCTCACTAATTCGTTGGGACAAAGTAGTTTGATTGTCTTGAGTGCAGGTTCCACGTTGGCACCGGAATCCCTGGTGTTGCGTCGCGCCACATTTCGCCACCAACAACCTTCAGAAGTGTCTTCATCTCCTACTGGTTCGATAACCTCGGTTTCATACTGAGTGAAAACTTGCTGCTGCACTCATCATACCTTCCTCTTTGGGTTCCCAACGAACGTGTGTCTTTCACGTCATCAAGCACTTTTTCTGGCGTCGTTGCTGGGGAGATCAAGCCTTCTGCAAGGGGAGTCTCTCACTTCCAATCTCTTTACTTTGTCATTGTATTGCTTAGTTTATTTTTATTTTGTCTTGTTTGCTTCTGTTTATCAAAAACACAAAAAAATTAGCTACTTGCATTTATTTTTGTATTTCGGCCTAGTTGTAATTTTGCTAAAATGAGTAGTCCTGAAGTTGATGTTCGTTCGTTTAGGCAACAAGGGGGAGAAAGTTTGAAAGATGCTTGGTATAGGATAAGTGATGCTCATCATAGATGCACAAAAAAATATTCTACCTTGATCCTTCTTAGGAATTTTATGTTGGTATCACTAGCTGGTATAGGTATGTTCTAGACACTCTTACGGGGGGTAACTTTCTAGGTACTCCTGCTTTGGCAGCTTGCAATTTAATTAAAAGTTTGGTAGGGATACCACCTCTTACTAAGCATATTAAAACTGAGATCACTCTGGAAGATGTTATTAAAAAGTTGGATTCTATAGAGAAAAACTTGCCAAGTTTTCTTGATAATGCTAGCAAGGTTAATGAATCAATAGTAAGCATCAATAAAAGAATCACTGTTTAGAGGCTACTAATATCCATGATACTCAAAATTATAGAATTGGTGAGTTAGAGGAGGCTATGGAAACGTTAAGTTCGACTTTTTCTTCTCTTAAAACTAAGAGGGAGAAAGATTTTGTGGAAAAAGAGCAAAAGTTCATTTATGTTCCCAAGATGCCTAAATCAAAGCCTCCTAATGCGCTTAAAATTGATAAAACCTTTAGTACAATTAATGGTAAATTACACAATGGAAAATCTTCAATGACACCTAAAGTACCTATTGTAACAAGTTGTGTTTTAGAGGAAGCCTTTGGTGATTTGGATGCTTCTGCACTTGGAAACACTTGATTTTCACTTTCCGCGCCTAGCTGATAGGCGTTAAAGAAAAGCGCTTATGCGAGACAACCCATTGTTTTATTTCTGTACTTTTTCTTTTATTTGAGTCTTGGAGCTTGCTTACTTCTGTAACAACTCATTTGTATCTTATTTTATTGCATTGTTGTGTCAAGTAAAGTCTCTAATAGAAAGTTGATGCTAGATTTGGATTTCTGCGCAGAGTTAGAGTTTTTCTGTCCACCGTTTTGAGCTGTACGCACTCCAGAAAAATTGAAAAATTCTGAAAAAATTCACGCGTGATCCTCAGATATGTACGCAACTTTCAATAGTTTTGAGTTTTCTGATCTGAGAAACTTAAGTGCCTCAAAAAAATTCGTCTTTACGGACTGTTCTGTTTTTGACAGATTCTGCCTTTTATTTTGCATTCTCTCTTTTACTATGTATGAGTGGATTTCTTTGCTCCACGAAACATCAGTGGCTGTAGCTTATGTCCAGAAGTATTGGAGACGATTGTGTCCTTACAGAACATGTGAATTTTTGATTATGCACTAACCATCTAATGAGAATTACTTTGAGTTTGGTGTGAAGAAAGTTTTCAAGGATCAAGAGATGAGGATGATATGATGTGATCAAGAAGAGTGAACAGCCTAAGCTTGGGGATGCCCCCGTGGGTCACCCAAGCATATTTCAAGAAGACTCAAGCGTCTAAGCTTGGGGATGCCCAAGGCATCTGATGCCCAATGATGCTACTATGACAGGCGCGTAGTTGACGAGGGAATCTTGATGCGGTGTTGCTTCTTCGCTCCCCGGCAACGGTGCCAGAAAACGTCTTGATGGTACCGAAGAGCAAGGCTTTGATACCTGCAAAAGTAAACGGGATTAGGTTGAGACTCCAAGTGCAGAGTGTATAGTAAGTGGAAGACAGTTTTCCCCACGAGGGGTGACTCGAGGGTTTAATATCGAACTCTCGGGGAATCTGAAGTGGTAGATTTATCTTCTTATCCTTCTTTTGGTTACCTACAAAACAAGGTTAGATGTTTTGGTCCTCAACCTCACCTGTGGTTGTCAAGCACAAGGTGTAAGAATGATATCAGGATAGTTATGCAATGCAAACAAGAAATAAATATGCAATGATGGTGGATGCAATGATAAATGATATTTTTGGGTTTTTGAATGATGTATGCAAGATGAAAAGTATTTTTGTATTTTCGGATTTAATGATGGCTGAAAATAGAAAAGTGGTATATGGTGTTGGAAAGGTGTTTCTTATGATTAAAAATGGACTGGGGTTCATGGTTTCACAAATGCACTCTCTCTTTATAAAGTGGTAGACAATGGAACACACACAGTTAACATATGAGATTGCAACACAGGGTTTGATAACAAGTTACTTAGATATATGGGCATCACGTCCTAACATAGAGATCTTTTGGTTATTAACCTCTCTTATACTCCACCAAGATGCGAACTAAATCATAACACCTCAGTAATTAAGATAACTCAGAGTATAGCATTAAGTATCATGACATGAAGTGAAAATAAGAACATGCTAGATCTAGTCATGGAGTAGTGGCAATGGTCACGCCCACATCCCCGGTAGCATGGTATTTTAGTTTATCCCTAGTGAGGTAACAAAGTAAGGTAAAGATACCAAAGTGGATCGCAGAACTTTCTCTCACGTTCACTGCACTAGCCACCCCCCGTTACTCCAACTAATGCACACGTTCCCCCACACACGCTCTCATAAACATGCTTGATCAAAACAAGTAGACAAGAACGGGGTACATAATATGCATCTATACTCATAACTGAAACAAACATTGCAATCTCAAACATATATTAACTCATAAAGATCCACCACAAAGGTATTACAACGGTGACCGTAATCATGTTCAGCAGCTCATACGGTGCTAATTAGTGAAGCTCAAGAGAGGAGAGATACATAAGTTACTTCCACAAACCCATAGTCCAGAGGTGGACTACTCCCTCTTCATCATGGAGACGGTGGAGAAGTCGATGGAGAAGATGGAGACCACGCCGGCAGCGCCCCGCCGGAGTTTTCCCCCTCCAATCTGCAGCTCCTGATCTCCGTTTCGGTGTTTCTGTGTTTGTGCGGCGCTCCTTCCAGAGAACGTCGGGGGACCTTTTTTATAGGCGTTTTTAGGTCAAGACGATGTCGGTGGAGAAGATCGAGGCAACGGAGCCACGAGGCCCAAATGGGTGGGTCCCACGCGGCTACAGTACTCGTTTGGCCCTCGAGCCTCCGTTTGCTCGCTTCCTTCGCCCACAGGTCTTCTTCCTTCCAAATATTGACGCCCGTAAATTTCCAGGTGATTTCGTTGACGTTTGGGTCCCTGAAACATTAAAATAAGAAAACGGGGTTTTCTGCCTGTGCAGGGTTAATTCCATAAAAATAGGAAATAAATGAATATTCCCAAAATCATTATAAAACATTGATATAACCCTTATATGATGCAAATATGATTGGAATATAAGCAATTAAAGTGCAAAGTTCATGTATGCATTTTACATGCATCAACATCCCCAAGCTTAATCCATGCTCGTCCTCGAGTATGAAGATGATAAAACTAACATGGACTTTGCAATTTAATACTTAACAATGATATCAAAGATGATTACTATTGCTACATATAGTCAAATGATTCATTCTTCAAAGGAGTAGCAATATGCAAATAGTTTATGAAGTGATATCAAGTATTCAAGACAAGGATGTTCATTGATAGTTCACAAAGTGTAACATGGTAGCAAGTAATATGGAACACATGTATGCATAATGATAAGTAGAACATCCTACAATGGTCATAGAGTGTAGATGAAAATCTGAATATGATAGGTGTACACTTTGGAAAGATGTATATGTGAGTAGAGGTAAAGCATGCATAAGTTTCATCCAACTTCCAAACTCTTCTACTTAAGTTAATGATTGCAATAAGGTATTCATTGGTGTCAAGCTCTCATTGCCCCTATCATAGCATCTTGAATGATTAAGGTTAAAGTGAAAGCAAATATGAGTAGTGTGCTTGATAAAGAATGGGTTGAATGTCTCATGCCCCTTGAATACAAGTACTTACACCATGTGTTACTCAACTTGGGAAACAAAGCAAGTTCAATTAAATATCATTGTAAGCATAATAGTATCATCAAGAGCGTCAACTGGGGTACCTCTTGTCCCAAGATATGGAACAAGCCCATATCAAAATGACAAGACAAACAAACAAAATGAACAATCTCAACACCCTTTTTATTTACCATTTGGAATAGTTTTTTATTGCAAGGTGTATCACAGAAGGTTCACCATAGTATGTAAGTAAATTTCCACCATGAATGATGCATGGCTTAGATTAGCGGCCCAGGCGTCTCTCTAACCATTTACACAAACTCATTTAAACTCACTCTATTTCCACATTTATTTCAACATGATAAGCATCCATAGACAAAAGCACATGATATCAACTAAATGAGATGAAGAGCGTGTTGAAAGCTTGCCATGTGACAGCACATATGGGCTAACTTCCAACCCAAAACATTCATCAAGCCACAAACATCATAATCTTAATCACAATGGGTCAAGTTTTATTATGCAAATAAAAGAACATTGTGCATCAAGTTCGTGAGAGCTATATAACCAATTTTTTCCATTGCAATCAATAACATAAACATTTTCATTCAGAGGTAAGATAACACAAACAACATGTTAAACATACTCGGAATAGCATAAAGCCAATAGGTAGATATGGTGGACTCACTGGAATAACTTTGGTTGAAGGTGTTGGAAACAAGTTTTTGCTTGTTGGAGTTTTTGGGCTAGCAAAAGGGAGAAAGTTGACCATCTAGATGCATGCATGAGTGTCCATAGAACTAACTAATCCATGTTAAACCAAGTAAATAACAATCAGCACCAAAACATGAATAAGTGATAGCTCTACAAAAAGAATTTGCAAACTATTACTCATAAACAAGCTCATGAATCATGCAACTATATGTATCATTAAAAATCAAGTCAAACATCCCTTTTCCCAATCTTATAAAAGCATCCAACATATTTCAACCCATATTTCCAGTAGCTCTCTCATATATAATTGATAGTGTGGTGGTCTCTCAAGACTCAAACAAAAACAAAAACGACGCTCCAAGTTTATGCGATAAAGTGTTTCGATCGAAAAACAGAAGTTGGACGTGTGCAAACCGAGAGTGTGTAGGTCCAGCGGGGTTGTCTTCACATCCCCAAGCTTATGGTCTTCACCATCCTTGGATAGCTCTTGGTGCATCTCCTCCAATCCCTGTGAAAAAACTTCAAAACACCGTTTCTCCCATCTCTTTTCTGTGGGGTGCATTAATAGTGATAAACAAATAGGTTCCTTGCTGCATATAATCCTTGAACAAAAATTCATATGACATGTCCAGAAAGTGTATAATGTTGTATGCCTACTCATAAAAAGCTCAAAGCATGCATCAAACAAAATGGGACAGAATCTGTCCAGAAAAACAGCAGCAGCAAAACGTATTTTTCTACCCTACCAAACTTTCTCGAAAAATTCCGAAAAATTCATGCATACAGAGGATGAAAAGTTGCAACTACAGTTCAAATATGAGCTCATTCGGAGTTACAGAATAAGAATTAAAAATCATACCGTGCACTGACTTGTGCAGGAATAAAATCTCCGAACGCTATAAGCAACTTTTTCAAACCAAAAAGGGTAAAACTTGGCACTTTATTGAAAACTCCAGAACCTAAACTAAACAAAGTCTCTTGTTACAGCAAGAGGACACAAAGAAAATCACACATAAAAATAACCGGGTTGCCTCCCGCAAAGCGCTTTCTTTATAGCCATATAGCTAGGCTTCTTACTTGTTGTTTTATTGTGGACGAAGCTCATGAGGGAGCTTGAACTTTGGTGGTTCCCTCTTCCTTGGAAAGTGTTCCATGCACTTCTTGTGTGGAAACTGAAACTTTACATTCCCTTCCTTTGAATCAATGATAGCACCTGTGGTACGAAGAAAAGGTCTTCCAAGAATAATAGGACTAGAGGTTTTATCCCCATGTCCATGATTAGAAAATCCACAGGCACAAAAGTCATATGTAACTCTACCATAACATCACTTACTTTTCCCAAAGCATGTTTAATAGAGTCATCAGCAAGTGCTAGTTCAATAGAGCATTTTTCAAGATTTTTCAATTCAAGCACTTCATATAGTTCTTTAGATAAAACAGAGACACTAGATCCTAGATCAAGTATGGCATGGTGTGTCTCTTTTCCAATAGTTACTAGTACCTTAGGTATCCACATATCCCCAAGCTTAGGTGGTATCATAGCCTCTTGGTTGTACCTAGCAATCTTTTCTTTCAAGACATGATTAGCAATATAAGAACCAAAACCTGCTTGGTTAGTGTTGATGGAAGGATCACTTGCAAATTTTTGTAAGATAGATATTAATTCATGCAAGCTACAATTTTCTAAGTCAAGCAAAGGATCCTTGACTTCATTAAGCATTTTAACTTCCTCAACTTTCTTTTCCAACTCAATCAGCATAAGAGATTCATCATGTTCAGTTTCTTTAGCTTCTTCTTTTAAACTACCAAGTTGAGACATGAGTGGCAACAGATATTCAGGGTAGTTCAATAATTCATCAAGAGTTTCCTCCAAAGTAAGAGGAACATTTTTTCTCTGCAGACATACTCAATAAAGTGGCTTGATTATCAGCTAGTTTAGACAAAGCTTTGTCTAGTCCTGCAGCTTGGAGTTGTAAGCCTTTAATATCAGAACTAATAGAAGCAACAGACTTATTCAACTCTTGTATCATGGTATTATGACTAGCAACTTGTTCCATGGGAATTTTGTTAGCCTCAGAATTATCATTGCGTGATAACATAGGCTTCCAATTATTATCATTAGCATTAGGATATGGAACAAAAGGACGATTGTTGGGAACATATGGGGGTTTATTATAAGAGTTATAATTGTTGTTACCATACCCATTATTACCATAGTTCCTAATGAAGTTGACATCAATATTTTCAGAATTGTTTCCAACTAGTTCTTGCAAAGGAACATTTTCAACACTAGGTTTATTAAGCAAAGCAAGAATAGTATCCATTTTAGATGACAAATCATTAGTTTCATCAATAGAGTTCACTTTCTTAGAAGGATTAGGTGCCCTATCAGTATGCCATTGATTATAGTTTTGTAAAATGCTTTCCAATATATTTTTAGCTTCTACTATAGTGTTACTCATAAAAGCACCTCCAGCAGCAGAATCAAGTATGTTTCTAGACATGTAGTTTAAGCCATTGTAGAAAGAGTGTAATATGGTCCATTCATTAACTCCATGTGAGGGACAAGTTCTAAGCATAAGTTTTATCCTATCCCAAGCCATAGCAACATGTTCATTTTCATTTTGCCTAAAAAAAAGGATGTTGTTTCTATTTTGCAAAATTTTAGCAGGGGATAATATTTCTTAATGAAAGCTTCTTTTAGATCATCCCAAGAATTAATACTACCAGATGGCAAGGAATGCAACCACTCTTTAGCTTTTCCTCTAAATGAAAAAGGAAATAACTTCAGTTTTAGGATATCACTTTCCACATTTTTAAGCTTTTGCATGTCACATATTTCAACAAAGTCATGAAGATGCATAGAGGCATCCTCCATAGCACTACCACCAAATTGTTCCCTAGTTATCAAGTTCAACAAACTAGGACTTACTTCATAACTCTCAGCATTTATCTTAGGTGTGGCAATAGCTCTCGTGATAAATTGATCATTAGGAGTGTTTGTGTAGTCACACAGCTTAGTCCTTTCTCCCATTTTAGCAAGTTTTTTTTTGGTATTTTTAATTTTTTACGCAAAACTGAAATAAATATGATATGATATGCAATGACACTAACAAAACAAATAAATTGCTTTATAAGTAAAGATGGATAAGATGGTGCTCACGTAGTTGCAACCTCCCCAAGCTTAGGTGTTAGCACAAGTTGGTGACGTTGACTTTATTGTGAGATGAATGCGATGATGCACACCCTTGGATAAATCTCTCAGCTACGATTCCCCGGCAACGGCGCCAGAAAACGTCTTGATGCCCAATGATGCTACTATGACAGGCGCGTAGTTGACGAGGGAATCTTGATGCGGTGTTGCTTCTTCGCTCCCCGGCAACAGCGCCAGAAAACGTCTTGATGGTCCCGAAGAGCAAGGCTTTGATACCTGCAAAAGTAAACGGATTAGGTTGAGACTCCAAGTGCAGAGTGTATAGTAAGTGGAAGACAGTTTTCCCCACGAGGGGTGACTCGAGGGTTTAATATCGAACTCTCGGGGAATCTGAAGTGGTAGATTTATCTTCTTATCCTTCTTTTGGTTACCTACAAAACAAGGTTAGATGTTTTGGTCCTCAACCTCACCTGTGGTTATCGAGCATAAGGTGTAAGAATGATATCAGGATAGTTATGCAATGCAAACAAGAAATAAATATGCAATGATGGTGGATGCAATGGTAAATGATATTTTTGGGTTTTTGAATGATGTATGCAAGATGAAAAGTATTTTTGTATTTTCGGATTTAATGATGGCTGAAAATAGAAAAGTGGTATATGGTGTTGGAAAGGTGTTTCTTATGATTAAAAATGGACTGGGTTCATGGTTTCACAAATGCACTCTCTCTTTATAAAGTGGTAGACAATGGAACACACACAGTTAACATATGAGATTGCAACACAGGGTTTGATAACAAGTTACTTAGATATATGGGCATCACGTCCTAACATAGAGATCTTTTGGTTATTAACCTCTCTTATACTCCACCAAGATGCGAACTAAATCATAACACCTCAGTAATTAAGATAACTCAGAGTATAGCATTAAGTATCATGACATGAAGTGAAAATGGAGTAGTGGCAATGGTCACGCCCACATCCCCGGTAGCATGATATTTTAGTTTATCCCTAGTGAGGCAACAAAGTAAAGAAAAGATACCAAAGTGGATCGCAGAACTTTCTCTCACGTTCACTGCACTAGCCACCCCCCGTTACTCCAACTAATGCACACGTTCCCCCACACGCTCTATAAACATGCTTGATCAAAACAAGTAGACAAGAACGGGGTACATAATATGCATCTATACTCATAACTGAAACAAAGATTGCAATCTCAAATATATATTAACTCATAAAGATCTACCACAAAGGTATTACAACGGTGACCGTAATCATGTTCAGCAGCTCATACGGTGCTAATTAGTGAAGCTCAAGAGAGGAGAGATACATAAGTTACTTCCACAAACCCATAGTCCAGAGGTGGACTACTCCCTCTTCATCATGGAGACGGTGGAGAAGTCGATGGAGAAGATGGAGACCACGCCGGCAACGCCCCGCCGGAGTTTTCCCCCTCCAATCTGCAGCTCCTGATCTCCGTTTCAGTGTTTCTGTGTTTGTGCGGCGCTCCTTCCACAGAACGTCGGGGGACCTTTTTTATAGGCGTTTTTAGGTCAAGACGATGTCGGTGGAGAAAAGATCGAAGGCAACGGAGCCACGAGGCCCAAATGGGTGGGTCCCACGCGGCTACAGTACCAGGCCGCGTGGGCCCCCCTCGTTTGGCCCTCGAGCCTCCGTTTGCTCGCTTCCTTCGCCCACAGGTCTTCTTCCTTCCAAATATTGACGCCCGTAAATTTCTAGGTGATTTCGTTGATGTTTGGGTCCCTGAAACATTAAAATAAGAAAACGGGGTTTTCTGACTGTGCAGGGTTAATTCCATAAAAATAGGAAATAAATGAATATTCCCAAAAATCATTATAAAACATTGATATAACCTTTATATGATGCAAATATGATTGGAATATAAGCAATTAAAGTGCAAAGTTCATGTATGCATTTTACATGCATCAGCATCCCCTTCTTCATCAACAACTTATCAGGTCATCTCTAGTGAAACTACATTTTAATTCTTTCACATCTTATGTGCTTTACTTGGAGCGTCTGTGTGCTTTTATTTTTGCTTTATTATTTTCATTTTCTGAATAAATTGGATCCTAACATTCTTGTGTGGGAGAGAGACACGCTCCGCTTTTTCATATGAATACTCGTATTCTTCACTTATATTTGTTGAGTATTCTTGACTAGCTGCTGCAATACTTTCAACTCCTGTTTTTCATGCATCTCTTGTTCAGAGCTCTTAGTTCTTGTAGAAAAGTACTCTCTTGTTTCATTGTTGTATTATTTGGAGAGTTTTATGTTGAAATAAGTTGATTGGTATTTGGTTGGAAACAGAAAATGCTACATGTGGTAGATGGTATATTGAAAAGACACACTAGTCGGGAAAAGCCTACCGCTGGCAGACGAAATTGGCCTACCGCTGGCGGCGGGCGCACGCCAGCGATCATTACGCCAGTGGTAATTTATACCGCTGGCGGACAGCCGCCCGCCAGCGGTAAGGCTCGATATCGCTGGCGGGCACAATTTCTGCCCTCCAGCGCTAGGTTAGACAGCGCTGGCGTGCAGCCGCGGCCGCCAGCGCTAAGCTACCTCGGCCGCCAGCGATACTTCTCGCTGGTTGGAGTTCTGGGAGCGCTGTCCGCCAGCGATACGCCTCTATGTCCGCCAGCGGTACATTTTCGTGGTATTTTTTGTTTTTTCTAAAATAACGTATCCCAGCAGTATAGCAAATATAAATACAATATATTCAGGTACAGCCGACCAAAATGACAATAACATAGAAAATTCCACATACAAAAGCGTCAAAAGTTGTCATGCACGAATACATGTCGATAGATTCATACACACGGAAGTTTTCCAAATGAACTAGTGTCATCTAAACCGCAATCTTATACAAGAGAATGACAATAATGATGAGTAAGAAGGGGATGAGGATGAAGTTGGACTTCATCCGGTTCTTCCTCTCTTCCGAAGCAGGTGATGCATGTATCTAGCTTCTGTCTCCGCTTTACTGACGTAAATGTTGTGGTTGTTCACGATGATGTTGGACTTCATCCGGTTCTTCTTTTCTTCCTCAAGTAGATGGTTGGAATATGTGGCACCCCGATCCAGATGATCGAGTTACCCCATATACCAGTCCCAGAAACACTGGATATATGACAGCTTGATAAACAAAGACAAAACCAAATATATTCATAAGGCTTCGAGTTCGAACAAATACAAGGTTACAACACGGGTGAGGCTCCAGCTCTTGCGCAACAGGCGCACACAACAGTATGTACATTATTTTTCTAACATCGAGCCTCTAGCGGAAGTCGTAGCGGAAGCGAAGATAGTAGCGTGGCGAGAGCGGCCTTATTCCACAGGGTCCTGCCTGGGACACGGGTTCCTAGTTCTCATAGAGCGGGTACTCGGCGATGGTTTCAGCAGGGTCTGGCCACATGAAAAGCCAGGTAAGTACTTGAAGTACTCGCAAGACATCAGCCCAAAAGCAAACAAGGTCTATCTATATGGCATGGCATGGTTCGGAAAGTAACATGGCATGAGTTTGGTTGCGAGGGGGATCCAAGCTTAACGGTTGGACAAAACTTACCTACTTACCTTGGTAGGGAAGTTCCGTGGTTGCTGGAATGAGATCACGTTTCTCATCCAACAACATCTAGGCTTTCAAGCCTCTAGCCAACTCTGGCTTAATTCCAGCCAACTATGGCTTTTCTCTAGCCAACTCTGGCTGTCATTCCAGCCAACTATGGCTACCATTTCCAGCCAACTCTGGCTTTGGGGTTGGGTTTCACATTCATTATTTGTCCATATTCGACAGGACTGACTCATAGCGTGACTTGACCCAAACAACGTCCCATAACCCAGGGACAAGGCTAGACATCCAGATTTACACTCTCGAGAGGTTGCAACTTTTATCCACACGCTGAAGTCTAGGCTTGTACCGCCGGTACCGAAGTACTAGAACCGACCATGGCGGCAGCACAAACCCATACTTCCACAGACGTTTACTCTACCAAAACACTCCCTGTATAGCCACCGACATAACTCTATGCCTTATGCAGAAGTGAATCCGGCACGTCCCCAACCCATGAGCGACGCCTAGCTCCGGAACCTTCGCAAGCCTAGCCCCGACCAACTATGGTAACCGACTAGAC
The DNA here is from genome assembly GCA_947311845.1 of Poa pratensis. Classification (NCBI taxonomy): domain Eukaryota; kingdom Viridiplantae; phylum Streptophyta; class Magnoliopsida; order Poales; family Poaceae; genus Poa; species Poa pratensis. The sequence continues at coordinate 32,069,150 of CAMZMU010000044.1, read as the reverse complement.
TTGCCAAAGAGGTGGCATCAAAGGAGGCTGATAAAATACCCGGCCATGGTCCGCCCACACGGACGACGCATGGTTGTGCTAGTTGTGTTTGGTGGTGGCACTATGTGACTCAATCTAGTCGAGGGAGGTGATTATATTTTTAGTCATTTTCTTTGATTACAGACATCAACATTAACAAAGTAACACAAGGTAACCATATAACAATAACAGCACAGAATAAACATATCACTTGCAGGTAACATAACAATAATAATACCCGGTGACTATGGCGGTTCCTCCGGCCGGTGTCACCAGGGGTTAGTGTTAACAGAATAATAGCATAATGTTTCAAACGGATGACGATGGCGGGAGACCCGGCCGGTGTCACCGTAAAAGAATGAACCGAAAAGCACTCATAAGAATGAGAGAGCATCCATTCCACTCGAGGGTTATCTCGACGTGGTGTCAGCAATCTCGGCAAAAAGAACCAAATGGAAAGTCAGCTCCCAAGCGTCGCAGTCCGGGTGGTCTATGCCAACCATATTTGACGGAGGGACAAGGCAAATAACTCTTTTGGCAAATGTCCCCAACTCCGAGGATCATAAGACGACATTCGTCCGCTCCTCACCTCGGCAAAGAGGAAAAAGCAAACAAAGCCCCGCAAGCGCGAGACACACAGTTGTAATAGTTCCCCCATTCCTTTGACTGAGGCGGTACCACCGGCCATTGTCTCGGGAATGTGAGTGATGCACAGATAAGCAGTTATGAAGTAGTACAATAATTAAAATGCAATATGGCATGTGAGGTGCAACAGATATTAATTCAACAGTCCAAATATTTCCTAAGTTCGACCAAGTTTGAAATTGGGTTGGTGGCTTGCCTTCAGCAGAGTGGTAGGGTTCGGGTTCGACTTCAACTTCGTTGGAGAAGTTTGGATCTATTTAAAGAATGAAACGGTATTAAAAACTCTTCCTACGGCATCGAACAAACGATCAAGCAAATGAACTCCAAATGAAATACTTTTGATGTCATTTGACATACATTTTGAAAACAAAGCCATCCCAAAAGGATTCATATTTTTTTGACAATTTTCGGAAAAGTTCTGACCTTCCAAAGATAGCCCTAGCATCTTCCTCTCTTTCTTTTCTTTTTTTTTCTTAAAAAAAGAAAGAAATAGAAATAAGAAAACGTTTTAGAAATTTTAAAACGTAACTGGGCCGGCCCATTTAGACGATGGCCCACTGAGCCGAACTGGTACACGCGAAGGAAAAAGAAAAAAAAGAAAAACAGCACGGCTCCTCTTCCCCGGCGAGCTCACCGTGCTGGCGAGGACGGCGACGGCGGCTCAGGCCACCCTGTACTCCAGCGAGGATGGCTACGGGTTCCTGGTGCTCTGAATCGGAGGAGGGGTGGAGAGATGGTGGTGGGAGGTTCTGGAGAGGGGGAATCGATCGGAAATCGAGCGGCGGAAACGAGCTCGTCGACGATGCTCTGGTGCTTCCTCGGAGCGGATACTGGATGGGGAGGGAGCTGAGAGGGAGAGGGATGTGGTGTGGTGATCGAAGGCAGTGGGGGTGCTCCTTTTATAACGAATTCGGGAGGTGGCCGTCACGGGAGCGCACGGCGAGGTGGCGGGGTGAGCTGGCCACGGCCGGCGAGCTCCGCGTCGATGGTGTAGCTGCGGCGTGTCGCGGAGTCTGTGGCGGCTGTGGGCGGCGTTGAGCATCACGGGCTCACAGGAGGGGTGGGGGACGGCACGGGGTGTGGTGGCGTCGCTGACGCTCGGGCCGTGGTGGCACTGCTCCGGGCGGCGTGTCCTCTAGCTACTCCGACGCTTGTGAAGAGGAGGTGGAGGGCGACGCGTGCTGGCTGGAGGTCGAGGGGGCGGTGGAGAAGCAGGGGGCACGGGAAGCAGCAGGGGCGACACGGCGGTGCTCGACATCTGGCGGCGACAGTGGCGAGCGGCGCGTCGTGGCGTGCTTGGAAGGTTGCGGCGGGGGCGTTGCCGGCGTCGGGGAGGAGGTGGAGTGGCCTGGGGGAGGTGGAGAAGGCAGGGGGGGTCGGGAGCGGCTGGGGGGCCGTGCTCAGGCGACGAACACCTGGCGGCGCCGACGGCACTGTGCGGCCAGAGGTGATCACCACCCTGGGCATGGCCAGGAGTGACATCGATCCATATCTCCTAGCTCACTGCTCCAAATCGAGTGTGGTTTTGATGTCTGTGCGCAAAATTGCAAATGCAGCAACTTTCCTGACTAGTGTTTCCCCAAATTCTAAAGTTGGTCTATAGGAAATTTTGAAAAAACACTTCTGGTCAAAAGAGGAAAATGTTGTTTTGGTGAAGTAAATGAAATGTAAAAGGGTTCAAATAAATCCCTGAGGTGTGTGCACTCCTAGTGGCTGTGTTTAGGGTCTTGGATCACCAAGGAGAAAACATTTGCTTTGAACTTTGAAAATAAAGAAGAAAATGGGCAGAAACTGAAGTGGAGAATTACTCCAAAATTTTGTAAACAAGGTATCAATTGTTTTTGCATATTTGGGCTATATATTTCCTAGGGGTCATCCCCTAATTTTGGCAGAATTTTTGGAAAGATCTTTGAGGTACTTCCTTTGTAAAGCCAAAATAATAGGATTTTGGTTATTGAAATAAAAGAAAATATTGGAATAATATTTTTGGGTGAAATGAGCCAGCAACATGTTCACCAAGTGGGAGGGAGTCCAAAACATAAGATCCCAAACTTGGACAATATTTGGTAAAAGTTTGAGAGTTTAAAATAGCAGTGAAATCAAAAGGAATATTAATTCCCAAAAATCCAATAATAGATTTCTAAAGAATTTTTTTAAAAAGGCCAAATTTCAGGATGTTACAGAATACCTAGCTTCCGCCTCGCCTTTAGTCTTGTAGCTTTTGTGGCTGTTGCCTTTGAACTCGTTCACTTGCTTTTTACAGTCTTCCCACTCTTCATAGACTCCAGGAACATGACCTTTGTACACCACATACCACTTCCCTGTTTCTCTGTACACAAGACGCATATAAAAGTATAAGTCAAATAAGAGTTGTAAGAAAAAAGATTTGTGTACATAAGAGAGAAGAAAGATTAAAGCAAACAAAAAATTAACTAAGCATGCATGCATCTAACGAGTTGTGTACATAGGACAGAATAAAGATTTGTTCCTCGATCACCTTCTCTCCGGTATCTACGGAAACGGTTCGCAACCATTTAACGAGTTGAATGGCATGTGATCACCCGCACGGCGTAAGCGCCTTTCTATATCGGCATTAGATGGTGGTTGAAAGCCGTAGTAGAATTGCCCATCTTCATCTAGGACGTCACACATGATGATTCGCGCGATCATGTTCTGAATGTATCGGAACTCAGCTCTGATAACATAATCATCGGAATCCTTTAGTCTATCGACCCATGCGTTGAAATCACGACAAACAAATTGGCCTCGTCGTTGATACTTTCAAAACCACCTCATTTGATAGAGGAGGTACCGTGACTCTATGCAACTACTTGAATCCTGCTTGATGCAGGGAAATACGTTCTATGCGCGAATCTAAACCTTCCATCCTCTGTCTTTCTTGTTAGTAAAATCAGGCCACCCTTCATGGCGTAGCCGTTGAGAGCATTATTCATAACAATCTTGATGTTGGTGTAGTCCCGCTTAGACTCCGCCCTGTCTTCATGGCGATCCCCGCTATCGAGATACAAGGCAGCCAAGCAAAGCCCAACCCAACCCGTCTGGTACCTTTGCAATGAAAAGGGGATATGTTGGAGCTGGTTGGTCGAGAAGTTTCGTCTCCACAACAAGAACAACCTCATGTAGGTTTAACAAATGTCCTCTCAACTTTTCGACACAATCCGCCGGCAGGATCGATTTACCCAAGTGATGCATCTTATGCCAGTTCTTGATGGATATCCTGTCCACAAACCGGGAATCAGTCCCCTTCTCTGGTCGGTTGGCGAAGTCCTCCAATTTTTGTTTCTTGTATCTTTTTCGTGCCTTCTTAGGCTTGTTCACCGGCGCATCTACTGGCGTCTCTTGATTTGGCAAGATATGCACCAAATTGGTGATAGAGTCGTCGCACCCGTAGCCGATCATGGGGGGAGGCCCTACTTGGCCTCCCTTCATCCAAGTCTCAACAAACTCACAGACGGTAGGAAACATGGATTTGAAGGTATTTGTGAGTTCGTTCTCGATGAACGCCTTCATCGCATCCTCGCCTTCTGTATGAGAACCCCCGGCCTCGTCGTTGTCGGCCATATTCACACTAACGAGAAAAGTCGAACTTAGTATAACAAGAAAATTCACTTAATTAAATACTAAGATACCCATGAGGCTAAGTTTGCCAGAATGTCCGTCACGGCAAATGCGGGCACTCAAATATGTCCTAATTTTAGAAATAGTCATGCCAAAATTCACGAATTTTTTTGGCATGACCTTTGCTAAAATTATGAGATATGGAGTACCCGAATTTGCCGGAACGAAGCTAATCAACGTCCCGGCAATCTCAAGGGACTCAAGGGTACCTACAAACATTTTATATTCATCACAAATATCGATCGCATTCCGACATCATAACCACCACAATTACATCACATCACAACCATCACATTCATCAAAAAAGTTTAGGTATTTTACCAAACAACTTGTGTGCGGTGGTGGAGCTCGGCTTGGGGAGGACGTCCGGGTGCAGCTCGTCGGCGGCGGTGCGGAGGCGCTCGGGGCGGAGACGCTCGGGGCAAGGGGCTTGTAGGGGTGAGGGTCGGAGGAGTGCGGTGCATCTCGTCGGCGGCGGTCCGGGGGCGGGTAGGGGCCGGAGGTGGGCGCACGGTCGAGGCGGCGGCGCGGGGCGGCGGTCCGGGGGCGGGTATGGTCCGGGTAGGGGCCGTAGGTGGACGCGGGTGGGGGTGGCGGCGCGACGGACGCGGGTGGGCGGCGGCGCGGGGCGACGCGGCAGGGGCGGTGGCGCGGGGCGGCGCGGCAGGGGCGGTGGCACGGGGCGGCGCGGCAGGGGGTGGCGGCGCGACGGACGCGGGTGGAGGCGGCGGCGCGGGTTGACGTGGCAGGGGCGGTGGCGCGGGGCGGCGCGGCAGGGGGTGGCGGCGGGTGTGGAGAGAGGTTGGGTGCGGCGCGGCAGAGGGTGTGGAGAGAGAGGTTGGGGGCGGCGCGGATCTGGAGTAGGTTGGGGGCGGGTGCCCTAAGTGGGGGGGGGGCACGTTACCGCTGGCGGACGGGCCTGGTGTCCGCCAGCGGTATATTGTTACCGCTGGCGGACGGCGAGCTTTGTTCGCCAGCGGTATTTTTTAAAATTTTCTGTTTTGTTTTTTATTCTATTTTTTTGTTATTATTTAGTATTTTCAAGTACAGTTGTGCATGGAAAAATACGTTTAAAATAGTTGTGTGCATATAAATAAATATTCATACACATCATTGTTCAAAACATCTTAATTAAATTACAACTTTTTACAATAACACACATGTGTCTCGCGCTTTTCTCTCTGCGTTTGGCCTTCTTCTTGCCTTTCTTGGTCTTAGTTACATAATTCAGCCCCACATTATGACCTCTTCTTAAGAATGGAAGACCTCCTCTCGTGGGTAGCGTGGTTCTGCTTCTTCTTGATGTGTATGGCGTGTTATCATCATCTTCATCATCTTCAATATTAGGGTCACCGTACTGGTCGAAGTCGTCCTCGTTCGCGATTCCATCCATTCCAATGATGTTTCTTTTGCCTCTCCTCACGACTACACGGCTAGGCTTTGTCGGGTCGGTTATGAAGAAGCATTGAGACACGTGCCTAGCCAATACTCATGGCTCATTTTGTGCGGTGACGTTCGTGTTGCTTGATGAAGTGCCGGCTTCGGGTAAAACCATGGTGGTGAAGTATTGGTCTTCCTTTTTCACGGTGGATAACCTAGCCCATCTAACACGGAACATCGGCACCTTCTCTCCAGAGTAGTTAAGCTCCCAGATATCCTCTATCCTTCCGTAGTACCTGTACTTTTTGTCACCGACGTAAGATAGCATTGTTACCCCTGAGTTTTGATAGTCAGAAGTTTTGTCCTTTGCCTCTGTGTAGAAAGTGAACCCGTTGATATCATATGCTTGAAATATCGTGAGGTTGGGGGCGGGGCCACGTGACAAGTCGTATAATAATCTACCTTATGCATCATCCGTTGGCGGAGCGACAAGCTCATCTTTGAACCAACTCAAGAAAGAGGAGTTGTGCTCTCTGATTATTTCTCCTTCGGTCCTTTGCCTGCCTTGGCCAATGTACTTCTGCTTAATTGTCTATTTGTGCTTTTCCACCTAAGTATCGACCATTTGAAGGTGTTGGAGAGCTACTAAGTTTGCCCTGTTAAAGTCGGCCATTCGACGAGCGAAGCCCACATGTAAGCCCCGCGCGCCATTTCGGTGACCTGACCCACCTAACTTGCCAAAGTGCTTGTTAGGGGGCAAACCAACAGGGTTATCAATTATCTCCAGATGATTCGTGCAGAAAGAGATGCACTCTTCAGTGAGAAAGCCTTGAACGATGCTTCCATCCGGACGGGCCCTGTTACAAACAAATCCTTTTATGACCCCATTCATCCTTTCGAACGCCATCATGTTGTGGAGAAACAACGGTCCGAGATAAATGATATCATCCACGATGTGGACCAACAGATGCACGCAAATATCGAAGAATGCGGGCGGAAAGTTCATCACAACTCAATTTCACACATTCCAAGCCATTTATCATCCAGCATTTCACATGGTTACGGCGGGCGCATTTATCCGACCAAATTAATTTTAAGAATGTGCATTTAATTATATCGATAAAAGATCACCTTAATAAGTTAAAACACACGTCAAAATAACCACGGAAGTCGACCGAAGATGAAATCTAGATCTTGAGATATGAGTGACTTGAGTGGATTTCTTTTGGTCAAAGTAGGATGTGGGAGAGAGATCTAGTGGGATCTATCAACTAAATCACTTTTAGTTGGCTAAAAGTGATTAATTTCATGGGGGAAAGGAGCCACAAATGGGGGAAACTCGAACTAAGAGAGAGAAGAGTGAAGTGCAATAAGTGAGCAAGGTGGTAGGTGCGGCCGCACTTATGTCACTTTCCCAGGTTACCGCTGGCGGACGCTTTAGCGTGCCCGCCAGCGGTACTGAACTGACCGCTGGCGGGCGGTGCAGCCCGCCCGCCAGCGGTACCGTCACCTTTTTTGCCCGCTGAGCTCAGCCGACGCAATTACCGCTGGCGGGCTCTATTTAGCGTCCGCCAGCGGTCTATTTAGTACCTCTGGCGGACACGTATGCTGCCCGCCAGCGGTAGTTTGTCCCTCCTCGTCCCAAATTTCTGCGCCTACCGCTGGCGGGCATAGATTGCGTCCGCCAGCGGTACGTCCAGAACCAGTGGCAGACTCGAAAAACCGCCCGCCAGCGGTCGAAGCGCTGGCGGACGGAAACGGCGTCCGCCAGCGGTATGCTGGGGGCTATAAGCCTTTTCCTACTAGTGACATACTCCTTCTTGTAGATCATTGTCTTGGATAATTTGATACTTTGCAATTGTTTTGAACTCTCAAGTAGATCATGTTTAAGTTCTTGCATTATGTAGTTATAAAACCTATTAGTGGAGAACTACCGTAGAGCTTGTTGAAATTTGGTTTGCATGTTTGGTATCTCTAAGGTCTAGATATTTTCTGGTAAAAGTGTTTGAGTAACGAGTAAGACAGTGTAGAGTTTTATAATGTTTGCAATATGTTTTCATGTAAGTCTTGTTGTACCAGTTGATATCCAGTGTTTTCCTCAAACAACCTTGCTAGCATAAACTCTGTACTGATAGGGAATGTTTCTCGTGCATCCAAACCTTGAGCCAAAACCCATGCCATTTGTGTCCACCATAACTACCTATTATGTGGTATTTCCTGCCATTCCAAGTAAATACTTCATATGCTACCTTTAAACTATTCAAAAGCTATTATCTCTTATTTGTGTCAATATTTTATATCTAATGAGGAAGTTATGTGGAGTTTTCTCTATCAACCTTGTCATTTACTCATAACAGACTTTCACCAATGGACTAGTGGTATATACATCCGCTTATCCAATAACTTTGCAAAAAGAGCTGGCAAATGGGGTGCCCAGTCCCAATTAATTACAACTATAACTGCTTAATTCTCTTCACATGTTTTGCCATGATTTATCAGAAGCAAATTTTAAAATGTTAAACATTATCAAATAGGCACTCCTCCATGGCATGTGATTGTTGGAAGGCACCCGAGGATTCGGTTTGCCATGGCTTGTGTAAGCAAAGGTTGGGAGGAGTGTCATACCAATTTATAAACATGCATGTGTAAACAAAAGATAAGAGGGATGATCTACCATTGGGTAGAAATAACGTCCTTCATGGGAGCCGCTCTTGAAAGTCTGGGTGACAAGGGGGATAGAGTGCCCACTGCCATTCGTTGACAACAACAAACACCTCTCAAAAACTTACTTTACGCTCTCTATATGATTTCAAAAACTTAAAAAGCTCTAGCACATGATTTAATCCCTGCTTCCCTCAGCGAAGGGCCTGTGTTTTACTTTTATGTTGAGTCAGTTTACCTACTTCTTTCTATCTCAGAAGCAAACACTTGTGTCAACTTTGTGTGCAACAATTCTTATATGCTTACGTATTGCACTTGTTATATTACTTTGTGTTGACAATTATCCATGAGATATACATGTTGAAAGTTGAAAGCAATTGCTGAAACTTAAATCTCCCTACGTGTTGCTTCAATGCCTTTTACTTAGAATCTATTGCTTTATGAGTTAACTCTTATGCAAAACTTTTTGATGCTTATCTTGAAAGTACTATTCATGAAAAGTTTTTTTCTTATATGATTCAGCTGTTTACTCTTTATCTATTTGTTAGCAAACTATAGACCATTGCCTTGAGTCACTTCATTCATGACATGAGTCTTGCAATATTATTTGATCAAAATTGTGTGAAAGCATGTCTCCTCGGAAATTATTTTGTTATTATCGTTTTACCTACTCGAGGACGAGTAGAACTAAGCTTGGGGATGCTTGATACGTCTCCAACGTATCCATAATTTCTGATGTTCCATGCTTATATTATACCAATTGCTACATGTTTTATTTACACTTTATATCATTTTTATGCATTTTCTGGAACTAACCTATTAACAAGATGCCACAGTGCCAGTTCATGTTTTTGGCTGTTTTTGTATTCCAGAAAAATTGTTCTGGAAATATTCTCGGAATTGGACGAAATAAAAGCCCACGGTCCTATTTTCCTGTCACGTACACGGAGTCCGAAGGAGAGACGAAGTAAGGCACCGAGGCGCCCACACCATACGACGGCACCCCCCTTCTGCCGTGCCGCCACGTGGTGTGGGGCCCACGGGTGCCCACCGACGCCGCCCTTTCACCTATAAATTCATCTATTCGGGAAAACCCTAGACACCCGAGCCATTATCCACGAAAAGTTCCAGAGCCGCCGCCGCCATCAACCCTAACTCGGGAGGGTTCTGAAGCTCTTCCCGGCACCCTGCCGGAGAGGGGAATCATCACCGGAGGGCTCTACATCGCCATGCCTGCCTCCGGAGTGCTGTGTGAGTAGTTCATCCTTGGACTATGGGTCCATAGCAGTAGCTAGATGGTTGTCTTCTCCTCTTGTGCCATCATGTTTAGATCTTGTGAGCTGCCTATCATGATCAAGATCATCTTATTGTAATGCTACATGCTGTGTTTGCTGGGATCCGATGAATATTGATACTATGTCAAGTTGATTATTGAATTATCATGTCTATGTTATTTATGATCTTGCATGCTCTCCATTGCTTGTTGATACTCTGGCCAAGTTGATGCTTGTGACTTCAAGAGGGATAGTGGGTTCAGTCTCCATTTAATCTGGGACAGTGACATAAAGTTCTAAGGTTGTGGATGTGCTGTTGCCACTAGGGGTAAAACAACGATGCTTTGTCTAAGGATAATTGTGTTGCATACATTATACACTTTACTTAATGCAATAGTCTGTTGCTTGCAACTCAATACTGAAAGGGGTGCGGATGCTAACCTGAAGGTGGACTATTTAGGCACAGATGCATGCTGGATAGCGGTCTGTGTACCATGTTGTAATGCCCAAGTAAATCTCATAGTAGACACCATAGCTTGTATATGCATTATTATGCACTTCTCAATATTGTCAATTGCCCAGCTGTAATTTGTTTACCCAGCATGTTAGTTATCTTTATGGAGAGACACCACTGGTGAACTGTGAACCCTGGTCCATTCTTTTACATCTGATAATACAACCTACTGCAATCATTGTTCTATTTCATTCTCTGCAATTAAACATCATTTTCCACACCACACTTTTGATCATTTGTTTTCAGCAAGCCGGTGAGATTGACACTCTCACTGATTCGTTGGGACAAAGTAGTTTGATTGTCTTATGTGCAGGTTCCACGTTGGCACCGGAATCCCTGGTGTTGTGCCGCGCCACATTTCGCCACCAACAACCTTCAGAAGTGTCTTCATCTCCTACTGGTTCGATAACCTCGGTTTCATACTGAGGGAAAACTTGCTGCTGCACTCATCATACCTTCCTCTTGGGTTCCCAACGAACGTGTGTCTTTCACGTCATCATAGCTATGTACCCTCCATTCCCGCTCGTGAACCCTAATTCCCAAATCGACAAAGCCTGCAGCGACGACGGCGGCTCCAATCTATCCCTATCTCGTGTCGGCGTGTATAGAGGGGGACGACGACAGCCCGAGTTCTGTACTTGCCCGTCCGCATCTGGTGCCGACGTGTAAAGAGGGGGACGACAACGATCTTTCCTCTGCACTCCTCTCTTGTGGCGGCAATGGAGTCCCTGCGACGGTGGCAGTTCGTCAAGCAAACTTGAGATGGCGTCGCTACTTGCCCAACTAATTAAGGTATTGTTTACCCCAAGTGTTTTCAGGGGATGTAAAGAGTGGGGATGGGAGGGGATTTGGTGAACACCCAATCCCACAAATCACCACAAATACTCTTTCCCTAATATACACTAGCATGGACTACAGTTTTGTGTTAGGTAAAAATGAGGTGGTTGGTAGGAGATATTTGGGGATTATCCTCTGCCATCCCCTAAAATACACTAGAAGTAAATAGAGTAGTGGGGATTTTCCGATATCTGGATAATCCCCTCTCATCCCTAAAATATAAAATATACTAGAGTTAAACAAGGCCTAAATGGGGTGCCGCTACTTGCCCACCTATCCATCTTGCAGTGCTTCAGCCCGGCTTCTTGCCTTGAGGCTTGAGCAGCTTCGCCTTGCAGCTCCGGAGGCTGGCGCCTGGCGGCATCGTGCGCCGGCTGCCGGGAAGTCCTTTTCCGAGAGAACCAGGTCGATGCTCCCCGCCCCGAACCTCCCTTCCCCTCCCTCCCCTCCCGCCGCCGGCGGCGGAGGCCGGCAGGCGCTGCCTGCGCGGTGCCGCTGGCGGCGGATCTGCTCTTCCCCGCGCGCTAGGAGGTCCGACGGGGCGGCTCCCGGTCTGGCGGCGGTGCTCTTCGGGTGGCGGCGGTCCGGCGATGGCCGGGTTGGTGGTGGCGCGGCGGCGCTCCCGCGGGGCAGTGGGGCGGCTCTGCGTGGCGGGGCGGCGGGGGAGCAGTGGGGCGGCGCCGGTGATGCTCGGGTGGGCCTTGGGCCCCATCTGGGTCCGGGTGGGCCTGCCCTGGTGTGCTCCGCTCTGCGGATGGTGGTGATGGTGCTCGTGCAGGTGCAGCGGCAACGGCGGCCGCCCTTGTTGCAGCGTGGCGGCAGGCTTTACGGGCCTGGTCTGGGCCCGGCCGGACCCTCTCGGAACTGGCAGTGTGGCCGGAGCTGATTGGGACTGGTGTGCCTTGCTGCCGCGTCCGGTCGGCTACCGTTTCGGCGGTGGAGGCAGTTCCCTCCCGCGTGGCCGCGGTACCGCTGACCTGTGTCGAGTTTCCCGTCGCTGATGTCATGTGGACCTCGTGGCGGTACCTTCGGCGAGACGACGATGGCGGCTTCGTGACCGTAGTGGTGCAAGTGGCGGGCGGCGAGGATTGGATGGCGAGGCTTTGGCCTTGATGCTATGGATTGTCGAGAGGTTGTGGATGGATAGGGTTTTTTGGGGAGAAATCCTTGTTGGTTTTCCGACACCGACGCGGTGCTGCCTGCGGGTGACACCATTCCTTCTTGGAGGGCGTCGTGGCTACCCTCCATCCACTTCTCTTTGTGTGCCGGGGGAAACCCTAGGACCAGTTGGTCCGGGCAGCAGCGATTGCTTTCCTTCTTGAAGGGTTGCTTGGTACTCGACGATTCGATGCTAGGATCGTGGTGGTACTCCGAAGGACATAGCGGTTACGGGTCGCCTTAGTTTAGTCTTTCCGCCTATGTCTCCATTTGTTTCTTATTTTCTTTTTCCTTTGGGTGTATGTGTGCTGCCGCCCCAGCATTGCAATTCTGTCGGTTGTATCGGGTGTTTGCTATATTTATATAGCGGGGCTACGGCCTATTTCGAGAGAACCAGTCGCTATCGGGTCGACGACGAGCTCCTTCACTTCGTATGCCTAGTTCATTTCGGCTGAGTGAGGAACAAATCGCATAGTGCAAATCCCACAAAAGAAAAGATAAAAGCTAGCAAAACAACAATTCGTTGCTGGACTAGTACAGGCAAAAGATACACGCCTGAACTGATCTGGTAGATACCCAGATTCAATTCTTGCTCCAAAGAAGCAGAGAGAGCGCTTGCTTGCTAAGATAGTCAGATAGAGATGGAAAACTGCATGGGCGCGAAAGTACGGCCGGCATGCCTCTGCTCTCGAAGAGCTGAACGAAATTGGGTACTGCCGCCACGACGTGCACGGCTCCCGCCGCCATCCCATTCATGGCCGCCCCACGCCCCGCGCGCCGTTGAGGGTCACGTTCAGCGCGGCCCAGGCGACCTGCGCCGGGCTCGCCCCACGGCGGCTGCGTACGGGGAGAGTGTCGCGTTGTACAGCGCCGGGTACTCCCGCACCACGATGGAGAGGCCGGGTACTTCATTGCCGACGGCGCGGGCCACACCGTGGCAGAGGCCAGAGAGGCTGCACCAGCACGAGAGTAGGAGGACAGCTAGGCGAACCTCGCCCTCCCGCCGCTACCTCTGGACGCGACGGATCTGCCGCGTCATGACTGCCCGTCACGATTTTATTTGTGTCCGTAGGAGTCCAATTAGTGAATCTAATGTGATGCGTTTCGGGGCGCCGTGGGCTGCCCGTCCTCAGTTACAGGCTTACCTGTCGACCTGTGCGATGATGACGACGCATCGCACCCCTGCAATGGGCCGCTTCTTCTCCTTCTTTTCCGCGGTTGTAACCCCGCCGGCCAAACCGCCTGCTGCCGCCAACCGCGGCCGGCGTTGCTACCGCGCCGCCCCGCCTTGACCCAGCCGCCTCCTCTGCCGGTCCTCCGCCCCTCGGCCAGTCTCCCCTCTAAACCCCCCTCCCCCGTACCCGAACCCTAACTCCCACCTACACCTGCACCCTCCCCCCTCGTTAAGGTACGTCCTCGCCCTCGTTGAGGTACGTCTCCGGCGAGGTCCTGTCCTCACCTCCGCCGAGGCGCCGTGGCCAGCCACGTCGTCCCCGTCGTCAGTGAGGATGCTTTGGTCATCTTCCTCGCCACGAGTTGGGCTGGCCCATGTGGGGTGTGCGACGACACGTTATCATCGACCTGGTCGATAAATAGGGTTTGCCACTCGTCACGGGCAAGGCATGCGCGTAGCAGGTTGTCGAAAATATTTACTTGACTCTTCTACTCCCACCTTTTATAAAAAGATGTCTCAAATTTGATACATGCAAATTTACATAAACAAAATCATTTTTTTATGCACGGAGGGAGTAAAAAAAAAGGTAGAGACTCGATTTTCACTTGAGACATATATTGTTCGTACATGATTTACATCACGGTAAATTACGAGTTTAGTTTGTAAGTCTTCAGTTTGCAACTTCGACGTTATTTTTTGTGAATATATGTAACTGGGAAAATATAACCTTGAAGATTAGACCCGACATGTCGGTTTAGTCATTTGAAGGTGCTCATATGTTAGAGTGTGTGTACGTGCATTTATATGGGTGAATGTGCGTGAATATAAGCGTTTGCAATTGTACTGTTTTTCACAACAACAAAAAACACGGAAGAAGGAGTGGAGAAAATCAAGATGGTGACAAGAAAGGGGTTTTGGCTCCCAACTTCGTATGCTCCTGCCTTGCTTAAAAAAAGAAATAAAAGAAAATATTCCCATAAAAAAACTAACTGATGTTACAAACATATACATATGTGTAAAACGTCATGATGAAATGACACTTGTGTTGCTTTGTGTGGAAAAGACAAAATCAGTGCTTTAACAACATATTTTTTTAAATCTCATTTTGTCCACTGGTTTTTTCACGTATGTAGAAAGATTTTATATGTTTGTTGTCAAATAAAAATCAATTTTTAAAAATTATTTACTATTTTCAAAAAATAATCGCACAAGAGCATATGATATCGGGAGCCATTGTAAATTTTCAGGTGATGATGCTCTAATTTTGCTCTGATGAACTGATTTTGTATCTTGATCTCATTTCTTCTTCACTATGGTCACATCTTCCCTGATACTCCCCCCCCCCCCCCCCCCCCCGGCTAGTGGGGGTTTTGAGAAAATGTATCCAAGATCGTTTCCCAGATTGTTCTTCCTCGGGCAACAATTGTGGGCTTCATGCTGTTGTATTTTTCTCTTCGCTTTTAGTTTGTGTTTACAAAGTGAAATGGTTTGTTTACAATACCCACACGCGTTGCAGCGTGAATTTCATCAAAACATGTTTTTAAATGAATTTAAGTGTATAGGACGCATAAATATGATGTGGATTTAATTGTAAAATTGCAGAGCAGGGTGACGTAATCTCATAAATCGAGCAGCTAAAAAGGAATGACATGGATGATTGGATGGTGTGATCTTATAAACCGAACAACAAAAAGAAATGACATGCGTGATTGGATGGCTAAAAAATGGATGATATGGATAGACTGCATGTAGAGATATACTATCATTAATAAATTTATTGGGGATAATATGGCCACACAGATGGTTGAAAGTTGAAATAAATGTGATGTGGATAGCTTGCATGTTGATTCGGACTACCATTATTGAATGTTCGTGTAGATGACTTGGACAATTGGAAGGCTAAAAAATGGCCATGTGAGTAGTTTGCATGTTGAGATAGACTATTAGATGGTTGTTTACTAATCCAACGAAATTTGATGGTGCGTGAAAAAATTAGTTAAAACCGTAGATAAGATGAAATTATGGGCTAAAGAAACTCATGATGTGGATAGATTGCATGAAGATATGCCATGCATATTGCTAAGTAAGCTTTTCGAAAATTGTTTAAATGGTCAGATATAATATAGAGTTCATCATTGAAAAGTATTGGCAAAAAACCGCTTGGTTGGTTGCAAGGATTAAGAATGAAAATAATTGTGGCGAGTTACACATGATTTAATTGTGTACTTATATCGCACAATGGTGCGATGTCATTAGTCAGACGCCTAATGATGTCAACAATTGGATTGCTACATGTAGAGATGGAAAAAGAATGATATGATGATAAATTGAGTGGCTAAGTTATGGATGTCATTGAATATTAGTGGATGAGGTGGATAATTATCTGGTTGGAAGAATGGATTGGATGGTTAAAATGTTTAATGGAAAGGATAGATTGCATGGTGACATAGAAAATCATAAATGCATCGTGCGATTAGAGGGTGAGTGAAGAGAAACTACTTGTTGACATCTCATACACTCTAGAATCATGTATTTAGTTACAACTAGCGTTGATAGGTATCTGGAACAATCGAGTAAGACCCATAGATAACTAATAATATGGATAATGACAAAATAATATCAACATAGCGGATTAACTCATACTAAACTTTGTTTCGGATTGCTGTGATGATTTTCTATAAATAAATTATGGTGGAATCTGTTGTAATATATTTTTTATTAAACTTATCATACTAGACAAACAAATTCTTCAATTTATCGCACAAAATTTATTTATAGTAATAAATGTTGTAAGTATATGACAAATATGTTTCTTAACACTGTAAATATAGAGAAGAATGTGATTCCATTAAAATCTTGCTTTCACATTAAATTCTTAACACTGTAATGAATGTGATTTCATTAAATATAGAGAAGAAAGTGAATTTCAGTTTGAATCTTTGTTTATGCATAAAAATAATATTCTGGCATATATAGAATTGTGTATAAAAACAATATC
Source organism: Poa pratensis (assembly GCA_947311845.1). Taxonomy (NCBI): domain Eukaryota; kingdom Viridiplantae; phylum Streptophyta; class Magnoliopsida; order Poales; family Poaceae; genus Poa; species Poa pratensis. The sequence continues at coordinate 32,052,852 of CAMZMU010000044.1, read as the reverse complement.
CATTTTGTAATATGATGAGTTATGATGCGATAAAAAAAAGTTTGGTACAAATGGGTATAAACGGTTGTTTAAAATTTTCTCTACCCGTACATAATGATTCAACTAAGCTGTATAAGGAAATTGATACGTACCATATAAGAAAATTGATGTCATCATTGGTACTATAATTAAGTTAAGATCTTAGACAGATCACTCTTTGTGTTGCTACTACTCTCAATATACTCCATCCGATTGGGCAATATATACTCCCTCCGTTTTTTAATATAAGATGTTTTAGCTTTTGTCCACATGCACATGCACACAAATGTATGTGGACACATTTTTGTGTGTATGTTCACTCATTTTAGTGTGAATATAGACAACATGTGTACCACCTAAAACATCTTATATTAAAAAACGGAGGGAGTAATTAATAAATAATTATCGGCTCTTCAATTCAGTTATATTTTCAGACCCACAACGTATCCCACATTTGCCTCCTAATTAAGTTTTTTTGACATTCCATTATCAACCTAGTTTTTTTTTTCTTGTTTTAACTTTGATCATTCTACGTGTTCCACTAGCACATTTAATTGTGTAATTACATGGTGGGATGGTGTGATTTATTAAATATTGTGGCAAAAGAAGAATGACGTGAAAAATTTGATGGCTAAACAAAAATCATGTTGATACTTACATGTAAAATAAATAGTAAATAATAAACATTAGTTGGATGATCGGCACAATTGGCTGGCTAAGAAAAAAGTGGTGTGAATAGTTTACGTGTTAAGAATGTTAAGAAAAATGAACAGTAATTGCAGTTAGTTGGTTTTGCAGATAAGATAGGTTGCTAAGGGGAGCTCATTTTGTAAAAAAACATCTACAAAAATATTGGGTGATTGTTTACATGGCAAATCTTGCAGGATGTAGTCTAAGCCAAAGAGGACAAGGAAGATGACATAATTTTGTAGCAGTTTACAGGAAGATAAGAACAACTAGTTGTAGTTATAATCAAACCACGACTGAATTATCATAGTGGTAGACTGGTAGTACAACTCGTAGCTTTGGAGAAATAAACTGCAGCTAGTCATATGGCTTGATCAATTATTGGTATATATTCAGCTTACACAAGATCTCCTTCCACCACAAGTGCGGTCACATGAATACATGATCATACATTTGAAAGTATCCAGCATACGAAAAAAAAAAGGAAAGAGCGGAGATGGAAGCAAGAATAACAATGGGGACGCACATACAGAAAGAAGCAACAATTGTTGTGTTTCTCAGTTCGTGAAAAAAAGGGTTCGGCCTCTTTATTAAATACTACGAAAATACCATGGTATTAGAGATATCATAGTTTATAAAACTTACGCGATGACACCAAACACAGTATTTAATACAGAGTACCATATATTTTCAGAAACCATGAGCATCTCCAAAATAATGAGAAAAAAATGAGCTAGCAAACAGACCCGAACCCTTGCTGTAAGCCTGCAACCATGCAACTACCCTAATGGCTGCAGAAATGATAAGTTACAGCAAGATAATGCAAATTCAAATGCACTAGCACAACAATGAAAATGATACAAGGAAAACAACCTGGTCAACCCATAAAACACAATCACATTTGACAAGCATACCAAGAATGCATAATCAATTCTTCATGAAGTAGAATAAACACCAAGCAAAAATGACCAATTAATTTTCTTTATTTAACAATCACTCCAGTGACAGATAAAGCCAACAAGTGAGGCCTCAAAACAAGTTTGCAAGTCAGACTTGCTGCATATGGATGGAAAGAGGAAAAGAGTACAACTAGAAGTGATCCAAATATATAAAATCATTCTTGGTGATTGTAGAACACTGAAATCCAAACTGCTGCAACATTCCGACAAAGCTCTTCACATTTAGTATCTGTGGTGCAGCTTCTCCTGCTCCTTGTAGTACATCGCATATCTGCATGACCACATCAAAACAAATCAAGAATGTCAAACGTTTGAGATGCGCAAGTCGTATAGCTACTCTAAGAGTAGTAAATGGAATTTCGATAGTTTAAAACATGCAAGCCATTGGTACATCATAAAAAAGAAAATAAGACGTTCTGAATCATTCTACACAGCATTAGTTTAAGAATCCAAACTAATGAATGTATGTGTTATCAAAAGTAACAGCCACAAATGAAGATTTATTATGAAAAGAAAAATGTAAATTACATTGCATGAAGGACAAGAAAGATACTTGTGAGTCAGTGGCGGAGGACCCCTACGGGCAAGGTAGGGCGTCCGCCCGACCTTGATTTTTCCAAAAAAAATCGAGTATGTGAGTGCATCTAGGAATCGGCAACAAGATCTAGTTCGTCCGTGGGCAGTTTAACTTCCAGAACGTTCTTTTGGAGAAGAAAGAGTAAGGGAACAGCTACGATATCTACTGGGCTGTCTTTGGGCCGAGTTGGAGGACCGCTGCTGGGTGTGTATTGATCGACTTGGACTGGCCCAACTAGATTTGTTAGTTTAGTTCGGCCATGCAACGACCACAGTAACGACCGGTGAGGCAGGCTGGCAGCGACCAAGGACTAATCAGCGTGTCATGAGCTTGTTTTTGGCTTCTACAATAATGAATTGAGATGTATAATAGCTAGTGGACCTACTGGTCATTCCATCCCGGCCATTTTCTGAAACAAAATACATCTTATTTTCCTATGTTATTTTTTTTCTTTCCTATCAATACGTATTTTAGCCCTGTATTGAGAGCATCATTATGTTCGAGTTCGCCTGACCTTAAGTTTGTTTCGTCCTCCACCACTGTTGTGAGTTCTGCCCAAACTCACAATACTTATGAAAGCTTATGATCAACATGGGCAATATTCAAAAGTGAAAGCATTTTATGCTCATTTCAAGCGTAAACAAAGGTTAGACATGCCTTATTGTTCGATGAACCTTATGCAAGTCAAAAGAGAATATTACGATTTCAATCGCTGAAAGCCTTGCCAAAACATTATGCTCATGTGATCATCCACAAAATACACTACAGTAACTCACAAATTTGAAGTTACAATAGTAGGTTTAGCAATGAACACTTGAAGACTAATCAAGAAGTCTAACTTCAAGGGGCTTAATCAAGAACCAAAAGAACCCATCCACCTCCCATTTTTTTAACTCATGCATCATATCACTAATAATATAAGTATCATGTGGCCATACAGGCACCATAACACCCAAACCATAGAGATTTACAAGCAATATCACGGTGAAGGGTACCCGGCGTCAGAAGTATCTCCTTGATGCATCAACCAATTGCAGAGTCACCTAGGTCTAACTTCCCTTGTCAATTCAATCCGCACAAATATGCCTACACAAATCAATTGCATTGAATAAACTAGCCTAGATTCCCTCTCATTTCAGACCCCAGTTCTCAAAGGAAAAAGAAAACAATGTTTACACAAACGAATTGCATTGAATTGGCCCGGTCTCAATTTCCTCTTTCATTTCAATCCCCATTTTTTCCCGAAAACCATGTATAGCTTATCGGGTCAACGTAGCGGATAGATAATTCTCAAAAAAAAAAAACGTAGCGGATAGATGGTACATCAGATGATTCTAAAAATAATCCAACATACAACAAATCAAATCAGCACAACAGTTCTAACGAAGCGGAAAGATCGATCGAACCCCCAATTGGATCTGGCAGGCAACGGAGGACAGAAGCGAAAAGCCGGGCCCTAGATCCCGGCGACGCGACGCGACCGGATGGTTCGTGGTAGAAGGGGATAGAAAGCAGGGACGGGAGAGGAGACGTACTGGTAGGTGCCGATGACGGGGTGAGGAGGAGCGTGGCGGAGATCCAGTTCTCCGTGACCTTGTGGTGGATCTTGGTGGTGATGTCCTTCCACAGCCCAGGCATCACCTGCTGCTGGAACGGCGACAGCGCGTACACCACCGCCTTCATGCGCACCGGCACCTTCCCCATCCTTCTCCTCGCCGCTTCTCCTTCCTCCTCGGGGTGGTTGCTCCGGCTCCGATCACCTCACGACGACGACGATGGTGGTGGCTTCTGGATCGTTCGTTCCACGTCTTAGGGTTCCGTATATAGGACAGGTGCAGTTGGGCCCGAGCCCATCTGTGGAGTATAGCCCATTTATCATTTAGCGCAGCATAGGCAATATCTGTCAGTGTACGAGCCCAATTATTTCAACGACATGCTTTAGATCCACATGTCAGTGAAAACATTACCTCCAAAAAAGAAAAAGAAAACCTACTGTGACAAATCTAAGACGGACCTATTTATAACTCAGAAAATAAATCTCAAGTGTGCACATCTTTGCAGCCGCACATTATTAATTTTTGTTTTATTCTTATTTATTAGTTTATGATTTTCGCTGTGATTTAAAAAGAACATCATGAAGTTTCATAAAAAACTGAATTTTCCCCATATTCACCTTCTTCCGTGGAACGACAGTGATTAGTCACGTTGGCACTTTGCACCCACGGACATTTTGTCGACCAAGAAGAACGGCCGTGCTGACACCATGTATCAACATAGTCCAGGTTTGAGTAAGGGGAATTCCATAGGGTTCTTGAACGATTTGGTTTCTTAGGGATTTTTTCCTACATTAGTTGTTTGATTCACAACAAAAAAAGTGTTTAGGAATTTGGTCTAAGGGTTCACTTGCACTCTGTTTTGGACAAAACTTTCTATCCGCTCCAAAATTTTGCAAGAACTCCGTTGTTTATCTTCTGGTGTCAAACACTCTAATCATGCCTTTTCCCCAATTCTGTGTTTTCAGAACCTACGAATCAAAGAGAGCCCTGAGCGTTTAGCGGTGTCTTTTAATCAGGCTCTATCACTCTATGGTCTAGCGCTGGTGTCATGCACCTGTCTGCACAGTGCACATTCCAGATAAGATGGTGCAGAACGAAGGGTATCGTTGATCTGTGCAGAAGTCGCCACTCGAGAATGATATCATGCCTTTGTTCATTGGTAACGAAAACATAAATGATGGCTACCAAAACCACACGGAGAAATTTCTTATTTGCATTTATTACTGTTGCAGTCAACCAATGAATCACCACATATCACATCTACAGCTTCACGGACCAAAAGAAACCCTGAACGCGACACACCAGGTTTTGTATGCTCTAAGCTGGGCCGGACCTGAGCGCATAATCAAGATCGGCTATGAGATCTTCTACATCCTCGATGCCAACCGATATCCGGACTAGATCGTCAGTCAACCCGCGCTCCTTGCGCACCGCAGATGGGATGCTTGCGTGCGACATGAAGCAGGGCAAGCTTATGAGCGATTTCACGCTTCCTGCATCGACATGTAGACTGGGTTAGCGATGAGTAAAATCACACAAAACTTTGGCAGTGCTGAAGAATTTGGTAAAAAAAACCAGTGGATCAGCTTTGTTAAGGGGTTTCTAAATCGAGTGTGTTGGGCGATAATATGAACACAGTGATTCTTGAAAGGAGGGTGCAACAGATATGTGATGACGGCAAACAAAGAAGTATAAGTTGTTTGAACGCTCACCAAAGCTAACTGTTACGCTGAAGTGCTTTGTTGTCTCGACAACGTGCTTCGAGAGAGATAATGAACCAGTTAGGAAACTGAGAACAGATCCTGCTCCCTTTGCCTGCAAAGAAAAAATAAAATGAATCAAATGTTGCAACCAAACTGCTCAGACAGTGTCCTGAGCCCGATGCCAAGTAGAAGTAGATAATAACTTAGAAAAATTGCCAACGGGGGAATGATCCTTCCCTTGGTTATACATTGTTAGGTAGGTGAGACACCGAGTTTATTCGAGTATGCCTCAGCTGGGACTCGATTTTTTCGAGTATACCCCAGCTGGGACTCGAACCGGGGCGGAGTGGCTCCACACCCGGGGCATCAGCCACCAAGGCCAGCGCCTGGTCCTCATAGTAGATGATAACTTGATAAACTTAATGCGGGAAATTTGAAAATCGAGAAGCACCTGGGAGTAGTGTAATGATCGGCCGGGATGATCAGGAAGTCCAGCATAGTTCACTTGCTTGACCCTTGGATGAGAAACTAGGAATTCAGCTATCTTTTGGGCATTATCCTACAAACAATAAACTAATCATCAGCCTTGTCAGAATAATGACTAGAAATACTGAAACTCTGAAATGAATCAAACCAATACAAAGTTAATATCAACATCTTATGAATATCCCCATAATATAGTTGTTTTTATTTATTTACAGCAAAGTATCACCTGTTGCTTCTCCACTCGCAAAGCCATGGTTTTGATTCCTCTCAAGCAAAGCCAGCAATCAAAAGGTGCCAAACCTGTTCCTTCGGCATTTTGCAGAAATGCAATTTCCTTAGCCAAGCTGTTAGCATTAAGAAGAAGTGTTACTCCGAGAGTTTTAGAGCTATTTCAACTAAAGCAAATCTACATTCAATGGATTTTAAGCTACGTAGCACCGATACGGCGAGACGGATACGGCGACACGGGTACGGCGATACGGGATACGGCAATTTCAAAAAACAGCAATACGGCGATACGGCGAGTACATATGTAAAAATAATAATATGCCATGTAATAAAGACAGAAAAATTCAAATGCTGTGGGATACTGAGATGGTGAGATGAGATGAAAATACTGCCCCATTTATTGCCTTTTCATGTCCTCAATGACTGAATAGTTATCATTCATCAATTCGACAATGCACTAGCCCCAGCCCCAGCTTCTTTACCATCAATAGCTAACTAGCACTAACTATTTTTGCTTGAACTACCACCAAAAGAAGACTGGCTGCTTGCCATGCCGATGCCTGCAGTATCTCACTCCAGATATTGGTAGCACCAAAAGAAGTCTGGCTGCCTGCCATGCTTCTTCACCATCAGTAGCACATAGATTTCAGGTATCGGTATCTCGCTTCGTAGACTCCAGGTATCGCCGAAGTATCGTCGAAGTATCCTCGGAGTATCGGCATTCTTTTCTTTCTTTTTTAATTCAGGAAAATAGGATACGCCAGGGATACGTGTATCGGAGTATCGGCGGAGTATCGGAGTATCGGCAAAGTACGGTACGCGGATACGCCAGGTTTTGAAGTATCGGTGCTACGTAGATTTTAAGGACTATACAGTAGCTATATTCCATTTACGGAGAAACAGCCTATTAGTGTTTAGGCCAGCAGCCACATCGCACACTAATTTACAGGGAAAAGGTACTACGGGGTCTACTTCAAGATGATGAGGGTACCACCGTACTGAGGAGTAGTGTTTACCAAGAGATACAGGCAGGTAACTATGAGGTATAATAATCATACAGATAACACACTCAACTGATGATAAAAGGTCAGTCGTGATCATTACTAACAGGGTGAGGGCGGTAAAACAGACCTTTCACCCTTAACTGCAAGAATGCCAGCCATAAGATCACTATGCCCAGCTATAAATTTGGTAGCTGAGTGCATCACAATATCTGCACATAAGACAATACATTGCTGTGAAGTAGACAAAATAGAGTGAGATGGAAAGATGCTATATTTTCTTAAGTAAATACATGATTTTGTACCTGCTCCAAGTTCTATAGGCCGGGAAAGCACCGGAGACATAATGCTGTTGTCCACTAAAACAAGAGCACCATGAGAATGAGCTATCTCTGAGATTTTCTGTCATGTGCATAAAACAGTGGTTAGAATACGCATATTACCTATATCTGGATAAATCAAATCTTCTATACATTTCAAGGTCAATGACATGCATATCAACAGTACTACCTTTATATCAGTAATTTGTTGACGAGGATTAGTAGGACTTTCAAGCCAAACTAATTTAGTTGAGGGTCCAATTGCAGAAGCCACCTCACTAATTTTGGTTGTATCCACTCGTCTATCACACCACAATACATATGATACTTATAAGTGAGTGGCAAAATAACAGCAGAGAATCATCTACAAAAAAATGTAGAACTAACTTTACTACAATTCCATATCTTGGGACGACTTGTGAGAGCAGGCGATCAGAGCCACCGTATATGTCATCTCCGGCAATTATTTCTTGTCCTGAGAATTATGCAAGTGGCAAATGAGTTCATAAACACATATGACAATAAGCGTGAGACATAAGAGTGAACAAATCAATAAGATACTTACCAGATTTGAGGAGGTGTGTTACTGCAGCTAGTGCTGCCATCCCACTGGTGAAGCAGAAGGCTTGATCTGCCTTCTCGAGCTTAGCCATAAGACTGAACATGTGCCCAAATTTATCAATACCAGTAAATAACTTATATATTCAGAATACTCATGATAAACAAGCAGTTGGAGTGAGACTAACCTCTGAAGAACATCACGAGTAGGGTTGCCACTTCTAGTATAATCATAAGGTCCATTGACAGTTGCTGAAGGCTGGAAAATAACATTGAGGACTGAGCTACTAGAAATCAATAAAACAGAAGTAAAAACGTGCAAATCATGAGCCACCGTAAACTTATAAGGTTTAGACTAGTTCCTCACAGCCAAAGAACAAAAAAATATCACAAAGAAAAAGAGTGTTGATATGTGCTCAACGCTTATCATACTACAACTCCTATATATAAGTTAGAGGAACCACAACTTGATCTATTACTGGAGGTCTTAGGCCCATATAAATAAAAATACAGGTACAGGTATGAGATAGAGTATGAAGCGGAAATAAGAAATACGCAGAGTCCTACAACAACACAGCTATCTCTCTAACAAGATAGACATATGTGAACAATCCACATAACTAATTTATTCCCAGACCAAGGAAAATGTAGCAAGTCCATTCAATAATTAATCATTGACATAATTAGCAAAATCAAGATAACAAAGATGTGATGAATTACTGCAACTATAAAACTTGGTTTGTGAAACTACATTTTCAGTAAGATGGTATATGGCGTGCAACATTTAAGCAAACATCTTCTAGGCCACTATAATTTTGAGATTTCGGCAGGACTGAGATCTGCCTTATAAAATATAAATTGATATGCAACTAAACTCATATAATCTCAACTGATTGCTGGTACACAGCCTACTACGAAATATCATGACAAGTAGGAAGCAACCAACAATGTGACAGCAACCAGGGGTGCATTGATAAACCGTCTACGGAATTAGGGTTTTAAACTTTTTATGGTTTTTGGAGGCTTGCTGCCATCAGTATGCAACTCTAGTTACCTGCTTGAACGTGGCCGTCTGGTACAGCGGCGTGCTCAGAGCCCCATACTTGTCGAACGAATTCTCGAAGCTGGTCAGTATCGTCGCCACGCTCGGCTCCTTCCTCTCCAAACCTACACCCAAAAGGCAAACATTACAGTATTACACGCAATTCTACCAAAACAAGCACAAAGCCCAATCTTCGAAATTACTGAAACCCCACGAACCCACCATCATCCGCGGATTGTACGGCCCCTAGAGCCTCCATGGATACTGCGGACGCGCTCAAATCGCGCTCGGAGTCGCCGGAGGGTCCGGCGATCGCCGCCAGGCCCTTCGGCGGGGCCGCTGCCATCCGATGGGAGAGCGTGCAGCGCGGGAAGGCGAGGCGGAGGGTTCGGGCAGAGGTGGGGCTAGAGTATGAGCATGGGAGCGAGGGGGTTGGGTTCGAGGGGAGGAGGAAGAGACGGGCGGCAGAGATCGTGGCGGCGGCCATGGTAAGCGAGAGTGAGTGGGGAAGCGGGAGTTTGTTTGATAGCGAAATGCAGCAGTATTTTATTGTTAGATTACAGAATAAATGGGACGGGATTGTGAGCATGACAGGTGGGGTCTAGAATCAGTGGAGCAAACCCTTGCTACTTTTACGAAAACGGGATAGTGTCTAGATTCAACGAACCAGCCTTTCCGATCGATCGCAGTTAAAAAGGCTGTGCGCAGATACTCTCGCACAGCCTGACAGTTAAAAGTGAGATGTCGCCGTAGAATTTTTTTCATCTTTTTTTAGGGTAGATTTCTTTTCATCTAAATGTGCATTCCAGGTGTGGGCTTCATACAGAAAAATCAGAGCCTGGGCCAGGTTTATAGCGGGCCACCCATGAACAGATATACTAGTCCAGTAAGTAATACCAATCTACCACATGCCATGATCTTGCTTCCACACCGCTGAACTATCGTTGATTCCAGAAAAAGTACTGTAATAATTAGATTAACCAGCAGCAGCAGCAGCACGACCACAAGGAGGAGGAGAGAACGTGGACGATCATCGGCGTGTCCGATCTAGCCTGCAGGATTAGATGCTTTACCCAATTCCATGTCCCCTTCCCTTCCTTCTTTTCTATGCTTCCTCCCCACACATTGTACTCAACTCCAATGATCCCATCTCGGTCGGTCTAGTTTATTCGTCTAATCATCTCGATCACCACATGCCACGCCAAATTATACACAAGGGACAACTCGAGTTAGGTACCATTTTCGCGGTGCAAGGCCCTGGCTAGCACACTACCGTTGTTTTCCGGTGGCCTGATCGAAACCAAGGAACGGTAAGTTCGACTGTCAAAAAAGAGGAACGACAAATTTGTAAGAGAATAAAAAGTCGCCAGAAATGGATTCACTACCGGAATCTGGATCTTTGCCGTGCGGCCATTATACACGGCAAAGGCCTTGCGGAACACGGCAAAGGCTTTGCCGTGCTCAGCTGCACGGCAAAGACCACACGGCGTAATACACGTCGGTAAAGGTTCTTTGCCGTGATCCTTCCCAAAACAGCACGGCACAGCCCCTTTGCCATGCGCTAGTTGTTTGCCGTGCGCCGTTGTGTCCGAAGTCGTGGTCAACCCTAACCTCGAGGATTTGCCGTGCGCCAAAATTTTGCCGTGCGCTTTTCAGAAAACAGCACGGCAAATCGGACTCTGCCGTGTGCTCGCCCTGAACAAGCACGGCAAAATGTTGGACTCTGCCGTGAGCTTTTCAGGAAACAGCACGGCAACGCTTCGAACTATGCCGTGTGCTTTTGAGAAAACCGCACGGCAAATCCCCGTTGCCCAGCACCTTTACCTCGCCCCTTTGCCGTGTGCCATGGTTAGATGCACACGGCAAAGAGACCATATGGTCTCACTCAAATGCCAGGTTGCACAGGTGGTGGCCACGTGTGGCCTTTGCCGTGTGCAAGCGCACGGCACAGCCCCTTTGCCGTGTGCCATGGTTAGATGCACACGGCAAAGAGACCATATGGTCTCACTCAAATGCCAGGTTGCACAGGTGGTGGCCACGTGTGGCCTTTGCCGTGTGCATCCGCACGGCACAGGTCTTTGCCGTGTGCCTTGTCACGGCAAAGTGACCATATGGCCCAGATTTGTACTGTTTTTGCAAAAATCTGCATTTTACAGATAAAACACACAATAATTCACAGATGATAATTTTGACACAAATATGACTAAATAGTGCTCCATAACATATATAAACAAGACTCAAACTCCTCCATAAGACTCAAACATGGCACAAACATAGTTCAAACTCCACAAACATGAACTCAACATAGTTCAAACTCCACATAGCTCAAACATAGTCTCAAACACCACATAGGCATCATATTCAACATAGCATCCACATGAACTCCGCGACGATGGACGGATGGCGAAGATGGACGTCATTGTTGATCCTCCTATAAGTTCATACAAAAATCATGAGCTTGACAACTAAAATAGCTAAGTGTCAATGTCATGTCCATCATTAAACTAACAAAGTGGAAATGACTAATTTGACAACTAAAATATCTAAGTGTCAATGTCATGGGCATAGTTAAACTAACTAAGTGGAAATGACAAGTTTGACAACTAAAATAGCTAAGTGTCAATGTCATGTGCATCATTAAACTAACAAGGTGGAAATGGCAAGTTTGACAACTAAAATACCTAAGTGTCAATGGCATAAGCATAGTTCAACTAACTAAGTGGAAATGGCAAGTTTGACAACTAAAATACCTAAGTGTCAATGGCATAAGCATAGTTCAACTAACTAAGTGGAAATGACAAGTTTGATTGGCTATGTCGATCTAAGTGAGACATGAAGTAAGTTTTCGAACGAGAGTGGTAGCAAGTTGAAATGGTAACTAACCTCTACTGGCCTTCCGGCGGCGGAGTAGGATCGTCCTACATGTTTGCAAAAAAATGATGAGTTCGACTAATGGGTAAAATTTGACAAGTTCAACTAACTAAATTTTGACAAGTTCAACTAAAGTGGCAATGGCATGGCAAGCTAAATTATGAGTCATGCGAGCATACCCACGGGAGCCTCCGGACAACGCTAGGGTTGGAGATACGGGGCTGCCCCTCCGGATTGTCCTGGCCACCAAGCGGCGGCGCCATCGAGTGAGATCCACCCGCCGATCCTGGATTCTCCTAGAACATGAAAAAAGTCTCGCATTACACAAGTAATTTAGTTATAACAATAAGATGGATAGAATGACAAGTTTGAGAACATACCCATGGGAACATCGGTGGAGGCGGTGGAGGGAACATTCCCATGGCAACAGTCCCGTCCCCAGGAGCAAGGCGCTGCATCGTGCCATACATCCACTCCATCATCTGCCTCTGATGCTCCTGCTGCTGCCTGCAATACTCCTGATGCTGCTCCCGCTGCTGCCGCATCTGCTCGTCCTGCCGCCGGATCTGCTCCTGCTGCTGCTCCAGCTGCTGCTCATAGAGCACCTGCTTTTGCCGGAGCTCGTCGACAGCTAGACTCGAAACTCGTGGGCGGGTCTCCACGGCAGGCGCACCGGACGCCCTCCCACGGCGGACCTGGCGTAGAGACGGGACGGTGCGAGGGTCGATGGAGCCGTCACCTATCCACAAGCGGCCATTCGCCGCGCCTTGCCCCGCAAGCACGACAGCCTCGACGTCAAGTGGACTGGTGAGAGGGTCAGCTTCCTCACCGTTGCGCTCCTTGAACTTCTCCCTGTACCCCTTGCTCCGGAGCTCGGCGGTCTGGCTGATCCACATCGACCCTGTCTCAGGATCCGGCGTAGCCCTGGTACGCATCTTTTCCCAAACGGCGAAGGGCGAGGGGTCTACGCCGGTCTTCAATTTCTGCAAAGATGGCACGAACATAGGTGAAAAGGAGACGATATTGCAAAAGAGAGCACGAACATAGGTGGATTAAAGAATGCATTTGCTCACCTCATTTTGTATGCATTGGGAGAGGCTGAGGTTGCCTTGGCGGTGTGTTCCACCCTTGTTCTCCGCCCGCTTTGCCTTTCCCTCCGCGTGTAGCTTGAGATACTCCGGGCTAGTCCACCACGCTACCATCGCGAGGTGGCAGTCCTTGTTGTTACCGACGTACGGAGGAGGCACCTACATGCACAGAACACACATATTAATGATATTACACGGCGGTCAACAAAATCGATAATATAGAAATGACGCTACCTGCAGGTACTGCCATGGCTGCATCAAGATGTCCCGAGCACGCTTCTTTTCCAGCGCAATGTTCTTTTCGGCGTACCAAGTGCGGACAGAGTTCACGCGAGCCTCGTAGTGCATGTCCGTCACCATCTTAGAGGCCATCGTCAAAAGGATGTCCTCGCACTTGGCCTTGTCCTCCTCCCGACAGGTGAAGAAGTTCTACAAGCATGCACACATAGGTAAAATAGGGTCAAAGCCATTAGTGCAATCTCGGATTTATAGAATGATGAGAAGTCAAACAAACTTACCCAGAAATAGCCGAGTGTCTTAAGCGCCATGTTGAGGTACACGCCATCGGGATCCTCCGCGTAACAGTAGTGCCTGAAAGTCCAAGCTACACTCCTGCGACCCTCTGGTTCGGTGACAATCCCTGGGAAGAACTTCCGGAGACAACATCCAAGGATGCTCGCGTAGGTACGCTGTTCCTTCACTTTAGGAGGCTGGTACACAAATGTCCTACACAATGAGAAAACCAAAATTAGTATAGTTAGCGGGTCAAAACACAATGAGAAGCTAAAATTGAACAAAAACAATAATAAGTACCTTTTTCCAACAGGCACGAGAAGAGTGTTCTTGTAGGCGTAATATCGGGGATCGGGGAGTCCCGCCGCCCCCCGCTGATACACCGGCCTGGTCCGTGGCTCAGGGATATCCTCCTCAGTCTCAACCCACTCCTCCGGTGGGTCCCACTGCAGCGTCGGGTCAAGCTGAAACCCGTCCTCCCCAGGTCCCTCCTCCTCCTCGCGCCCCTCGTCCTCCTCCTCGCTGCCATCCTCCTCGTCCTCCTCAGAAGCCTCCGCCAGCAGCTCCTCAGAATCCGGCAGCGACTCGCTCTCAGAGTCCGACTGCACCTCCGGGTGATCCTCGTCGGGCTGCTCCGGGTCGTACTCCGAGTCGTCCTCGTCGGGCTGCTCGGCAGGGAGAGGAGGCAGAGTCTTGCTAGGCCTCCTTCCCACACGTCGTCCACCCCTCGCACGTGGAGGTGAGGCTGGAGGTGAGGGAGGAGGTGGAGGTGCCGAACTCGATCCCCCAATGAGTGCCTTCACGCTGCCCACCCTTTTTGACAAGGCCTTCTTCAATCTGTTTCCCCCCATGTTTCCTGCATTGACAAAAAAATAGGTTTCATCAGTATACATGATCCAAAATTAAGGTAAATAGATGAAGCAACAATGAGTAAAGCGAAAATGAATACAATTAGATGAAGTAGCGACAATTAAGGTAAATGGAGTATCGACAATGAGTTCTCACAAAATAAGCTAGACAGACAATCACTATTACATAGAGTAGCATTGACCTATTACATATAAGCTAGACTGGCAATTACTAATACATGTGTCCTCATCGCTATCAGTAGCCTGTGTCGAGATCATCGGGACCAACTATTGGACCACCCGTGTCGTCATCACTGTCAGGGTCGCCACACCACCAACCATCCACGGAACCTGGAGGTGGTCCCTCTGGCTCGTCGACGATAAGTCCTGCGTGGAAGCGCTCTAGCAAAGTCACGTCGGCTTGGTTATGAACCTCCTCGACTTCGTCATGCGCAGTGTCTTCCTCCATTCCAGCATCTACGTTTTGTTCGCCGTATTCCATGTCATCATCGGTCGGCAAGTTGATAGTGAATTTCCCAGGGAGCCCTCCATCCTGATAGAACTCGCCGTCAGATGTTGAGGGGTCTAGGCGGCGGTAATCTTGACCGTTAGGCATAGCCGGCCTACTGTGCGACGGTACCGTCACCACAACATCCCATCCCTGTAGACGCTTTTGATATGCTTTGGATGTCTTCTTGCACGGGTACGGGAGATAGAAAACTTGGAAGGCCTGGGTAGCCAAAATGTAGACGTCGTCTCCCGAATACTTGGAGCTTCGTTCAACTTCGACCAATCCAATTGCAGGAATCCCTCTAACCCGACGCGGGTCTAACCAATTGCATTTGAATACAACGGGATCTAGCCCTTTACCAAAACCATAATTCAACTCGTATATAGCCTCAACTCTTCCATAGTAATGGAGTTTATCTGAGCCTTCACATAACACCCCACTATTTATTGTCTTCCGGTTGCCCCGGTTTGTTGTGTGGTCATGGGTATGGAAGCGATATCCATTCACGTCATAAGCATGGAATGAGTTGACGGAATGGCTAAAGCCATGGGCAATGTTTCTAAGCTCTGGCTTCATCTCTTTGTCCTTTTTTGCCTACAAGTTTAGCACGAGAAGTTTAGAACGAGGAATGATCGATGAATGTCCACGGTACTAGAAAAGTTAGACAGAACAGTACCAAACCCGCGAACCAGCTAATGAAACCACCACCCTTGCCAAAACCACCACCCTTGTCAAAAAGATCCTTCGACTCTTTCGGGGTAGGGTCCCTTCTCAGCTTCCAGTTTTCACGAGTGAATCGTCTACGCCAATGAGAAAAGAGGAGTTAGCCACGAATATAGGAGTGAATGTTTGTGAAATACTAAATGGTGAAAGACTTACTCGCGGTACGGCTTCACTTCCTCCATACTCATCAAGATATACGAGGAGATCATATCCCGCTCGAGCTTTTTCATGATGAACTTCTTCGTGCCACTTGATTTGCCACCGAGCCCTATGAAGATGCTAAGCTTGGGTACATCTTCAGGGTTGGCTGCATTGTAGCGAACGACTGGATTGTGGATTGTGGGAATGTTGGCATCATAGAAACCTGTCGTGAAGTTTGACACCTCCTCGTTAAGGCATGCCTCGGCCATGGATGCCTCGATCTTGCATTTATTCCCGCAATTCTGGCGTAGGTCTTTCATTTTTCTCTCAGGGCCAAACTGCCAACGGGTCGACACAGGCCCCCCCATTAAAGCCTCGTGCGCGAGATGCAAGATCATATGTTGCATCGGATTAAAAAACCCTGGCGGAAGTATCGTCTCTAGCTTGCAAAGCAACTCGGGTGCCTGTTCATGCAGCTTCAGAACCACCTCACGATCTAACTCCCTTGCACAAATCTGGCGGAAGAAAAAGCTCAACTCCGCCAGTACTCGCCAAGTCTCCTCATCGACATAGCCTCGAATCATCACCGGCATTATGCGCTCAAGCCACACGTGGTAGTCATGACTCTTCAGCCCTCCTACTCGCTGCGTGTCCAGGTTCACACACCTCGCCCAGTTAGCTGCATACCCATCAGGGAAGTACAAACACTCCACGAGCCACTGTAATATTTCCCTTTTTTCCGGCCTTGTAGGGCAGAACCGAGCCTTTGGCTTAGACCACCTAGTGCCGTTGACTCCAGGAGGCTTCATTTCAAGATCTGGCCTGTCACAAAGTTCTTTTTGGTCCATTCGAGCCTTGACGTTATCCTTCGTCTTCTCAGTGTCCATGATGGTGCTATAAAGAGCCTCGGCGATATTCTTTTCGGTGTGCATTACATCAATGTTGTGTGGAAGCTCGACATCCTCCATGTAAGGGAGCAGCTTCCAGAAGCACGGAATGTGAGTCCACTGGTGCGTCTCCCCATAACCCACGAAACCATTCCCATCGGGGTTAGGCACGAGAGCTTCTAGCTCAGCCCTGATTTCTCTTCCGGTCATCAGACGTGGTTTCGGAGCATGGATCTCGACTCCTTTCTCGAACCGCTTTACGTCACTCCTGTATCTATGACCTGGCTCAAGGAACTGTCGATGTTGATCAAAGCATGAATACTTGCCTCCCTTCGTAAGCCATGAGAAAGTCACAGCCTGTCTGCACTGTGGGCAAGGCCACTTCCCATGTGTACACCAGCCGCAGAACAAAGCACGCGCTGGTAAGTCATGCAGGGATGTGTGGTACCAGACATACATATCGAAGTGATCATTTGTTGAGGCGTCATATGTTCGGACCCCGCGACCGTTCCAGCCAACAGCCAAGTCTTCAACCAGCGGTTCCAGGTACACGTTCATGTTCTTACCCGGGTATTTCGGTCCTGGGATTATCATCGACAATAACATGTTATGTGATCTCATGGACTCGCCGGGGGGAGGTTCTGGGGTATGACAAACACAGGCCAACAGCTGTATGTTGCCGCCGACATGCCATACGGATTGAACCCATCGGTTGATATAGCAACAGCTACGCTCCTCGGGTCGCCCGCTTTCAGTGGATACTTCGCTACAAAGTTCTTCCATGCGTCACCATCCGACGGATGTATCATCTTGTCCGTGTATCTCTCCCTAACGCGGCCCATCGCATCTGCTGGGCAGTGTCTTTGTTCATGTAAAGCCGCTGGATCCTCGGTATAAATGGAAGGTACCGAAGAATCTTTTGGGGAATCCCGGTCTGCCTCTTCTGTCCACCACCGAGGTCGACCTCGAAGTACCTAGAGGAATTGCAATGGATGCAATAATTTGTTCCAGCATGTTCTTTCCTGAATAGCATGCATCCCTTTGGACAGGCGTCTATCTTCTCATATGACATCTTAAGGTCACGGAGGAGTTTAGTCGCCTCGTAGAAGCTCTTCGCCAAGATATGCCCTTTCGGTAGAAGGCTGCCAACGACGGCCAGAATATCATCGAAACCATCCCTGCATATCTTCCTCTGGCACTTCACGGCCATAAGGCGAGCGATGGCATCTAGAAGGGTAACATCTGTATGTTCATGAAGGGGTTTCTGCGAGCCAAACATAGTCTCGTAGTACTTCTTCGTGTCTTCATCCGGCTGCTCACTTGTCTCCGCCTCCTGAGGTGTCTCCGCCTCTACACGACGGCTTTCAGGCGCATTAGCATTGACAAAGGCGTCTAAGCAGTTGTTGAACCCAGTGTCAAATTCTCCCGCTGGCTGAAGCCGACGTGGCTCGGTTCTAGGACGTTTTGCTAACTGTTCACCATGGTAATTCCAAACATGGTAGAATGGTGTGAACCCATTCTTGATCAGGTGCGTACTAACATCTACCTTCGACTGTCGCCTTCGGTTATCGCATTTTGAACAGGGGCAAAACACTTTCATGGGTCTGCTGCTGATGTCAAACGCCTTGTTCACAAACTCCTCGGCCTTATCTCTCCATTCATCACTAAACTCCCACGGACTCTTTCTGCCAGCATACATCCACTCACGGTTCTGTCTCGGATCCATCCTTTAATCGGTACCAAAAAAGACATACACAATGCTTTCAGTTCAACATGTCACTGAATTTTAACAAAACCATTTTTTACGGCCAAATTTTATCTTTTACAACATGCAAAGGTTCACCAACACTTCTAATGGGTAGGGGCCTATCCCGCCCGAGTACGTGTAGATCGAGTCGTGTCCCACGTTCTACCCCGACCCGAGACGGAATTTCGACAGCACCTCCCCGCTGTTCTTCAGAATACACGTCTCGAGCTTGTCAAGCCGAGAGGGTGTGCATCCGAAGAACAACGGGGAGGTGCTGCCGAAATTCCGTCTCAGGAAGGGGTAGAACATGGAACACGACCCGATCTACACATACTCGGACTGTCCAACAGGACAACCCGGAAGTGTTACGGTTATAAATATGCAAAGATGGACAATCCTGCATATTTATAAATTTGTAACCCTTCCGGATGGGATCTGACTCAGGTTACGCGACTCGACTGACCCGGTGATCTAGACCAAAATAAACCTATGCAGCAAGAGAGGCGAAAGATGTATACCCTAGAAGCGTGGTCGATCACCGCTGAAGGTCGGGGACGCTCTCCGCAGGGGGGATGGAACAGGGGCACCGAGGCGGCCCTCCTCAGGTGGAGAAGCCCCGTAAACTACGACATCTGAAAAACCACAAAAACAACATATATATAAGAACAAATGTACAACATCTAAATATTCATGGTACTACAATAAGCATTACAACTTGCAAATTCTACTACAATTTAGACTACAATTTTACAACTAGCAAATTCTACTACAATTTTACAACTAGCAAATTCTACTACAAATGCAAATACAAAAATTGTAGTAGAATGCTACTACTACAAATTCATCTCAAATGTAATGCTTCATGCTCCTAGGTAGAACACCAAAACTTTTATGAAAAATTTAAACTAATTACCACAGCTAGACATACACCATATTTGTAAACCACACCTAGAACAATTACCACAGCTAGAACAATTACCACTAGAATCAGAACCAATCAATTAAACTAAACCTAGCCTAACACATAATTAGTACCAATTTATTTCTACAGGGAACAAATTTAAAATGCATGCTTTGATAAGTCATATGGCATAAGTTATGCCTATTTCAGTGTGTTTTTCACAGAGACTAGCTAATGAACTAGCTAATGACCAATGTACTCATGATTGCGCTTTTGCAGGAACTAGCTAATGAATTTCACAGAGACATGAGCATAGGGGATTTCTTCCGAGCAGAGCACACACACTAGAGGGTGGCGGAGGGCAGCAGACGTGGGAGGCAGTGGAGGATCCAATGCTGCTGGTGCCGGGGCTCGTGCGGGGCACCGTGAGGACGACGACGTCGCCTCTGCTCCAGCTGCTCCGGCGTGCCTTACCGAGAGGTCGAGGGAGAGGACCAGGAGGTGGCGACGGCGCCGGTCCTGATCCGGTGGAGCAGAGGACGTGCTCCTCCGGGGCGTGCTCGTTCCGGCGGAGGAGGACGAGTGGCGGTGGGGAGTTCGCTGCGGCCGAGGCGCCGGCGGTGGGCCAGCGCTGTGGGCGGCGGGCCGGCGGCGCTGCGTCGGCGGGGGAGGAGCTGGGTCGTGCGTGGATGGATGGGTGGTCCGGGTGGTGGCGCCGCTGGTGACGGCGGCGAGGGTGGGTGGAGGCGCTGGCGACGGCGGCGTGGATGGGTGGCGGAGCTGCGTCGGCGTGGATGGATGGGTGGTCCGGGTGGATGCGGCGATGCGCGGCGCGCGGCGAGGTCGATTTCAGGAAACTGAGCACCGGTCGATTTGGGGAAATTTCGGACCGTGACCTAACCTCCCGTCTTTGCCGTGATCCAGTCTTTGCCGTGTACAAAACTTTCGGAACACGGCAAAGAATTGACATATTTCCCCGCGCTCTGAAATTCAGTCTTTGCCGTGCGCCCTAAGTGGCAGCACACGGCACAGAACATGTTTGCCGTGTGCCTTTCTGTCAGCTGCACGGCAAAGCATGGTTCACATTTTTTTTCATATGCTTTCTTTGTTAAGGCTTCTAGCATATTAATTTACTTCACTTAATTATATTTATTTATACTATATATATAAACCCTCCGGTGCGGGCCGCATGCATCGACACCCCGAAAAAGTGTACCGAATGTGCAGGGCGTCGTCTACCCCGGACCCAGGGCGTCGTCTACCAAAACTTGCAACGATCGTGATGCAGTAACGCAGCGACACCAGATGAACACAAGATTCCATCAGTCTTTGCCGTGCGCCCTAAGTGGCAGCACAGGGCACACAACACACTTGTATACATATGGTATGGCACAACCTAGGTTTGACTTTTTTCCATCGGGTGTAGGGTTTCGCCGTAGCGGGGTCCGGAGCGTCGGAATCACACCAAAACTTGCATGGGTCCCTAATATGTATACGAGTGTGTTGGTAGGTTGTGGGAACCAAGATACGGCTCCGAGGTGCGACCCCCTTCACCGACCCCTTAACTCCGTAGTAAGTTCCGACACTTAGAGGTGAAAACTCCCGTGTCGGGTGCCGGGCACGGAATCATGCGACGGACCACATGAAATGTTGGTTCCCCATGGTCCCATGTACCAACCTAACACAACCAAGCAAAAAAGTTCACGCGTCTACCCCCTCTCGGCGCCGGTCAAAGGGGTAGATCGACAGGTTTGACTTTTTTCCAGCGGTGTAGGGTTTCGCCGTAGCGGGGTCCGGAGCGTCGGAATCACACCAAAACTTGCATGGGTCCCTAATATATGTATACGAGTGTGTTGGTAGGTTGTGGGAACCAAGATACGGCTCCGAGGTGCGACCCCCTTCACCGACCCCTCTTACTCCGTAGTAAGTTCCGACACTTAGAGGTGAAAACTCCCGTGTCGGGTGCCGGGCACGGAATCATGCGACGAACCACATGAAATGTTGGTTCCCCATGGTCCCATGTACCAACCTAACACAACCAAGCAAAAAAGTTCACGTCTACCCCCTCTCGGCGCCGGTCAAAGGGGTAGATCGACAGGTTTGACTTTTTTCCAGCGGGTGTAGGGTTTCGCCGTAGCGGGGTCCGGAGCGTCGGAATCACACCAAAACTTGCATGGGTCCCTAATATATGTATAAGAGTGTGTTGGTAGGTTGTGGGAACCAAGATACGGCTCCGAGGTGCGACCCCCTTCACCGACCCCTCTTACTCCGTAGTAAGTTCCGACACTTAGAGGTGAAAACTCCCGTGTCGGGTGCCGGGCACGGAATCATGCGACGGACCACATGAAATGTTGGTTCCCCATGGTCCCATGTACCAACCTAACACAACCAAGCAAAAAAGTTCACGCGTCTACCCCCTCTCGGCGCCGGTCAAAGGGGTAGATCGACAGGTTTGACTTTTTTCCAGCGGGTGTAGGGTTTCGCCGTAGCGGGGTCCGGAGCGTCGGAATCACACCAAAACTTGCATGGGTCCCTAATATATGTATACGAGTGTGTTGGTAGGTTGTGGGAACCAAGATACGGCTCCGAGGTGCGACCCCCTTCACCGACCCCTCTTACTCCGTAGTAAGTTCCGACACTTAGAGGTGAAAACTCCCGTGTCGGGTGCCGGGCACGGAATCATGCGACGGACCACATGAAATGTTGGTTCCCCATGGTCCCATGTACCAACCTAACACAACCAAGCAAAAAATTCACGCGTCTACCCCCTCTCGGCGCCGGTCAAAGGGGTAGATCGACAGGTTTGACTTTTTTCCAGCGGGTGTAGGGTTTCGCCGTAGCGGGGTCCGGAGCGTCGGAATCACACCAAAACTTGCATGGGTCCCTAATATATGTATACGAGTGTGTTGGTAGGTTGTGGGAACCAAGATACGGCTCCGAGGTGCGACCCCCTTCACCGACCCCTCTTACTCCGTAGTAAGTTCCGACACTTAGAGGTGAAAACTCCCGTGTCGGGTGCCGGGCACGGAATCATGCGACGGACCACATGAAATGTTGGTTCCCCATGGTCCCATGTACCAACCTAACACAACCAAGCAAAAAAGTTCACGCGTCTACCCCCTCTCGGCGCCGGTCAAAGGGGTAGATCGACAGGTTTGACTTTTTTCCAGCGGGTGTAGGGTTTCGCCGTAGCGGGGTCCGGAGCGTCGGAATCACACCAAAACTTGCATGGGTCCCTAATATATGTATAAGAGTGTGTTGGTAGGTTGTGGGAACCAAGATACGGCTCCGAGGTGCGACCCCCTTCACCGACCCCTCTTACTCCGTAGTAAGTTCCGACACTTAGAGGTGAAAACTCCCGTGTCGGGTGCCGGGCACGGAATCATGCGACGACCACATGAAATGTTGGTTCCCCATGGTCCCATGTACCAACCTAACACAACCAAGCAAAAAAGTTCACGCGTCTACCCCCTCTCGGCGCCGGTCAAAGGGGTAGATCGACAGGTTTGACTTTTTTCCAACGGGTGTAGGGTTTCGCCGTAGCGGGGTCCGGAGCGTCGGAATCACACCAAAACTTGCATGTGTCCCTAATATATGTATAAGAGTGTGTTGGTAGGTTGTGGGAACCAAGATACGGCTCCGAGGTGCGACCCCTTTCACCGAAAACACACGGTTAGCCCGTCATACAGCCCCCGGTTCCCCCAAAACGGGAGTTTTCAGCTATAAGTCAAGAAACTTACTAGAGAGAGAGTGCGGTCCGTGAAGACGGTCACACACCGGAGCAAAATCTTGGACATTTACAACACCAACACACTTGTACATACATGTTATGGCAAAACCTAGGTTTGGGTGGGTTTTCGACGCTCCGGGGCTCCGATTCGGCGAAACCCTAGATCCGCTGGAAAAACCCTAACGTTTTCGTCTACCACCTTGAACGGCGTCGAAAGGAGGTAGGCCAGTGTAATTTTTTCCTTGGTTGTGTTAGGTGAAGTAAATGAACGTAGTAGAAGCCTTAACAAAGAAAATAAACAAAGGAAGCATGTCGAAATATAAATGCAAACATGGTTTGCCGTGTGCATATGAAAAGGCACACGGCAAAGATGGGCTGTGCCGTGTAGGCGCTTGTAGGCGCACGACAAAGATGTGCTGTGCCGTGAAGGAAACATCAGGCACACCGCAAATAATATATGTGCCGTGTGCTTTTCATCTGCACACGGTATATTTTTTCCCGCCAATTTATTTATAGCGCGGGAAATTTGTTTAGATATTCCCGCGAAATATTTTGGGAGGGCGGCAAATTTGCGGATCGTAGTCAACGATTTTGCCGTGCTATTCCAGGAAAGATCACGGCAAAGATATCTTTGCCGTGATGCATATCTTTGCCGTGCGTTTTTTTATGTGTTTTGCCGTGCTGTTTTCTTTGCCGTGTGCTCTGGTACTTCTGTGCCGTGCCTCTCTTGTTTGCCGTGATCTTACTTTTTCTCGCACGGCAGAGATGTCTTTGCCGTGTTCCGAGAATCTGCGGCGCACGGCATAGGCTGGTCCGCACGGCAAATTCGAATTTTCCGGTAGTGATTCCTCCCTTCCCGTTCAAGTTAAGCGGTTCTGTTAATCAGGGATCCATTCAGTCTTATGCCATATGGCCTTTCGCGTAACTTTATGCCTTGTCCAGCAAGGGACATTGCATACATTTTTATGTAGGTAAAATATTGCCTTAGAAATTTCATAACCGAAAAAGTGATAATTCATTTGACAGTTGATTGTTTGCCCGGTTGTTATAAGAGGCTATGTGTAACACCTCAGCACTTCTGGTCCTTGACAGTTTTTTACGACACCACGAATCAATACAAGTCTTTACAACGACAGTTCTTCACGATGATATAAACTGGGGCCACAAAGCAATACAAGTCTGACAAATATAACTCTTTACAGTTTCACCAGTTTCTCGAAAAAACTTAACTTCTCGGGAGGTCACCCATCAACAAATTGCTCGGGCAAGCATGTTTTACCCAAATGTTTTTCCAAGATGTGTTTCCCAAAAAGAAAAATATTCTGTTGGCATGGGTATCTTGTCAATCAAATTAAACAGGGCTAGGATGCCACACTTCGATAAATTAAACATCTCATTCACCAGTCTCTCATTTCACTTTGATCGACCCCGAATCCATCGTCGGCTGCTATTGCTCGCACCATTTTATCTGGCTCCCTTTCCTTCCCGTCGTATGATTAGGCTCCGCCTGTTGATCTCTACGAAGAGACTCATGCATTTTCCAAAAGGATTGCCCGTCACAACTCATTTAGATGCTCGAGGGGATGGAAATTTTTGTTCAATCTGTGTTGTGGAGTTAGTTATAATTTGAGTCTAAGTTTACTTTCGGCCCTCTTTCATTCGCATGATTCTAACACATAGCAATAGAAAAAAACATAAGATTGCAACGAAGTAAATGCCGCAAGAGATACAAAAAGAGCATGTGTGATATAAATGTATGGTTGCATCACTTTTTTTTTGTAGTGCTAAGTGCATAGCATAATTATCGTAGAACCGAAAAAATGCTACCGCATTCAACTCAATGGTAATTTCCTTTTCAAATGAAATACAAGTAGATCGTATGAATTTTTTGCATGGTTTTCAGTCCTGCAAACCAAAGTAGTTGTATAACTTTTATAACACAAAATACCAAGGAACAAAATCCACCAAAAGTTGTCTAAAATTCCTCTGAACTAGGGAGGTCTACCTTTAATATATGTAATATTATTTTTATTTACTTTTTTTCTTACTCGGTCTGCGCTAGGCGGTTGGGTGCACCCCCACCCTAAACAGATAGAGGCCCAAAATCTGTCCACCCCAAACAGATCGAATCGGTCAGATTTTGGTGTGTGTGTGCTGGGGGGGGGGGGGGGGGGGGGGGGAGCTGCCTTAATGCGCGCAAACCACAGTGTGTGGATGATATATCGCCCAGTGGAGTAGAAGCGAGAAGGGACATGCACGTACCGAGACGTCGAAACGTGGAACACCTGCTGTGTGCAAAAAAAGGCAAAGCCGACCAGCGGTGAGGTGATGAAAAGGCTAATCCCAGACGATCAAAGTCCTACGCAGCATCCATGATTTGCACCTTCAATTATTACCCTCACTGCCATCGAACTAACGGCTACGGACTACGGTGGACTGCCAAGTGCCAATACAATATAATACGGACTATACTTTTCGCATACAACGGAGCACGTATCATGATGCCTTTTGTGGAATAAAAAATATTTAGCTGGTTAGGTTAGCACTGACCATCTAATATAATCTAACCTCCTGCCACTTCCGTATTAGTTGTCCCACGTGTGTCACCGGTCACTCATTCTAATCATACCACTTAATTAAGTGAGTGCGACACCTTGCCAATGTGTAGGTTTAATACAAGCACACTTGGGTTAATATAATGGCATGTTTCTACCCCACTGTTGTTTGTCCTAAAAAATAACTTTATCCTCTACACTTGTGTTTTATCCTCTTTTGGTTTCCTTTCACGCAACGAACGATCGACAAGCACTTTATTTCATCTGTCAAACCCTGAGAAGCACTTTGTTTCATCTGTCAAACACTGAACCAAAACTTAAACAAAGTCTGTGTCACAATAAACAAGTGGCTTCATAGTACATCAATCGATGTAGAGGATGGATCTTCTACCTTTTTGGAAGATTTTTTTTTGTCAAACACCGCCTTTCCTTCTCATGAGAAGCATGGAGTGACCACAAACAATGAGGATGTATTATTTTAAAAGTTCATCATATAGTGCACCGTATTTTACGACACGAAGCATAATTTATTTGCGGAATTTTCATTATCAAATACAGTGACATCACTGTGAACTTATTTTCTGCACGGGTTAGAAAGTAAAAACATGACTGAGTTTTGGTCACATCCATGAAATTTGCCCTTCTTACTAATATACCCGTTTATATGAGTAGCATAATATGTCAAGAAAGAATACTATACACATTGCTGACGCTAGACATTATGAAGTGAAGTGGAAAAACATAACAATTCCTGTAATAAACATGGTTAAAACAGTCAAACCACATGGAAAAGTATAACTATAATGCTATTAATTATGCCGCTAGATATCATTCTAGTGTGCATGAATACTAAAAAGATGTTATTTTATTTGTAAGATTGTTATTTGCCCTTAAAATTTTAAATGTTTCTCCTTTTAGCTTGCTCCATGTTGAATAGACGAATGTGTCATAAAAAATTCCTTTTTTTCTTTATCTCCGACTACGCTTCAGGAATAACCAGTAGCAAACCCGAGTAAAAGAGTGAGAGGTTTTGGCGCTCCAACATAAAAAACCAGCCATTTGCATGGACATGAAACCTAAAACAAAATGTTTTTTTTGTTTTCTCCACTTGTCTAGAAAACAAATAGGTCATCAATGTGTTGACTAAGACAAAGGAGTAATATATTCCTCTTCTAGAAAATCCTTAATTCCCAGAGAAACATATCCCGTCCCTCTCCACCGACGGGAGGAAACGAATTAAAGAGGTGGACAGTGCACTCGTTAGTTATTCGTCAGCAATCAAGTGCGATTAACTGTTCCTGCCATTGAAAAGAAAGAATAGAGGCGGCGGCCTAGGGTTTCAACCCTAGCCGCCTGCCGCCGACGCCGATCTACTTCTTCATCGTCGCCTTGGTCTTGGATTTGACGGGTCCTCGCCTGCTCTAGTTGTCGTTCTGGCACTAGCAGGGGTGGGGACCTCGGACCTGTGCATGGCGCTACACAAGGGTCCTTAATGTTAGAGCTTGGTCTTCTTCGTCAATGGAGATGGCATCGTCTGCAATAAGTGGTCTTCCGCACTTTGTTCGACGGTGAGATCTTCTTCTCGACGTCAATGGTGTCTTTGGAAGATTAAGTTTGTCTAGGTATGGTTCTTCAGATCTTGTTTCGCCAGATCAATCTTGGATTGTTTCTCATGGTTGCCGCGAGGAGGTTTGTCCTCGCAATATCTATCCCGGCTACTACGTCTTCGGCAATGGTGATTCGTTCTCTCGTCTCCCAACGACGTCGACAAATTGGTACGGTTATTTGTCCCTGGAATATCAGTGGTGGTGCTCTTGCCGATGTTGCTTGATTAATTTAATGGCTGCGTGCGTGCACAAAGCCTTGGCATTGCGGCTCAAAATTAAAAAGGGAGAACCTTCGGTGATATTCACAGGTATGTGGTTTGGTGTTTTCGGCGTTGTTCTACGACTGCCTTCAGAAAAGTACAAGATTGTGTCATGGATGAAAAAAGAGCTTGAAGATCTCATAGATTTGCTCGTCTTTTTAGTTTTGTTTTTGTAATCGATATAATCGTGTACTCTTTGTCGGTTTAATATATGTGGAAAAATTCAAAAAAAAAAGAAGTAGACGGTGCAAAGGAAAAAAGGAGGACCATTAAAACAACGGAAATGTCGGCGGCGGGGAGCTCAGCTAATGCGCTCTTAGTAATAAACGATCGATAATTAACTATCGGAGCTTGTACGCTAATCTGTCTGTCCGTGGCTCTGGCTAGGGCTGGACTAACGAGCTGCTCGGATCGTTAAGGCTCGGCTCGTTAAGGCTCGAGATCGTTAAGGATCAGATCGTTAAGCTTGTTAAGAATAACGAGCTGAAACTAAAGCTCGGCTCGGTTCGTTAGACGTTCATGAGCGCTCGCGAGCAGCTTGTTAAGACTCGTTAAGAAGATGTAAAAAAAACTTAAAATGCATCTGAAAAGATTTCAGCCATAAAACGTATAAAAGTAGTTTAAAAATGACAAATCGACAACAAATAGTTCACAAACTCATAGTAGTTTCACACACTCAAATGAAAATAAATATTGCTAACTTGTTAATCGTTGGATGTGCTACAACATATAGATTTGTAGCCATGCTGCCACGACGCTAACGATCTTAACGAGTAGCTCACGAAACTCGTTAGTTTGATTGTTAAGCTCGTTAGTATTAACGAGCTAAAATATAACGAGCTAAAATTGCTGCTCGTTAAGATAACGAGTCGAGAATAAACGAGTCGAGTTACCGAGCGCTCAATAAGCTTAACGAAATTCGCGCTTTATGTCCAGCCCTAGCTCTGGCTCTGGCTCTGGCTGGCTGTAGCTCCGCTGTGCGGCAGCCGCTTCTCTTTGTTTAATCTCCGGTATCGCGTCCCTGTCCGGCCACCGGGTGGTGGTTCGCATCCGGGTTGGCCGAGCTTCGAAAGCAACCTCCCCTCCTCCTCCTCCTCCTCTTCAGCTCTTCTCCTCCTCGTCGCCAACAACACACGGGCCGCACATCCTCCTCGCCCCCGTGCAGGAAAGGCTCTCCCTCTCCAGATTCTCCCTGCGGTCCTGCGGAGGTGGGCTTGCAGTCCTCGGTCAGTTCCGTTGCTTCTTGTTAGTACTGGTAATCGATTGTAGTTTTGTATGGGGTCTACGGTTCTCGATTGCGGCGTTGCGCGTGGTAGCTTTTTGGGCGATTCTGTCCGGCCATGGCGGCGCGGGGCTCGAGCCCTGATTAAAGCCTTTGTTTTTATGGGACGCCGTGAAGGCGAATGATTGTCTATTTGCTTGCTTGCTTGCTCGTTTGCTTGCCCGAGCTCAGTTTGAAACCCGGCGCTGCTGGTTTCGGCCTACTGCTCGATTCTTGCTCAGCTGGATCCCTGGTTAGCGGCTGCTCAGCTGGATCCGACCTCCTGGGGATTCTTGCCTTCTTCAGTCGGTCCCGGTACGCTGAGTTGAATTGTCAATTGCGTTGAACCAAGGTTTGAATTCTCGCCCCCCTTCTTCTTTGTCGGCTGTGTGGAAGTTTTGCGCCGCCTTCCCGGAGAATCCGGACGGGGTTCCTACCTTGTCCAGTTCAATTTAGGCGAAACCATCCGTGCTGCTCTGATCCGTCTCATTTGGGGTTTAGGTTGACCAACATCGGCGTAGCCTTTTGCTGTCTATCATAGCTGCAGACTCTCGGTAGCCTTTTGCTGTTACAGCAGCTCTACTCTGATTCTGTTTGTGTTCTTGCTGTGACTCTGTTCTGTAGGTGAGTGGTGTCTTGCTCTGTTTTTCGGTGTACTGTTATGTGAGTTTACTTTCGTATCATATTCCTCTTTATCCTGCCGAGTGTTGAAGCCCGAATATATCCGTTGCGTGCGCCCGAGATTTTGGTAGTAATTGTTCGCCTGGTTCACCCTCTTCTGTTGGCAGTTCATTTGGATCCATTTTGCTTTGGTGAAGTTCTTTTTGGATCGTTGCGCTGTACATCTTGTGTATCTTTGACATGAAGTAGTTGCTTTGATGTCGATTCGATCTTATGCTTGCAGTAAACTATTTGTAAATAATTCATAGTTTGGTGAGATGTAGTGTCTTGTCCCTTGTTTCCAGGCCCGGTGAATCTGTTGTCCAACTGTTAATCTGTTAGCTTGTCCAGCTCATTCTGTGGGAAACAGCTTTCCCTAACATGTCCTGTTTCTTTGCTGCACAATCAGACCAGCTACCATATATCCTGTCAACTGAGGATAATGGCAGGTGGCGGCACGCAGCAGAGCCTCAGGAAGTACCTTGGAGCCCTCAAGGACACAACCACCGTGAGCTTGGCAAAAGTGAACAGTGATTATAAGGTTGGAGCTTTTTTACGATTCATTCATGTGCATATTATTTTAAATTTTCCATGTTTGGACATCTACTCTTATTACACTTCACTCACTGTTGGCTTACCGTGTATCCCCAATAACAGGAATTGGACATTGCAATTGTGAAGGCCACGAACCATAGTGAACGTCCATCAAGGGAGAAGTACATAAGAGGTAGTGGCATATCCTGTCCTTAGATGAAAGTGAAACGCTTGTGCAAACTAAGCACTGCATCACTTGACACATCTCCAATTTTTCCAAAGGATTAGCATGAGTACGAATCCAGCTTAATATATGCCAGATCAAACTGTTTTTGAACAATAGGCGCTGTTCTTCTCGAAATTCATTCATTTTATATTGTGTACTTTTGTTGCTAAGAAACCTTGCATAGTATTATCGACGCGCTAATTCTTTGTCGAATTGTTAGTAATTATTTTTTAACTGACATAGGTCACATGTTTATTGGCTTGCAGAAATTTTTCTTTCCATTTCTGCTGCAAGGCCGCGTGCAGATGTAGCTTACTGCATTCATGCTCTTGCGAGGCGTCTTTCAAAGACACGAAACTGGGCGGTATGGACTTATTTCTTCCATTTAATATAGTCGAATAAAATGTTGCCATCTTTGTTTTCTTATGATTAATATTCTGGCTAGAATGTAGTTCTCCTTTTGTATTGGGAACCTTTTTTTACATCAGGTTTCTTTGTCTAATTTTTTTTGAACTTTGTATCTCTTTGATGTTCATGAAACTGTAGTACAATGTAAAAGGCTTGCCGTCAATAAAACTTGAATGTTTTTCTAAATTCAAATTTGTACACCACCGTAGTTGCTTTGTTTAAAACAGTATCTGATGTATTATTGGGTTGGATGGGTGGTTTGGCCTGACACGCTGGTCAGATAGAGATTTTTAATGTACTTAAATGATGCAAAATAACTCTCTATACACTTTCCAGATTTAATTAAAATTCAGGTGCAGATCTGAATTTTTCGTATTAAAATAACATATCTCCTCCCTCAGGACACTTAATTCTGAATGACATGTTATATTGCAATCCTATATATGTGTATGAACTTATGAATCTTTTATATCCATGGTGAATCGCTTCCTTTTTTAAGGATAACCCTTTTCATGGGTGATGCAAGAAAGAACTTATGAACATTTGTTTGCTTGATTATTCGTAACTCAGGTTGCATTGAAGACATTAATTGTTATACATCGTGCCTTTCGAGAAGTTGATCCCACGTTTCGTGAAGAGCTCATTAATTATGGCAGATCTAGATCACATATGCTAAACATGGCCTACTTTAAGGATGATTCTAGCTCAGGAGGTACTGATTTATAGTTTCATACTACTAGTACTATCATCTATATACTTTTATGTGAAAGATAATTTTGTGAACTTGTCACGATTGTTTGTTCTCTTCTTGTCTGTTCAGCTTGGGATTATTCTGCATGGGTGCGTACTTATGCTTTATATTTAGAAGAGAGACTTGAATGTTTCCGTGTGCTGAAGTATGATGTGGAGTCAGACCCCCCGGTATGTAAACCCGATGCTTGTTTCTATTCTGTATCAAAATTAATAATACGTAAGTGCTAGTGTACTTATTCCTCTTGCCTTTATCTATGAGACTTTCTTGAATGTTTCATTTTATATATTGTTTCAGTCCATATAATCATGTTGAACATTTTACAAGTGCCTGAAATATTGCTAGATTAAATTTTCAATGCATATTATGATGCGCTTTGAAGTCAAAACTCAAAACTAGTTTGTTTATCATATTTTAAGTACAAGCTGCCACATAAAATGATTGTGTTATAACAGTGCAATTTTACATCTTAGTTTTTTTATCTGCAGAGGACACGTGATCTTGATACTGTTGGTGTGCTTGATCATCTGCCACCACTGCAGCAACTGCTTTTCCGTCTCCTTGCTTGCCAGGTAACGAGCTGTTGCCGACGACTATGTCTTCAATTTCACCTACTCCCTTTGTCATGTAATGTTACATACTAAGTTTGAATTACTCCAATTATGCAGCCACAAGGGGCATCCTCTTATAATGTCATAATCCAGCATGCACTTTCAATGGTAAGTAGCATGCCCTTTTTCTCTCTTTCTTTAGGTATGAGGTTGTTTCATTTTGAAATATTATATATGGGTGGTTTGGGCATTCATTGATTTTGTTGTATGTATTACTGAAAGGTTGCTTTGGAGAGTGTTAAGATCTACACCGCCATTAGTGACGGCACAATCAATCTTGTTGACAAGGTGAGCTCCTGTGCTTACCACTTAGGATAACTTTATAAAACCTCTTAATCACCAGCAATGTTTGTTTATTTTGTTCATCCTATTTACACCTTATTCTCTGTTGCAGTTCTTTGAGATGCAAAGAAATGATGCTGTCAGGGCTCTTGATATATACAAAAGAGCAACTAACCAGGTAAATTTCCTATCTTCTCTGTTGCTGACCCACTCTTAAATTGTTCCCCTGGATTATTTTTTCTTTGCTTACAGCAACTTAACTCAAATCCTAGCGAGTATTAGGTGATTTGATGAAAACAATAAGAAATATATCTTGAGGCAGCCACCCCAGTTCATTTGAGCAATTCCGTCTCCCCATGATCTTTCTCTTCAACGAGGATTAGTTATATGCTTTCTCGAGCAAGTGTTCACCATGGGGATTCTGATTCAACATGGTTTGCTTAATTTGTTTTCCACTTCGATGTCATCTCTGGTGGTGCTGAGCCATTTTCAAACTGAAATTCTGAACCACTGATTTAGTCCTTGCGTACTGTGTTGAATAAGAATATGTAACCTGAATGATATTATTTTGTGTTCATATACTTTTGTTTTTCACTTTTGTTGCCCAGTCTGAGAGATTATCAGAATTTTATGAAGTGTGTAAAACAATTCACGTAGGACGTGGTGAGAAATTCTTGAAAATTGAACAGGTTCGTTAAATATTTCATTTTCAAGTCTTTGGTAATTTATTCTACATTAGCAAGCTGCTGAAAGTATTCTGATGATAACTTATGCAGCCTCCGGCATCATTCTTGCAAACTATGGAGGAATATGTGACAGATGCCCCTGCGATGAAAAAGGTCTGGGAACTGTTTAAAACCTGAACCTTTGTTATTGGTAGTAATGTTTATAGACCAAGTAAGACATGTTTCATCAAGATATTAGAATGTCCACTATCTGAAAGATGATGAATTTAGTTCAGAACGAGTTCTAAGTTCTAACAAACGAGCTAGTATTGGTTGCTACTCCTGTTATTTGGGGTTTCCAGTTAGGTTTGTATACTCTCTTCAGTTAGCTTTCTAGTAAATGGGTCTGTAGAGCTGATCTGAATATGTATAGGAAGGTGTAGCTGAAATTCATGCACTGCATGCCGAATGAACTTTAAACTAAAAGAAAAAAAACATGTTCATCCTATTAAATGGTTAGCATGATCAGATCTGTGCGCAGTATGTTCATCCTAAAACACTTGTCGTGGAGTCTTTCAGGATGCCATTCAACCATTTCAATCATTTTATTCGCACGATTTTCCTTCCTTATGAGTTCCTTGTTGGGTTCTCTCTGACCACATTTGATTTGTTTTTAGGCCATACTGGCTATAGAGTACAACAAAGAGCCAGAGGAGGAAGTAAAGCCAACTTCACCTCCTCCTGTTTCAGAACCCGAAGTGGAACAAGAGCCGGAGCCAGAACCAGAACCAGTAGCAGAGGAAGCACCTGCATCTGAACCAACTGACTTGCTGGTAACATTCTGAGAAACTCTCAAATAGGTCGATAGCCATGTATAATCCTGCTAATACTTCCTTTGCTTGTTAGGGTCTGAATGAAACACACCCTTCTGTAGCCGAAATAGACGAGAAGAACGCTCTAGCGCTGGCAATTGTTCCAATAGGTAAATATCCCTCCTGTGAACAAAAAACCCGGGTGCTTTTTCGCCGCTTGAATTTGGTCCAAGTGAAATGCACGCCACTTACTGTCTGCCATCGCTGCAGATGACGTGCCAAGAGCCGCTCCCTCTTTTGAAAATGGAGTCACCGGCTGGGAACTTGCCCTTGTCACTGCACCCAGTTCAAATGAAACTGCTGCCGTTTCAGGCAAAAAATTGGTACGATACATTTCCTATAGATGCAGCAACAGTCTGTCGTGCCGATCATCATTTGATCATACTAAACTTGACTCTTGCAGGCTGGTGGACTAGACTTGCTCACCCTTGACAGCCTATACGATGATGCGAACCGACGAGCGAGCCAACCAGCAAGCTACAACCCCTGGGAGACCCCCGGTGCCGCACCGATGATGCAACAGCCAGCTGCAATGCACGACCCATTCTACGGCTCGAATGGGTACGCGGCGCCCCACGCGGTACAGATGGCTGCCATGGCACAGCAGCAGCAGGCCTTCATGCTCCAGCAGCAAATGATGATGGCCGGCCACCACACTCAGGTCCAGCACCACCAGCAGGTCCAGGTGCCCTCGGCGAACCCCTTCGGGGCCAACCCGTTCGCGCCCGCCGGTGCCCACCACCCTTATGGTGGCGCCAACACCGGAATGCCCCTCCACGCCGGCCAAGGCAATGCCTACACCGGGCTGATCTAGGCAGGAAGTACTGTGGTTCACAGATGGAAACTTGTTCTACCCATGTTCTTTTTGCGCTCTTTTTTCTTGGCCGTCGTTGTGACGGCATGTTGTAGCACAGGTAGGAGAAGGGAGTGACACGGCCGTTGCTCAGGAGTGAGGAGTGTAGCTGTTCGTTCCGAGAGGCGCTTGTGTATTTTGTATATGGCGTTTTTCGATCGTATGTGCAGGTGAGTGAGGGGATATATATATATACGTCTGGGGATTGGATTATTCATGGACATCTGGTGCGATGAACAATAATGTGACAATTCTTTCTAGTGTAAAGGAAGATCTGTGCTGTTTTTGTGCAACATACATGTTGCCTGTGTCGGTCTGTGAACAACACTTCTTTCTGCAACGCTTACGAAAATAGACAAATTTTGAAGGCATCTAAAATTTTGAAATATTTAAATTTAAATTTTTATCGGACGACATAGATAGTCAGCATATTATTTTTTTGTGGCCACTTTGATATGTTTACTGTATTTTTTATATTGTAAAGTTCATTTAGATTGTGTCCAAATGATCACCAAATTGGAATGTTCAAATGCGTTTGCATTATGCCATAAGTAGTTAGCATATATTTTTGTGAACATGTTGATATATTTTAGAGTATCTCCAATTTCTTTTAGCAAATTGAAATGTTCAAATATGTTCCTATTTGTTAGTAATATTTAATTTAAGTTCATAATGAGTGGAAACGCACATTTATTGAATTGAACTCCATATTTAGAGAAAGTTCATCTAGATTACATCCAAATATTTATCAAATTGAAATGTTCAATTTAAGTCCACAATTAGAAGAAGTGCATTTGTTTTTTGTCCAAATATTCACCAATTCAAAATATTTAAACATGTTCGATGTATATTTGTTGAATTGAATTCCATATTTAAAGAAAGTTCATCTAGATTACATCCAATTATTTACCAAATTGAAATGTTCAATTTCGCCCGTGGTGTTAATTTTGCTGCGTAATTTGAAGTGTATTTTATGATGGTGCGTAAATTGTTCCTTTGAAAATATGGTCATATACATAAAGTTTATATATAGGTAGTAAGATATATATATATGTATATACATACGGAATTAGAATACCGATAGTTAACTTTCACAGTATATGATAACATAATTGGTATTATAGATAAAATATTCGGTTTCGTCCAACCGAAAGATAGTGCATGAATTGAACATAAATAGATAGAATCCTTTTTTTCCTAAATATTTTGGTATATTGAACACATTTTTATGAATCACGGGTCAGAAGTTATTGAATTTACAAAATTGGACAAATTTGTGGAATTGTTAGGAAAGTTTAAAATCATGACAACCTGGACCCACTCTCAGAGTTTTAATGATTATCGAAATCATTTTTCAAAATATTAAAAGGCTGGCAAGTGGGCTCTTGATGACGTCAACCGTTGATATCAGCAATGGCCATGACAGTTATGTCGACCACCGCCGTGCCTATTGTATTGGTATGTGACGTAGTTTTGTAAAATGAGTTATTAACTGAGATTGTAGTTATATAATTTGGTTCATGAAAACTTTGTACATGACAGGTAGGTAATAAAAATGCTATTTTGGGCTAGATCTAAAAGATAAATTTCTGGATCCAAATATCCGGATTCAAAAAATTTAAATTTGTCAGAGTTTTTTTTTTCGCAGACTAAAATATAACAAATTTGAAGATTGAAGAGAAATATATTTATGTCCATCAAAACAAAAAGGTTAAAATATGAAAATTGTTCGGAAGGATGATACTCATCTACCCGTGATAGGGAAATTTAAACGGATGACTGAGTGCGACGAATTTGACAAAATTCGTCAAATGTTTTTGCGAGTTTGGATCTAAAAATTAAGGAGTAATAAAATGCTATTTTGGGCTAGATTTAACAAAATTCGTCAAATGTTTTTGCGAGTTTGGATCTAAAAATTAAGGAGTAATAAAAATGCTATTTTGGGCTAGATTTAAAAGATAAATTCCTGGATCCAAATATCCGGATTCAAAAAATTTAAATTTGTCAGAGTTTGTTTTTTGTTTTTTTCGCACACTAAAATATAAGAAATTTGAAGATTGGAGAGAAATATATTTATGTCCGTCAAAATAAAAAGGTTGAAACATGAAAATTGTTCGGAAGGATGATACTCGTCTACTCGTGAAAGGAAAATTTAAACGGATGACTGAGTGCGACGAATTTGACAAAATTCGTCAAATGTTTTTGCGAGTTTGGATCCAAAATTAAGGAGTTAGAGTCGACCAAATCCGAAACCGATCACGGGAATGGAACCTACTCGTCGGCGCGCATATATTTCATGTGTATATTATCGCGAAAGGAATTTTTTTTTACTATAGAGTGCTAGAGTAGGCGTACCTGGCAGTGCGACCGGAGGGTTAAGTGTGAAAGAAAAAAAATCTACAGTATGTATATGTCTGTAAAAATAAGAAGGTTGAAACATGAAAATTGTTTGGAAGGGTGGTATACATCTACTCGTGAGAGAAAAATTGAACGGATGACTGAGTGCGACGAATTTGACAAAATTCGTCAAATATTTTTGCGAATCTGGATACAAAATTGAGAAGCTAGAGTCGACCAAACTCGAAACCGATCACGGGAATGGAACCTACTCGTCGACGCGCATACAGTTCGTATATATGTTTTCATCAAAAGGAGGGTCGTCGGATTCAGATTGGACGACGCGGATACAGTGTTACAGTGCGGGTGCGCAGCGGGTGAGGTGTTTACCGGGAGCGAAGGCTGAGGCTTTGATATATATAGATAATAATATATAATTTTTGGGAGAACAAAAAAAACAAAAAAAATTGCAAAAAAAGTTGCGAGTACTGTAGAAGTGCGGTACTGTAGCACTGCTACAGTACCGTGACGTGGATGCCTCTGAAACCGTGTGCTATTATTTGGGAGAAGAAAGAACAAAAAAATTTCAAAAAAAAAAAACCTCCGTTGGAGGCTGAAACCGTGTGCTATTATTTGGGAGACGAAAGAACAAAAAAAATTCAAAAAAAAGGAAAAAAAAGTGCACTGTAGATGCGCGGCGCTGTAGCGATCTACAGTGCCGTGGCGACGTGGCTAGCTCCACCGGAGGGCTAAGCCGGTGGGCTTTTATATAGGTAATATGTTGCTATGAATTTGTTGATTTGATAACAGTTACTTGGCTCATTTCCAGTTCGTCGACAATCGATTTCTTGGACTAAATCATCTTCCTGTTCGTGTTCGGTGAAGACGGTGTCAGGGTTTGTAGTTTGAATAGGAGGTGGACGTTTGGCTTCCATTGGATTGAATATATGTGCATATATGGCTTTCTTTCTGCAATATTAACTTCTACTCCGTTCTAAAGTTTCCGACGATGTTCACAACAATGCTAGTGCCTTTTGTATCTTTTGAACTCACAACTGTACCTCAATTTTTTTTTACGCTAAGTACTATTAGTAGTGCTTCATAAAAGATAGGCATGGTCATCATACCGAAATACATAATGGTCGTTCAATAGTAAACTTAGAAATCCAACAAAATGCACTTACAAATAATAAATGAGAGAATATATAACATTGAAAAAGACTGTAATACATCAGACTGAAATACATGATTATCGTCCAATAGAAAACTTATAAATCTAACAAAATGCACTTACAAATAATAAATGAAAGAGCATATAACATTAAAAAAAAGAGCATGTCCTATGAAAATTCTTAATTGCTACGCCCTCCGCTGATCTCTATTTGCGCGTGACGACGGCCACGTAAGGAAGCTCGACGGATCCCATGAACAATCTGCCGCCTTTCCTCTCCACCACCTCGGTCGGCCTCACGCTCTTGGGTCCTCGCATCTCCTCGAGGATCTTTCCGTCGGCACTGATCCTCAATGCTAGAAGGTGGCTATCGACGCCAAAGGGAAGCTCGGTCTTCTCACGGTGTAGTGCCACCCAGTATCCTCCTCTCTTGTCAGGCCTCACATTGTCAGGATAGCCCGGAAGATCGGCCAACAGCTCGATCGTGCCCGCCTTGGAGCCCTTGATCCAGTACCTTAGCAGCTTGCAGGGCCCGGTGGACGAGATGACGAGATGTGTCCGATCAGCGCTGAGTGCGAGGCCATTGGGGTAAGTGATGCCGGACTGAAGCACGACGACCTTCCCTGTCCGTGGGTCGTACCTCATCAGGCGGCCAGTGGAGTCTCCGGTCCTGGTGACCATCTCATGTTGGGCCCTCGTGTAGGTCATGGAGCTGTCGGTGAAATACACCTCGCCGGTAACCTGGTCCACGTCCACGCCGTTGGTGAAACGGAGAGGTGTGCCGTCGACCTCGGTGACCAGCACCGTGGCCTCCCCGCCGCCTGGCGCGACCTGCATGAGGCCCTTGTAGGCGTCGGCGACGTAGAGGTAGCCGGACTTGAGGTGGAAGCATAGGCCGAGCGGCGGCCGCAGCGGCTCTCGGTGGCGGTCTCCGGGCGACGGACGGACGCCGTGCACGCCTCGGCGCTGTAGCCGGGGCTGTAGGCGTAGGTGGTCCACCCGACGGCGTCGCCGTTCCACTTTAGCACGCGGCCGTCGGAGACGCCGCTGTATGGACCGTGTCCCTTGGCTTCGAAGGCGACGCTCTCCGGGCCGCGCAGGAGTCCGCGTGGCAGCGGCAGGTGACGCGTCCGCGTAGCGTCGATGCTTGGAACGGCGGCGGCCGTGGCGGTGCAATAATATAGGTGTGAGAATTGTTTGTGCCCTCAACCTCACCAAGTGGTTGTCAAGCACAAGGTGTGAGAATGATATGAAAATATAATGAATGCAAAACAGTAAATAAATATGCAATGATGATAAATAAATATGCAAGGATGGTGGAAACAATGATGGACGATATTTTTGGGTTTTGTATTTTGAATGCAAGATGTAAAAGTGTTTTTGTATTTTCGGATTTTTAAATGGCGGAAAATGTAAAGTGGATAAAAGTTGTTGGAAAGGTGTTTCTTATGATTAAAAATGGACCGGGGTTCATGGTTTCACAAATGCACTCTCTCTTTAATAAAGTGGTAGATAATGGAACACTAGAATTGACATATGAGATTGCAACATAAAGGTTTCATGACAAGTTACTAATTATATGGGCATCACGTCCTAACATAGAGATCTTTTGTTTATTAATCTCTCTTATACTCCACCAAGATGTGAACTAAATCATAACATCTTAATAATTAAGATAAATCAGAGCATAGCATTAAGTATCATGACATGAAGTTAAAATAAGAATATGCTAGATCTAGTCATGGAGTAGTGGCAATGGTCACACCCACATCTCCGGTAGCAAGGTATTTTTCTTTATCCCTAGTGAGGCAATAAAGTAAGGTAAAACACCCAAGTGGATCGCGGAACTTTCTCTCACGTTCACCGCACTAGCCGCCCCCCGTTACTCCAACTAATGCACACGTTCCCCCTCACACGCTCTCATACACATGCTTGATCAAAACAAGTAAACAAGAACGGGGTACATAATATGCATCTACTTTCATAACTGAAACAAAACTATTGCAATCTCAAACATATATTAACTCATAAAAAGATCCACCACAAAGGTATTACATAGATGACCGTAATCATGTTCAGCAGCTCATACGGTACTAATTAATGAAGCTCAAGAGAGGAGAGATACATAAGTTACTTCCACAAACCCATAGTCCGGGGTGGACTACTCCCTCTTCATCATGGAGACGGTGGAGAAGTTGTTGGAGAAGATGGAGACCACGCCGGCAGCGCCCCGCCGGAGTTTTCCCCCTCCAATCTGCAACTCCAGGTCTCTGTTTCGTGGTTTCTGTGTTTCTGCGACGCTCCTTTCCGAAGGGCGTCGGGGACTATTTTTATAGTCGTTTTTAGGTCAAGATGGAGGCTCGGGAAAAAAGATCGATGGCAACGGAGCCACGAGGCCCAAGATGGTGGGTCCCACGCGGCCAAGGAATCTGGCCACGTGGCCCCCCTCTTCTGGCCCTCGGGCCTCCGTTTGTTCGCTTCCTTCGCTCCCACGCTTTGTTCCTTCCAAAAACTGATGCTCGTAAATTATTAGGTCATTTGGACGTCGTTTGGGTCCCTGAAACATCAAAATATAGAAAATAGTGTTTTCTGCCTGTGCAGGGTTAATTCCAGAAAAATAGGGAAACAATGAAATATTCCCAAAATCAATATAAAACAATGATATAACCCTTATATGATGCAAATATGATTGAAATATAAGTAATATAATGCAAACTTCATGTATGCATTTTACATGCATCAATAGTTCATCCTTGGACTATGGGTCCATAGCAGTAGCTAGATAGTTGTCTCTCCACTTTATGCTATCATGTTTAGATCTTGTGAGCTGCCTAACATGATCAAGATCAACTTATTGTAATGCTACATGTTGTGTTTGCTGGGATCCGATGAATATTGAATACTATGATCAAGTTGATTATTAATCTATGTTACATGTTATTTATGATCTTGCATGCTCTCCGTTACTAGTAGATACTTTGGCCAAGTAGATTCTTGTAACTCCAAGAGGGGGTATTTATGCTAGATAGTGGGTTCATGCCTCCAGTAATCTGGGCGAGTGACAACAACGTCTAAGGTTGTGGATGTGCTGTTGCCACTAGGGATAACATAACAATGCTATGTCTACGGTCATATGTATTTGTTTACATTACGCACATTACTTAATGCGATTATCCGTTGCTTGCAACTTAATACCAACGGGGGACACGGATGTTAACCTGGCGGTGGATTATTAGTCATAGATGCGGTTGATAACGGTCTATGTATCTTGTCGTAATGTCCAATTAAATATCATGGTAGTCATCTTGTCATTTATATGCATTGTCATGCACTCACTATTTTATCAATTGCCCAGCTGTAATTTGTTTACCCAACATGTTATTTATCTTTATGGAGAGACACCACCAGTGAACTGTGGACCCCGGTTCATCTTTTACACTGATAAAATCA
Source organism: Poa pratensis (assembly GCA_947311845.1). NCBI lineage: Eukaryota > Viridiplantae > Streptophyta > Magnoliopsida > Poales > Poaceae > Poa > Poa pratensis. The sequence goes on along the minus strand of CAMZMU010000044.1, from coordinate 32,011,254 downwards.
CCAACTACAAACAATTGTTCTTTTTTACTTCCTGCAATTAAATACTATTTTCCACACCATACGTTTAATCCTTTGTTACAGCAAGCCGGGAAGATTGACAACCTTCCTGTTTCGTTGGGGCAAACTAGTTTGATTGTGTTGTGTGCAGGTTCCACGTTGGTGATCGAGCAACGGCGCCACCAACAACCTTCTGAAGTGCTCCTACTCCTCTTGGATCTGACAACCTTGGTTTCTTACTGAGGGAAAACTTGCTGATGCACTGCTTCATACCTTCCTCTTGGGGTCTTCCAACGAATGTGTGTTTCACGTCATCAACCGCCAAGACACGCGTTACACTCATCAAGTGTGATGTTATAGTCGGTGCCACTTAAGGATTAATCCCCATCATGTATAGCGTAGTGGGCCTTTTTTTTGAAACTTGCGTGGTGGGCCTTTAATCCTCTTTATCATTGTAACCTGGCCATGCCACTATATAAGACACGACCTAGGATTAGTTTAGTATGATCGAAAGGACATGTGCTATGGTGAGAAGCACATGATCATTAGTGATAGGATCATCCAAAGAAAGACAAGCTCTCAACACAATACATCAAACCAGAAGTAGGTCTCTACCTCTTTGCAAAGGGCTCAGACCTGGTTAAACTCTCTCGTGTCAAAGTCGTACCAAGAAAGCTCCAATGTCATCTTTCCCCACAATCTTTACGATCGTTTCCACGATCATCTTAATGTCCAACCCAATCATTATGGATATCCCCGATAACAACCCTCGACGTGATAGGGTCAGAAACAAAGCCTGTGAGAGAGGAGAGAAATAAGCTATTGTATTTAACGCGTATGTATGCGTGATTAATATTGTTTCCATATGCCACAATAACATATTTCCTCCATTTGAATGAATAAGGCATATAAATTTAGTTAAAATACAACAACAAAAATATGAACATTTATAATATCATATCAATATCAATTGACAAAAAATATGTTTTCATGATTAGTTTATTTAATATTTTGGAAATTGATATATTTTTCTATATATTTGGTCAAATTTAGTAAAGTTTGACTTTTGACTAAGTTTATACGCTTTATTCATTGGAGCGGAGTTAGCAACACGCCGTAGTGAAGACATTGTTGAATGCTACATTAAAGAGATTCATAGCAACACGCGAGCAATCTAGTGTATGTAAGTTGGCTCGCACTCTTTATCTTATGCCGATTTGACCATGTTAATTTAACGGCGGCCCATGGAGAGCGTTGTTTTGGAGCCGGACTCTCTGGAACCCGGTATTTTGAAAAAGAAGTAAAAAAAAGATATTTAGACACTTAAAAAACTAGGGGTTTTGGTACCTGGATAGATATTTATATGATCTACACTGAAATGACAAATTTGTGGCCTAAAACGAAAAGATTTTTTTTGCTTTTGATCCGTAGATATGTCTTTTTTGACGTGGATCACGGATAATAATATATTTTGACGAAACTTGTGTCGTACATACCGGACATGCATGTTGATGTATTCGTATGTATTTTTTCAGATTTGTTTTTAGATTTAAAAATTTAGTTTTCAAGTTTTGTTTTAAAAACTTAGATTTGCGTTTTGTTTTTAGTGAGCTTGGGAGTCTAAAGGACTTCTCGGGCCCACGGCCTTCCCCTAAAATAAAACATAACAAGGAGCTTTCGGTGACGTATAGGCCGTGGTGACCGGTGAGAAATCACATCAGTAAATCTTGGAATGCACCGCACTTTGCCTGCACCAGATAGTCAAAGGACGACTCTCTACTCGCCGGCGCAAACAATCGTCGCCGGCGCGGCGCAACACGACACAAACCCACCGCTCGCTCGACGCTTCCACCGCGCGCCTCCACCAGAAACCAGGCCGGCCAGGGAAACGTGTTGTGGGACCCAGACTAGCTGTCTGAAATACCCTTGTGCCTGCAACATCAGCGATCCCATGATCAGTGTGTCGCTGAGCACATATCAAACTGGTATAAAAAACATCTATAAATACCGAATAAAGATACTTACTTGATTTAAGACATAAGCTTCAACAGGAACTTGCAGCGGAATCATCAAATAGCGTGAAACTCGAGTCATTTGCCACAACCCTACAGGCAGCTGACTGGGAGACGGCCTTGTTCGCAAAGACGTCATCAATCTCCTCAACTTCAATATACTCCTCCTCCTCGAAATCTGGCATTGCCATTTGCCAGGGACGAAACCATTATGAGTACATTTTAAATTGTACTCGCAATACCACCCGACAGAAACATGAACATGCAACTAAGGCTGATTTAAAAATAGGGATAGCTATAGTCTCAGGATTATTTTTATTTTAAGAATTTTTTTTAAAAAGAATCTTTCTCTTGCAGATATAGCATCTCTATATCTAGTTTTATCTTGAAGATATAACATCTCTATATCTTTGTTGAAAACCAAAACATTTCGAAAAGTAGTTTTCTCATGTAAATAACGCATATCTAAAATCTTTGATGAGAAACATTTGTAAAAGAAAGATTTTTTTATAAAATCACTAGGATGGGGATACCTATTTTCATTCCAGGTTGTCACCCCGTGACCAACCAATTTTCAAGAGAAAACAGTACCTCCCAGGTACTCCACCTTTTTAATAAAACACCGTACCTCCCAGGTACTTCTCTTTCTTAAGAACCACCGTACCTCCCAGGTACACATCTATTTTCCTCCGGTTTTTCAAGAAACCACTTAAAAAAAATCAAAACTGCCCGCACGTCTAGATCTGTGGCCTTTCCAACCGTCCATGACCGAGGACTCGGCTATTCGAATAGATTTACACTCTGTAGAGGTTGTGCACTTTCCCCACCAAACGACCATTCCGCCGTGATCAGCCACAGACCGTCATACAAGAGTATGCGGGGTTCGGATAATCGATCAAAGCCTTTCACTATGTCCACCCTAGTATAGGGCCACCTCTTCGCTGGGTTTGTTCTCCCCGGCACCGTGTGGGCTGGCCGTATCGATCCGGTTTCCCCCAGGCTGCACACCACCATGATAGGAGACCCAACGTTGCACCCGGTCGTAACTTAATCAACACTTTGTATGCCCCTTCTCTGGCGGCACTTCGGTTTGGGGACTCTAACCCCGTACAGCCAATTGAGGTGTCCCCATACTAAAATAAACAAGTTTCCAGCTAAGCCGGTCCCATTCCTAGGTAATGTGGTTGCACGGGTTAATTGTTCGAGCGGCAGCTAGAGCTGTACTTTGTTTTTCCAAAAACACATGTCTCCTCCAGTTGCTCCCAGCAACACTTTCTTTTGTCAAAACATTTTCCAACTAAAAACTTCCACCTAGTTAGGGTCGTCCCTTCCCAAGGTTTTTCCAACAAAAACTTTTTTCTGAAAACAACTTTTTTGAGGGTTTCCCAACCTACAGCTTTCAGAGAAGAAGTAGAAAACTCTAATTTTTGAAAATACACTTTTATTATCTTGATGGCGCCTCCAGTATAGGTGCCATAAGATATACTACTATATAGTCCTACCATACTGGATACTTTTATAAAGTATAACTTTTGAACACAAAAAGGTTGGCACATGCCACTTATAAAATTAAACATGCATTTGAAAAAAAGAAACAGCAAAACATGCATGATAAAGAGTAGTGACATGTTTATGTTTCATAGAATGGCTTGCCTGATTCAGCAATATGTCCCTGGACTTCTGCTCATAGATCAAAATAATATACTCCCATCCTTCTTCAGTAAACCCTCTTCAATAGTTTCTCTGATAGCGTTATTCTCTAGCGTCGCAAAAAGGAAAATGAAACAACACTCAATAAGCAACCCAAAGTCACAAGTGATATACAAACAAGTAATCAAACCACAAGCATAGCACTAATCGAGCAAGCAACAAACTAAACAGACTCCTCAAAACACAAAGACACTAGTCCCACCATCAAAGTTGAACTAACATCTAGTAAAACTTAGATTGACTAGCAACAAACTAAAGGCTACTCTAAGGATTCTTTCAGGAATGCTACCTCAAGAACAAGCTTAGGTCAAGACAATAAGTCTTGCTGCAACAAAAGGGCTAAGTCACAAGTTACTTTTAAAACAATCACCAACATTTTTCAAACAAGGGCTTATCTATTATTAGTCAAGAGATAAGCCAAAAAGGTAAACAACACATGCCACTAGGCACAAGCGCATCATACTAACAGAAAAACTATTAAAAAAAACAAGCTTAGGACGACTTATTTAATAAGGCTACAACACCATAACCTAAAGACACAAGTTAAACTTAATTGAAAACACTAATCACAAACACCACACGTTTAACTTTAAGCTAACAAAACAGTTTACCTAACAAAGTCAATTTACCAGCCACAATCACAAGGGCATTATACTAACAGAAGTATAACAACATACACATGCTAGAAACATATATCACAAAAACATTTTCAAATAAAGGTAACTAAAAACACTTTTCCTGAACAGGAAATACTTCAGACAAAAGTTAAGTCACCAAATATCTTCTGCAAGTCCAAACTTCTCACCAAGCTAAGGTATGATAGAGTGCAACACTAGGAACCTAGGAAAATTGGATTTGCTCCAAAAATCCTTTCACAAAAATCTACCAAATTCACCAAATTGCTCTCTAGTGCTTTTAGTAAAAAGAATAGAACTTTTGTTCTAAGTTTCTTTTGCATGCAAGACTAACACCTCTAGGTTGGTATCATCTCAGGCTATCCATAGAATTTTAGTTTGCAAATTTTGGATCTATAAAACTCTAGATATTAAGTATTTGGTAAAAAAGGAACTTTTTACAAGATTTAATCTAGACAACATTTAAAAATATATTTTTGCATGGAACAGTTCTGCATGTTTAGGAAAACACACAGGAACTCTACAAAATTTATATCAACCAATTTTCACGCCTTAAGGATTAAACGGTGAATTAAATCCTAGAGCAGATCTACACTGGATTTGGAAAACAGAAAAAAAAACGAAAAAACACAAACCGGGCCAGATCTGCCCAGATCTGTGCGAGCGGAGATGGGCCGGCCGTTGCGGTCCGCTCCAGGTGAAGGGGAATGTCTGTGCTTGATGCAGATCTTGTCGTTGAGCTCCCGAACGGCGGCAAGGTCGATGGCGTTCGCGACGGGCACGCCACAGATTCGGCAGCTCCGGTGTCTCCTGAAACAAACGAATATGTCTTAGGTGTAGATCTAGAAGATGGGAGAGGTTTGGTGCCGATAGAGAGGTCAGAGATGGACGACATCAATGGAGAACATGCTCGGAAGCTCTTAGGTCCGAGCTGGGCGCTCTAGCGTTCCACGGAGACAGAGGCCGAAGAGATCGGTTTTTCCTGCTCGGGGTGATGGAGGAGAGTCAGAGAGGGCAGAATGGCAACAAGGGCGAGATAAAAGTGGCCTCAGTGGCTTCTTATTCAAGAGGGAGGTGGTGCACGGTGCACCTAGAGCATGGACAGAGGCGAGGAGGTGCACGGGGTGGCGATTGGGTGCGTGTGGCGGTGGAGGAGCGTCTACTCACGCAGCCTAGGGATTTTGGAGGCGAGTGAGCAGCTCTGAGCTGTAGGCTCGGCCGGGGTCAGGGCATGGTCAGGTCTGCACGCCAGCTGCTCGACGAAAAGCCAAGAAGCTGATTGGCTGTCTCCTCGGTGTTGTGGTGCAAAAGAGAGAGATGGGATGTCAAGGGGGGTGGGTAAGGGTGCAGGGAGGCGGCCGTGTGTTGGCTAGAGAGGGGGAGAGGCGTTTGGGCAGGTATTGGCCATGCGGGGCAATGATGCACTCGGCCAACTTCCCCTCCTCTTGTCTCCCTCGAGGCTACAGTGAGAAGCACTGCTAAAATGCTGTAAATGAGTGACTAGGTGGTTAAGAGAGGTGCTGGAAAAGAATAGGAGAGGTTTTAGGGCAAGATTAGGTGTAGACAGAAAATTCAGAAATCTGTTACCATGAGGGTAATAAAACCATCATGGTTATGTGATCAAAAGGCCAAAAGGATTAAGAATAAAGGTACAGAGGTGAAGTACTATCTATGGTTATCACATTGGTCACCAATAAAATTATGAAAAGGAAGTTGGGATGGTTTTGCAAGAAGACAAAAAGAGAAGAAAATAACAGTTTTCAGGAAACTGTTATTATGGTGGCATTAAAACCATCATGGAATAAGAATGTTTAAAGCATGAAAAGCTCAAACAAAACCATAGGATGATAGACAAGATGCCAAGGATGGATGAGGTGGTGGAGAATTTTCAAAAGGGCCAAGAGTAAGTGTTAAAACAAAAAATGCCAAAAGGCTATAAAATACTGGTGTAAAGGTCAGGTTTTTGACTAGCCTATAAAAAGATCATGGATAACTAACCACCCAAATTCTAAATGAATCAAACTTGGCCTTAAAAGGCAGATAAGATGGAGTAGAAGGGATCTATGTAGGTGCATTTCCAAGTTAACCAAAATCAAGAAAAAGACGAGGCTCTAAAAAGGCTATCTTTTAACAGAGAGGAAGATAGGGTTCAGAGATGTTTTGGTTAAAGTTCTTCGAGATTTTGAATTAGGAAAGGTGGTAATGATGCTCATTTAGGTCACACATGAACATGAGCATTGCAAGGATTTTTCTCAAGATTTTTGGAAACACTTTTGTTCACAAAAAAATTTAGTAACCATTTCTAGCATTTCTGAAAATAGTTAGCAAGAAAATATTACCAAGGATAATTATTGTTTTGAGTGAGGTGAGAGAGTACATAATATAGATCACAAAAGTGATTCTTAATAAAATCCTACTTTGAAAATATTTATCATTTCTTGTAAAACTTTGGAATTAGGCTTTTGGTTCATAAATAAAGAAACATAGGCTTTAAGCCTAAGAAAGGTAATAAAAGTAATTTTATGCTCTCCCCACACAAATAATTGCTAACTAGGATGAATTTGCAAGTGTGAACGCACATTGCCCAGGTTAAGATAATAATACACACAAGCAAGTCACACAAGTCAAAGCATTCAACAAGCCAAAATCAAACAAGCAATTCAATATCCCAAGCAACATCAGAACACTCAAACAGTTGGGGAGATGATGATCAAACACAAACCAAAAGCAATCAACAATTTCCAAAACCCTCAATATATTTAAGTGGTATGGTGATCACACACCATCATGAAAATATGATGTTAAGAGATGCTCAACTTATGACTTTATATTTTTCAAAGGTTTTTGATATAGAAAATTGTATGTGGTAATATACTTCCCACTTACATTAGTTCCAAAGGGTGTTGAAAATAGGAGTTTTGAAATAAGAGATGTTGATACTAGCAAAATAACAAAGTTGAAAATAGGCAGGAGATATTATATAGATCTCCATAGTTTATAAACATGTAATTTTGGAAATACTTTACTTTCTTAAATCATAGGCCCTTGGGTAGTTGATAAAATCAAAATATCATTGAAAAAGAGTTTGGCCAAGATAAGATTGGATAAGACATATGAATTATTTTTTCTTGTCCTGACATGATCACCAAGATTAAAGATAATTTATCTAGGTTGAGTTCATAGGTTGATATTTCAGTGGTTGTTAACACAAACTACAAACCACACAAGGTCAAACAAAGGAATCAGAAGGAAAACACAAACATTCGAGAAGCATTTTAAAAACTTTTTGTTGGCTTAGAATTTTGGGTCTCTTACAACTAAGTTTTTCTTAGATCTAAAATTTGGGGTGTTACACGTGCCCGACCAATCATTGCTTCTCCCCACCACTCCACCCCACCCGAGCCAAGCAAGCAACCCCGCAACCAAAAGCCTCCAAATCCCCTCGCCGCCGCAACCCCACCACCGGTCACGCTCACGCCGGGCCGGTCCCGAACATCTCCAAACCCTACCCGAACAACCAGCGCGAGCCGCCGGCGATCGGCAATCGGCACGATGGCGGCGCGCGGCCTGCGGGGCGTCCGCGACGACCTGTCGGAGCTGGGCCGGCACCTGCTGGACATCGCCTGCTTCCTCCACCCGCTCCTCAACCCGGCCCACACCGACTCGCCGCCCTCCACGCCCACCCACGCCCACCGCCGCGCCCGCGCCCGCTCCCCCTCGCCGCGGCCCCAGACCCCGCCGCCCCCCTCCCCATCCATCCTCGCCGGCATCCTCGCCGACCTCGCCGAGATCGGGGGCTCCTTCCGCGTCGGCTTCTCCGGCCGCACCCTCCCCGACCGCCAGCCGCCGCCGACGCGGTACCTCCCCGGCCCGGAGTCCCCGCCGCACGCCGCCGCCGCTGCTGCTGCCGGCGTCGCCGATGGTGTCCTGGGAGCGGCTCGCGCCCTGGCGGCCAGGCCCGAGGCCTGGATTGACTTCCCCGTGCTCGCGCTCGATGAGAGTAATTCCCTCCCCTCAACTCCGATTACATACGTTGCCACCAATTTTGGTGTGTGATCACCGATGATGATAGTGTATTGGAGATGTTTTATGCTAGGTATAGAAGTTAGTTAAGGGGGAGATGGGTGTAAGGGTTGCTGATTTAATACTGCTATATACTGGTGAAATTGGGAGGGACGGGAACTAACTTACAAATTCATGTTGGATCAGTAAAGTCTGTATAATTGTGCTACGTATTTAATTAGTTACAATATCTTGTTTTGGCGGGCTTGCTGCAAGTACTCCTCCCAATCCCTTAAGATTTGCATGGTTACCATGCCATAACTTGTGAAACAATTAGATTCTAGGTTAGTACTGCTATAAGACGTTGCCACCAATTTCGCCGGCTGATCACTGTTGGTGGAGAGGTTTTGTGGAGTATCTACATGTTAGCTAAGGGGAAGTAGGTGTGAAGTTTTCTATTTTGAAATCATTGGATTTAAACCTGCGATTCTAGTGAAATTGGGAGGGGAGGGAACTAACTTGCAAATTCAAGAAGGGCCAGGAAGATCAGAGCCTGGTGCTGTACAATAGTAATATCTAGCGAAGTTGATGTAGAGTTACATCAGCTTGCTTTGAAGCGCTTGCTGCTAGTATTCAGAATTACTTAAGGTTGACATGGCCATCTAACTTTTGAAACACTGAGAATGTAGGTTAGTCTTGCTGTGAGCTGTTTTAGTTAGCTCCTCATCGGATGAATGTTTTGTTGGCGTTTCTTTTTTGTGGTATGAAACTATTCTTCGCATTTAGATGCATGATGTTGTGTTCTCTATAACTTTGCAGATTCTACAATCTCTGATTTCGAAAGAGATCATATGGAAGTCATTGAGAAACTTGTCCCTGATTTAGCATCTCTGCGGGCTAGTCTCTGCCCTTCTTACATGGATGAAGATGTATTCTGGAAGATATACTTCAGACTGCTTGAGTCAACCCTAAATGACCAGAATTCAGAGGTGTGTTAGGACATATGGTTTTTATGCATTGCTGGTTAACTAACATACTTTCCATGGCAGAACCCATTTGGATGCTAGCTTCAGTTCAAATAATTTCTAGTTGTGGAGTAAGAACATGTTTAGCTTCAGTTTAACTAACGTAGAGCTGGAAGCACGTTTAAACCAGTTTTCGTTTCCTTTCTTAGTTAACACACTATTATTTCTATTATTGTGCATTACTTCTTTATGTATTCTCTGCATTTTTAAACTGACATAAACAGGACTAGACATAGATGACAGTGAATGCATCATTGCACCACACGTGGAGAAAACAGAGGCATGTCCAATGTATCTGCAGATAAATACTACTCCATAAATAACTTGTATGATTTATCTGCAGATAAATACTACTCCATAAATAACTTGTATGATTTATCTGCAGATACATTGGACACGATTTTTCCTGAGAAGCAAATTAAAATAGGCCAGGAATACTGAATATAAAAGCTGCTCCATAAATAACTTGTATGGCTTAGGTGCTAGCAGGATGGGTAATGTGTACTGAGGTTGGGAATTTGGAATCCCCTTCATCAATGAGATAGCGATGCTTATTAATCAATATAGGTATACTTAATACTTCTTTATGATACATGCGGTCACTCTAAAACTTGGTATTGATTTATTTTCCATAAATAGGCGACTACAACAGTTTACCGAAAACCATATGTGTAAATTGATAATAACAGTAAATTATAAAGGATAAAGATTCTTGTAGAAGTGCACCCCCAATTCTAGTTTTCACCCGTAACTAGAACTTTCACCGGTAACAAAATCTCTTCAATGACGGGTGTTTATGTTATATTTTTATCACCTGGTGGCATTCTTCCCTTTGTTGCATTACTAACCTCTCTTATCAAATTGTACTTTCAGGAAGATAATCCGAATGTTCAAGGTTCTGTGCATCACGTAAATGAGATAGAGTCTCCACCCCATGTCTGCGAGATAGAAAGCGAGAAAAGCGCTCAGGAGGGTTATCAATCTTCAGAAAGTCATGCATTGACCAAGACACGATCTGAGCAAAGCATTGACCAATGGGTGTTTGCAAAGTCAAAATCAGAGCAGAGCATGGATCAGTGGTCGGAAGTACCTTCCGATGTAGAATCATTTAGAGAAGGTAAAAGATACCTCAGTAGTGAGGCCGAGGACATGAGCGACGTTGACAATTCCAATGTCGTGGTCATGGACAGATACATGGATTCGCTCCTGCCAGATCGGAGGAACCTCTCGTATGCCAGTTCCTCTGTCCGAAGGGATTCGGTAAGAAGAAAACCCGCCTCCTCTCCTGACTATAGCCACCGGCCTCCGCAACCTACCCAGCCTGCATCACTGTCGAAGAAGGAATCCTGGGATCTCATTCAGGATTCAGAGTTCGAGTTACTCGACAGTTAGCAATAAGAGATCGTTGTGATCTCTATGGTTCTTTGTTTTCTTCATTTACCTACTCTTCACCTGGTTTGTAAATGGTGGCCTCCAGGTGGTGCCAGTGATGGTTGGAAAAGATCTTCACAGTAATAATATCGTGTGCATATCTCTCTATCTATTCATCTAGAGTATACATCCTCTCATACTACATGCTGTAACATGCTAAATTTTACATGGATATGTCCAGAGTGAGGCTTTGGATATTGGCCTCCCTGATGTGGAAAATTTGTGTTGCATGCTGTATATGCGTGTGTTAGTGTCTGGTGGGTTTGTGACAATTCTGCATTCTTCAGTGTAGAATAGGTACGGAGTAGTAGAAAATTTGTGCAGCATGTATTCGTATCCGCGTGTGTCAAGTTGTGAGAGTTCTTCCATCTTCGGTGCAGAATGGCTTAACTGGGTTGGTCTGCAGTTGATTTTCCTTTTTACGACTTCAGGATGGTAGGGTGTTCTTGCAATTTCATAAAGAAAACCGGGTTGACTGTTCTTGCAATTTCATAAATATGAGGTAATATCATCCAAATTGTAAGAAAATTTGAGGCAGATTTTTTTAGAAAGCTTGGTTAGTTAGCGAAAACCTCTACAATTTTGTGCCACATGAAATGGACACTTGGCCGACCAAGTTTAGACCACAACTCAGGAAATACGAAATACTTTCTCTCAAAGTATTTGATGGATAATAATAGCCCTGATAACCTATATAAATATAGATTCTCCGACGCAACAATTCACATTAAAAGATCTATGTCAATGAAAATAAGAAGTGCAGTGACAGTCATAGACAGGCACAACCAGAACGCCTGAAGAGAAAGATTAGCAGCGGGTCTAAAGAACATGCAGATGGATCCGATCGACGTGGGCAGGCCATCGGGCGGCATGACGATCAGGCCGGTGCCGGCGCTAAGCTCCACCAAGACGCACGACCAGGCTCGACGGGTCGAGGAGCGGGTAGCGGCGTAGCGCGGCGCGCTTCATGTCCACCAAGCCGCGCTCGTACCCCCGGAGCTCCCGCTCCGCCAGCGCGCGCGACGCCGCAGCCTTGGCCCTCTCCGCGTCCGCCGTTGTCTGGGCGAGATCGGCGTTCACATGGCGTAGCTCCGCCCGCAGCGCGTCTGCGTTCGTCTGGGCAAGCTCGGCCTTCGCCCGGCGCAGCTCCGCCCGCAGCGCGTCCGCCGCCTCCCTTGCCTCCAGCGCGTCCGCCTTGGTCTGGGCGAGCTCGACCTTCGCCGTGTGCAGCTCTACCCGCAAAGCGGCCCTCTGGGAGAGCTCGCCCTTCGCCCTGCGCAACTCCGACCGCAGCGCGTCGGCCTCGCGCTCGCGCGCCCTCAGCTTGTCCTCCAGCTCCAAGGCGTAGCCCAGCGCGAAGGTCACCTCGTTCGCCGTCTGCGCACCCACAGGCCACACCCAACACATTGCCATGTCCATCAATCCAGAACAACAGATCATGCGTGAATGGCGCGCGCGGTGGTGTAATTCGTAGTTCACCTGGAGCAGTGAGACGTAGCTCGAGGTGACGACGTTGGCCGGCCTGCATGCGGCGAGCTCGCGCTCCCGCAACGGCGTGACGGCGCCCTGCAGCAGCCGCCTGGCCCCAAGCCAGTGCCCGGCGTCGCGAGACTGACGGAGCGCGCCACTCTGTTTCCCATCAGCTTTGCCTCTCGGCGGCTTGGAGGTGTCCGACGCCGAGCTCTCGTGGTCCTCCGCCGGCTTCCTCTTCTTCCCAAGCGACGGTGCACAAGGCGAAACCTTGTGGTCCGGCTCCTTCTTCACGGCCACCACACCTGCCGCATACGCACGCATATGAATTGCAGCTCACGAATTAGCACGATTCACATCGGCATTAACTCTGAATTTTACCTTTACGAGTCGGCAGCGCGGTGATGATCTCGGCTGCGGCCATGTTGTCGTCGTGGAGGTACGTGGTGAGATCAATTGGGGAACTCCCTCGAGCACGCATCAGAACCTCCGCGTCGGCCTTCTCCGGGACGGTGAGCGACGGATCGAAGGTGGCGGACCTGCACGGCTCCCCCCACTCCACCGGGCACGGCCACGGCGCCGGCGATGACAGGAAGAAGAACTCCTCCTTCCACCTCTTGTACTTGTTCTTGGTGCCCATCCGGGCGAAGAGCAGCCCGGCGGCGTCCTTGCCGCGGAGGGTGTAGAGCTGGTGCGGCGGGAACGGGCAGAGCGAGAAGAAGTAGCGGAACACGGACAGCGAGGGCGCCACGCCGGCGAAGTGGGAGAGGACGACGAACCCGGCCATGGCTCGCCACCCGTTGGGCGCGAGCTGGCCCGGGGCGAGCCCGAAGTGGGTGAGCACCGTGCCGAAGAAGGGGTGGAGCGGGAGGCGCAGCCCGGCGTCCAGCGCGTCGAGGTAGACGCAGACGGATCCGGGCGGCGGGGACGAGCACGAGGAGAGGTCGCCGGCGAGGACCGGGGCGAAGTCGTCGGGGATCGAGTACCTCCTGCAGATGTCTCTCAGGGCTTTTCGGGTGCGCAGCCGCGAGGTGACCCGCTCGGGCAGGGCCGAGACGTCGTCGTCGTCGGACCCGTCGGCGGCGCTGGTGAGGGGAGCTCGGCCGCCGGAGGGCTCGTCGAGGAGGTCGTCCGGTGACCAGGACGCTGAGGTCCAGGAGGATGCCATGGCGGCGGCTGTGGTTGTGCTGCGGCGCTGGTAGGACGGTGCCTCGTACATATGGAGTGGTGTCCATTTCTTGTCGTCGTGCGCAAAGGCAAAAAGGCAAAGGAGCTAGGGCTTCCATGGAGCATTTACAAAATTTTATTTCTTTGTCAGTATAGTACCACACAGGAGGCAGTCTAAAGATTTGCAAACCCCGTCTAACCACCCCCAAAATAAACAAGTAATTTTTATTTTTAAAATCGCAAAATCTAATCCGTGCCCGGGCACTCGCGTGTCCTTACAGCGTGCTCACCGCGCGCTCCGTCCGATCGACATCATGTGGCTTTCATCCACCCCGCGGCTTGTCGCGTCCGTACAGAGAGCACCGACAGTTGACCGAGCCCCTATCCCCTTCTTCACAGCTCACCCGCGTGGTTCCCTCATCCTCCCCCGTCTCCCTCTCGTTCTCGCCACGCCATCGGCCCCCCTCGCCGGCCATTTCCGCCGGCGCTGCCCTCCAAATACCCGGGGAATTGGCATGGCGAGCATCTCTGACGGTGGTCGTTTTCGATTTGTTTTTGTGAGAGCGACGGACTGTCTTTCTCCCCCGGTTTCCCTCCGTGCTCGCCTTGAAATCCCGCACCATCGCCGGCGATTTCTTCCGGCTCGACCTCCAAATACCGGAGGATTTGTGCGGAGAGCCTCTCCATCGGTCGAGTGATGTTGTTTTGGTGTGTGAGAGCGGCGATTTTCGCGGGTCTGATTCAACTACATCGAGTTCAACTTCGTCGAGTTCGATTCGCTTCGACCTCTTCCAGGTTTGTGAAGCTAGAAACCTAAGTACTCGTTTCCTGGTGGTTATGCTGCTTTTTTTGGTGGATTTTTGTGACTGATTTGTTGACTGCTTCTAATCCGTAGTCTCGTTGTTGTGTAGGGTTTCCAGTTTCTGTGTGCAGAAGGACTAGCAAGTTTGAATCGGTGATCCCTAATCTCCATGTACATCCCCATGTATGTAGTTGTTAGCCTCTTTGATAGATGTAGTTCTTCATCCGCAAAATCGATGACTAGTTTTTGTTTGTAGTAGGTTGTAATGGATACCATTTTTGGCGTGTTGGATGCACTGATGTAGGTATTTTTAGGTTAAATTTGTTAGCTGACTGCTTTTTGCATCCACAACCTGATGTATCAGTGCAACTGTTTGTAGTTTGTTGTTTGCAATGTATTTTTTTCGCTGCGTGTTGATTGCATATGCAGATGTATAGTTTCCTAGCAATTTTTTACCGCATTCGTGTATATTCCATATAGAATGTTTTTTCTGCATGTATTAGATGGCAACTGCAATCAGTAGATGTATTTTTGATATGAAAACTACAATGCAGCTTGTCAGTGGTACTTAATTATTTTATTTATTAATATGAATAGTGTTGGGAATGTATTTTATGCATACAATAGATGAATACTTCATTCACTAGATGTAAATTAGATATAAAAACTACAATGCAGATTATTAGGATACTTATTATTTTGTCTATTAAGATCACTAGTTTTGGGAATGTTTTTTCTGCATACATTAGATGAATACTTCACTCAGTATATGTAAATTATACTCCCTCCGTTCGGAATAGGATGTCTTACATATCTAAATTTGGATGTATGTGGACATGTTTTAGTGTACACATACATCCAAATCTTGATATATCTAAAACATCCTTTTCCGAAAGGAGGGAGTATATGAAAACTACAATGCATATACTTAATTATTTGTTTATTGAGATGATTAGTCTGGGGAAAATATTTTCTGCATATAGTAGATTAATACTTCACTCGGTAGATGTAAATTAGATATGAAAACTACATGCAGATTATTAGGAGGTACTTAAATATTTGTTTACTAAGATGACTTGTCTTGGGCTGCATTTCATGTAGTTCCCACAGGGGATTTTTTTTTTCATGGCATGTAGACATATCGGCAGTCGCTCACATGCATGTAATTTCCCAATTTCTTATTGCATACACAGATGGAGCTTTCTAGCATTACTTTTACTTCCTTTTTGTAGTGCACACAGATGTATTTATTGTTCGGGTATATTCTACGTACATTGCATTTTATTTGCCATGGCAGTAATGCATATTTATGTAATTTATATGTATAAATTACATCTGGATGAGGATACTGAAGATGCTCAAGCACTTGCATTGGAGGATCCACAGAACGATGAAGATCTTGACTGTAACGAGGCACAAGCTGCTGACAATACAAGCAAGGTAATGATTTTTCTCTCTTCTTGGCACCCTCTGATTTTACTGATTTTTTCTGACATGTATGTTCCTCTACAGAGATGTAGTTATACTAACAATCTTAGGTGAATCAAACAACAAACGTGAGTAGTTTAATGTAACTAGTGGTACTTTCCCATATACAAAGAGTTGTAAATTCTTACAATAGTTTCAACTCAGTAGAATTATTCAGAATAACCTTTTTTAATATATGGATGCTTTTCAAAAATCATGCCTGGGTATGGTTTTTGAATGTCAGTTTGGCTGCTTGGAGTGGGTTGAACTTCATCGTCGCTACCAGATTCTTCACTTCAAAGTGGCTGCTCTGTTTCTTATTGTATCAGCAGATGGACCAGTGTTGCTTGCAGACACTTGTGCTGGTTCTTGAAAATGGCCACCTTGTCCAACAAGACATTTTGCTCGGTTCCATCATCATCAGCTGGAGCGTTCAGGTCAAGACTGCCTGGTGGATAGTTTATGTCCATGACCTGGATGATCAAATAACAAGGATTTTTATTTAGCAAGATTTATCACAAGTACTACATCTGTATTTCTTGCTGAAATTTATGTAACTATTTTCACCTTCTGTATTGATCACAAGTACTAGCACAACTATACATATCTCTCTTGCTGAAATACAGAAATCATCATCTACCTTCAGTCTTTCTACAGTTTATGCATCTATGTATTGTAACAACTGCTTACTAATAGGTTTTATTGTACATTTGGTTTGTTACAGCTAAACTGACATCTGGATGCCATGCTTGATGATCTATTTGGTAGCCATATCAGAATACACCAAGTCACGAAAGGGACCAAGCTACATCCAATTCTGAACATGAACACATCAACCATATACGATTCCTGTATCTACTGGTACTTACGGACATACTAGATCATGTGCAAAATGTCAGTCTATTGCCCCTGGTAAAGTGATACGCCCAAAAAAAACTGAGATGTTTACCTAGTACTACTGTGATCAAACTCTGTTTTCTTACATCTACGAATAATGAACAGGAAAGAAAAACCTGGATGATTTCTGTATTGATGTTTAAGATGTACTTTTTTTAACCTGTGATTAGTTGTGTTCCTTCTCTTTTGTGAATGTATCTTCTGCTGGATTTGGATTCCTCTCCTCCAGTTCCTTCTATTTTTTTGCTTATGTTCGCTACAGAAATATGTATATAGCTTCGTCCAGGAAACTCCACATCTTCAGGGGAAGTTTCTCTTCTCTGGCGGCTGCTGGAGAAAGACGAGAACACAGCTAGGATTAGTGTCTGGTTCATGGAGATGAACGTAGTGATTCTTACAATTAAGACTCAGGTGTTTGCTGTCTGGCCTGTTATTTTTCGGGTCTGGGTGCACGCTAGCGCGTCAAAACTGAACTGGCTCGAAAGGATTGGGGACCGCTTTTCCTTTTTGACTTTCAGACAAAAGCAGGACGGAGGTGGTTCTTTCCGTTTTTGGTAAAGCGGGACCACACTTTCCGTTTTTGGGGAGGGCACCGCATAGGGCAAACCAGTGCCCGGGCACTGTGTAGCCTCGTCCTTTTAAAATTGGCAATTTTTTACGGTCAACTATTTGAGATATCTTTTACTTGTAGTTTCATCTCAACCTTCCGCACATTTTTTTTTCATATTTTGTAAGTTTTATGGTTCATCGGTTGTATATGAGTAGGTTTTGTATTGTACGTATGTACGTGTTCACACTGCGGTCAACGGGTGTCTTCTTCAACATTGGCCGCGTTTGGTCGTCGTTGGCACGGCTACAACAACGTAGGCTATCCCGCCGCCTGCGTCGGCACCCTAACATCGCCGCCACACGGCTCCGCGTTGCTCTTCATGGTGATGTGACAGTACGAGGTAAAAATACACGAAACACATATGAACACCAAACACTGGGAACTGAAAACACAGGATCTAGAACCTTGTTGGCAAATGCATAAGAGCATCGCCACCGGGGCCCTCCAAATCGGTGTCCGGCACCCCCCAATTGGGCCCCTTTGGGGGTACCGGACATATGTCCGCCCGAGATTTGGAGGCCCTCCACAGTGGCACCCCCCAAAGCAGGCACCCAAACATTTTTTTTAATTTTCATTCATTAGAACTCCAGCGGAGTTTAAACGAGATTTGACAAACTTACAATTTCGAATTTAAACGAGATTTAACAAACTAAACCTAGACTAGGCGGAGAGAAGGGGGCCTATGCAGCTTCTCGCCAACCAATACACGCGCCGGCGGGGAGAGAGATGCCGCTTCATGGCCTGCCGGCGAGGAGAAAGATGTTGCCTTCGCCCGGTTCATGGTCGGCCGAAGCAGAAGAAGATGCGAACCAAGCGCCGGAATCATCAAGAGACTTGCATGCCTCAATGATCCGGCGCCGGGTTTTCATCTCCTATTCCCTCGGCTACAGCCTTTAGAAACGTTTCCGCCGGCCTCCCATATCGTGGGCTCCGGCCTTGAGGAACGTCCCGTAGCCTCGGCTGAGCCGGCTGAGGCTTCTGGTTTCACCGGCGCGTGGCATTCGATTTAGCGCTGTGACATGCGGCGGGGCGTTTGATGGGAAGCCTCTTCGGCTTGCGGCGCCCTTTCTTCGGTGACGGCGACGCTGCTACCCAAGATGCAGCCGGTTGTAGAGGCAGATCGGGCAGCTCGGGGTCGTCGTCGCCGTCCTTGCCGTCACGCTCGTCGTCCGTTGCGGACAACTCCAGCGTTGGCTCTCGTTGACCGCTACGACGCACCTCGTACTCCTTGTCCACCACGGCGTGCCAGTAGGGCGCCGAGATGGAGTACTTGGGGTCGAGCTTTTGCTCGTACGACATCTCCATCCACTTGCGGTTGAGGAAGTCGACGCGCTACTGCCCGCTGAGCCGCGGCGCCACCAGAATGTTGGCGGCACTCCTCACCCACCCATCCGGAAGGGTGGCGACGTCGGCCACAGGCACCGCGTGGCGGCTGCACAACCGCGCGGTTTCCAGCGAGAGCACGTACGGAGGCGCGTTGTCGGCCTCCTCGCGCCACATGCCTCGCTGGAACGCCTTGGCCATCTCCGCCTCCTCGTTACGACGCCGGAGTTCCTCCAGCTGCTTGTGGCGTTGCTCACCGCAACGCCTGTCGCGGCTGCCCGCCATGGTGGCCTATTTTCTTGAGGGAGAGGGAGAGAGAGGGAGAAGCGATGGTGTGAGTAGAGGAGGGCTGCGCTGCGTCGGGTTTTAAAGGCGGCTGGAGGAGCAGGGTTGGGTGGCCTGCATTAACGCGACCACCGCTTCGCCTGGCCACGCATTGACGCTGACGAAGCGTCTGTAGGGCGCCGCCGTGGCTAGCCGCTGCGACTTCAGCACGCGTGGCTTCCGTCTGCGCAATGGGAAGCGGCGCGACGTTATTGCGACGCGTTGCTTCGATGACGAGGGGTGTCCTCGGTAATACCCATAGTTGAGTACCTAGGGTTAGATTTATGTGGTAGAGAATGCGTAGTGTTAGTAGAATCGTCGACTAACAAGCGGGATTTACCCATGTTCAGGGCCCTCGAGTGAGGTAACACCCCTACTTCCTGCCTGTCTGTATTGATTGTGGAATATGCTGCGGTTACAAGGGTCTAGCAAGAGATTGATTTTGCTAGGGTTTGATGGTTCTGGTATTGCGTGTCCTTGATCGGCGGCCCTCCCAGCCCTTATATAGGGGACTGGGTCTTGGGACATCATAACCGACTATGGCTTCGCCTGGCTTGCAAAGCACTCCATCGCCTTGGGCTTCCCTTTGTGGGCTTCTGTTACTTCAGTCTTTCGCCATCACGTGCACCAGGTACCCTCATGGTAGGGTACCCATTCGGTATAACCTCGTCATTAGCCCCCGAGTGCTTGGGTGACTCGAAGAATCAGGCAAGGACTCACTCAATAGTGCACGTCAGGCCTCCCACTAGTACAGAACGACACATCGGAAACGGGCCAAAAACTCCTTCGGCAACGGAGAAAGGGTCCGTGTCCCCGCCTCTGTCACTGATGTGAAGGCCTTCATCGGTAACGGAGGCCAAAAACCGTTTCCGATGAGGTCTCCATTTGGCAACGGTTGTGCGCAGACCTCCGTTTTCTTAGTTTTCCTTCATCAGATACGGAGTTTGCCATCCACCCGTTTGCATTGAGGATTCTCATATTTCCGTTACAGGATGCCACGTTTACAAATGCCACTAGATACTTAAAATCTCACTGCACAAGCTCAAATACTAAAACGGTAACAGATTTCATTCATATCACAATGTAACTTTACATTTCCATCACAATTTCACCTTTACAATTGCATCACAAGATGTGACAAACATAAGAGGTAAAACGATAACAGATTTCATCTATACTAAGCCTATCATGTCAAAGGACGGAAAGAATATATGATTTCTTCCCTACATCCTTTTCCACAATCCTCGCAGGTGTCACTCTAGCTCTCTCTTCTTATCTCAACTTCTTGAGAGAAAGATATTGAAGCTTTGGACCCTATACATTAGTAAATAGAGTTACAATTGTTAAATACATATGCTAAAACAAATACACTATGAATTTAAGCAAACTGAAACGATATCTTACCTATGTCTTGAGGTGGCTCTTATTGATGAACCGGAGCAGCCAACACACGGCTTGTCAACAAGATATTGCGATGTCAGCAGCTTCATAGGATGCCTGACAACGATCATCCTTTCCATGGAGGCCACCACCGGCTCTAGATTTTTTATGCAATGTCACCGAAATCTAATCTAATACGTCACCGTGTGACATTTTGGCGACACTGTATAAAACACTCTTACTTAAAAAAATATTTTATGCAGTGTACCAAAACGTCACAATAGCGACGGTGGATATGTATGGTGGAGTTTGAAAGGGAACAGCTTGATATCCCTAAATGTAAATAAGGATTTATATTAGTTCTGACACTACTAGATAGAACAAACAATTTAACACAATAATATGAAGTATACAGTAGTATATAGTATGTACTGAGCTGTGTATATAATTGGAGGCCATTATGGGAAAGTCAACAAACACTACTCTCTTGAGTAATGTTCGTTGTTTGTTCTGTATCTCCGACTTTTTTATGCAGTGTCACCGAAATAGACTCCTGTTTTCACATGGACTAGTTAGCTAAACTACAACCGGTTGCAAGTGCACAATAGGCAAGTTAACTACATCAAGAAATGATCTAGATAGAACTACCGGATGTGAACTGAACTACTTTCAACAAGTTAGCTAAACTACAACTAGTTGCAAGTGCACAATAGGCAAGTTAACTACATCAAGAAATGATCTAGATAGAACTACCAGATGTGAACTGAACTACTTTCAACAAGTTAGCTAAACTACAACTAGTTGCAAGTGCACAATAGGCAAGTTAACTACATCAAGAACTGATCTAGATAGAACTACCGGATGTGAACTGAACTACTTTCAACAAGTTAGCTAAACTACAACTAGTTGTAAGTGCACAATAGGCAAGTTAACTACATCAAGAACTGATCTAGATAGAACTACCGGATGTGAACTAAACTACTATCAACAAGTAAGCTAAACTACAACTAGTTGCAAGTGCACAATAGGCAAGTTAACTACATCAAGAAATGATCTAGATAGAACTACCGGATGTGGATCTGATACCTTCTTCACGTCACCGTTGGATCGATCTAGCAGATCCGGAAGTGGTGGAGGCAGAGGAAGCGGACAGAGCGACGACCTCGCCGTGTCGGGCGAGATGGCGAAGACCTCGCCGTGTCGGGGGAGATGGCGAAGACCTCGCCGTGTCGGGGGAGATGGCGAATACCTCGCCATGATAGCCGTCGTCTAGGCGGAGACGGCGCCGCCACGGCGCCGGCGATGGCCGCAACGCCAGGAGGCGCCGCCACGAACAGATCTAGCATACTGGGACAGAGTGAGGAAACGAGTGTTAGGTTTTGCTCTGTACGCCCATATATATAGGTAAAACATAGGAAACGGTTCTTTAGAAGGACCGTTTCCTTTGTGTTTCTTTCACTGAGGTGTGGGACCTACGCGCCCACTCTGTGGAATTTCTTCTACTCTCTGAAATAATATTTTCCTAATCTCTACTATATGGAGAAAACCACTTATAGGATACTTATATTAATATTAGTGATTACTACATTACATACGCAGTACATATTAATAATAATAAAGTAAATTACAGTTGGAGAACTTATAGAACTACTACTAGCTACTTCTTGTTTTTCTTGCGCCCTGCTTCCGCGCAATCCTCGTCCTTCTCACGGCCTCGCTTATTGGGGACCATTGGAGGTGGTGGCGGCGGCGGCGGCAGCAGCATATCGGAGGCGGTGGCGGCGGCTTTCTTCTCCGTCGCCGGGGCTCCCTTCTTCGGGACCGGCGCCTCCGCCTTGTCCTCCTCGTCGTCCTCCTCCTCCTCCTCCTTCTCCTCTTCGGTTGACTCGTCATCAGAATCAACCTTCGGCGGGCCCAGCATCAAGGTGGGATCATGGAAGTTGGCGTATTCATCGTCGCTCGTCTCCGGCGTCGGTCCTTCAACGGACTCGCCGCTGACGGGGAGACTGTCCCGCGGCGACTCAGTGTGCTCTTGTGTGTCGTTGCTGCGAGGCATCTTCGCTAATCAGTAGGAGGGAGCGAGCGAGCGAGAGAGAGAGAGCAGATTCGGTGGCGTCTTGAGCTAGCAAGGATTGGGGTTTTCAAGGAGTAGTGGGCGGTGCCACTACGCCATGGCATTTACTCGCCTCGCTTCGAATTCCAAGATGGAACGTGTCCACATTGGAAACGGACACCCAAAACTCTCCGTTGCTATAGAGGCACATATCGGAAACGGAGCCAGAATTAAGACCGTTGCCAATATAATAGGTGACGGAGATTGGAAAGGGTCCGTTGCCAATGTAGGCGGGCCTGGTCAGGTTTGTGCGCACCGGCCGCGCGGAAAGCGCGATTCTCCGTCGCCTAACGCCTGCCGTTTCCATAGAGGGGTATCCGATGTGTCGTTCTGTACTAGTGTCCGTTCCTGTGCTTATTAATATGAGTATTTTATGTGAACGATAAATGACCATTTTGTCAATTCTTGAATATGTTTTATGATTTGCCAAGGGATTAGGACATAGTAGGCCCGGTTCACTCGACGGATCGAGACCAGTTAACTGCACTTTTGGGCAAAACCTTACTAGCCTTCAATCAAACTCGAGTCCCCGGGCTCAAATCTGGAACATACTGGACAGACTCGACTCAGGGCGTTGAGGTCTTACGGAATCGTTCTGCAGTTTCTATTTTGCTACCTAGTGCGTCCGCCAGGATTTTTCATCATGTCTGCTGACACGGAAAATTTTAAGGACATAGCACTGCCAGAGTGGTCCTCAGCCCTGCTCGATTGATCGGCGGGTCTTACCTTTGCATTTCTCGTATGCAGCATCCGAAATGTCTGCGATTGACATAACTTGGGAATTCTTTGACTTTTTGCTTTTTTGCTACCGACTGAGTCGAGTCTCTAGTCGACTGCAGTTTTTGCTTATGAATCTATCGGGTGCGCGTCAGCGCTCCCGATGGGAGTAGCCCCCGAGATTGTGCTTTATTACTTGTAATGGAGGATAATCTCAAATTCGTATTTTTCTGCATATGTTAGTCGAAGAAATTTTTGATACTCTCCCGATGGGAGTACCATATTATACTTGACAGCATGTCGAGTGCTTGATGTTACCTTAGTCGACAAACCTTGATGACTTCGATTCAGTCGAACTGCTACTCGACTACCGTTCTTTGCACTCAACGTTTGTTGCCCGAGGAATGATGTCATGCTTGACGTCTTTGGCGTGCACGCAGAATTTTGACAAGACGTATCGTCATGGGCCCACTGTTTGACTACAGAGGACGCCGATTCAGTTTTGATTTGACCGGACGTGGCAAAATTTTCGTTGCGTGATGATAACTTCCTCGTTTTTCATGCGTAGTGGCCGGCGTGGCCTGCGACGGTTGCTCTCTATGCGCGCCACGTGTTCCGCGGATCTCGCACGAACGGCTGAGATTTCTTCGCGTGTTGTGGTAAATAAGGGCATTTCCTCCAGCAGGTTTTTTACCTTTCCATATGCCTCCTCTGTTTCCATCTCAACTTCCTCCTTGAGCCCTTCCTACCATTGCTGCTGCTTCCCAGCTTCTCGCTACTCGTCCCTTTGCCATGGCGCCAAAGAAGAGACAGAGCACCGCCGCTCCTTCCTCCGCCGCCGATGTGGGGAAAAAGGGAAAGGAGGATGTGGCTGCCACGGCGAACCCCGCCGCCGCTCTGAAGAAGGTTTCCGATGACTGGGCAAGATCCACCGTCACCGAGAAGAAACTGACGTCGTATCGTCAGAAAGGCCAGCTGCCATCGGCGGATCAGCTCGCGGCCCGTTGATGCATGTAAAATGCATACATGAACTTTGCACTATATCACTTATATTCTAATCATATTTGCATCATATAAGGGTTATACCACTGTTATTTAATGATTTTAGGAAATAAAATAATTGTTTCCTATTTTTATAGAATTAACTCTGCGCAGGCAGAAAACCCTATTTCTTTCCTTTTATGTTTCAGGGACCCAAACGTCGTCATAAAATTCTGGAAAAATACAGAGGTCGTTATTTTGGAAGGAAGAAGACGTAGGAGCGAAGGAATCAAGCAAACGGAGCGCGCAAGACAAAAAGGGGGTGGCCCACGCGGCCAGGAACTGTGGCCGCGTGGGGCCCACTCGTTTGGGCCTCGTGGCTCCGTTGCCGTCGATCTTTCGTCCACTGACTCCGTCTTGACCTAAAAACGCCTATAAAAAAGGTCCCCCGACGTTCTCTGGAAGGAGCGCCGCACAAACACAGAAACAACGAAACGGAGATCAGGAGCTGCAGATTGGAGGGGGAAAACTCCAGCGGGGCGCTGCTGGTGTGGTCTCCATCTTCTCCATCGACTTCTCCGCCGTCTCCATGATGAAGAGGGAGTAGTCCACCTCTGGACTATGGGTTTGTGGAAGGAACTTATGTATCTCTCCTCTCTTGAGCTTCACTAATTAGTACCGTATGAGCTGTTGAACATGATTACGGTCACCGTTGTAATACCTATGTGGTGGATCTTTCTATGAGTTAATATATGTTTGAGATTGCAATGTTTGTTTCAGTTATGAGTATAGATGCATATTATGTACCCCGTTCTTGTCTACTTATTATGATCAAGCATGTTTATGAGAGCGTGTGTGGGGGAACGTGTGCATTAGTTGGAGTAACGGGGAGTGGTGAGTGCGGTAAGCTGACAACTTAATATCGCGATCCACCTGGGTGTTTACCTTACTTTGTTACCTCACTAGGGATAAACAAAAATACCATGCTGCAAGGGTTGAGGGTGACCAAGCTTCTTCCTGTGACTAGATCCAGCATGTTCTTATTTTCACTTCATGTCATGAAACTTATTGCTATACTCTGAGTCATCTTAATTACCGAGGTGTTATGATTTAGTTCGCATCTTGGTGGACTATAAGAGAGACTAATAACCAAAAGGTCTCTATGTTAGGACGTGATGCCCATATATCTAAGTAACTTGTTATCAAACCCTGTGTTGCAATCTCATATGTTAACTCTGTGTGTGTTCCATTGTCTGCCACTTTATAAAGAGAGAGTGCATTTGTGAAACCATGAACCCCGGTCCATTTTTAATCATAAGAAACATCTTTCCAACACCATATACCACTTTTCCATTTTCAGCCATCATTAAATCCGAAAATACAAAAATACTTTTCATCTTGCATACATCATTAAAAAATCCAAAAATATCATTTACCATTGCATCCACCACCATTGCATATTTATTTCCTGTTTGCATTGCATAACTATCTTGATATCATTCTTACACCTTGTGCTTGACAACCACAGGTGAGATTGAGGACCAAAACATTTAACTTTGTTTTGTAGGTAACCAAAAGAAGGATAAGAAGATATATCTTCACTACTGATTCCCCGAGAGTTCGATATTAAACCCTCGAGTCACCCTTGTGGGGAAAACACGTCTTCCACTACTACACACTCTGCACTTGGAGTCTCAACCTAACCAATTTACTTTTGACGCAGGTAACTACGCACCGGAGATCAAGACTGCTTTCTGGCGCCGTTGACGGGGAGATAGAAGCAACACCGCAAGATATTCCCTCGTCAACTTAGCGCGCAACAAAGTGTTTTCTGGCGCCATAGATCAACCTCTTCAAGGGCCATCAAGACTGTTTTCTGGCGCCGTTGCCGGGGAATCATAGCTGAGAGATTTATCCAAGGGTGTGCATCATCGTATTCATCTCACAACGAAGTCAACTTCACCAACTTGTGTTAACACCTAAGCTTGGGGAGGTTGCACCTACGTGAGCACCATCTTATCCATCTTTACTTACAAAGCAATTTATTTGTTTTGTTAGTGTCATTGCATATCATATTCCGCTTGCATATTTATTTTCAGTTTTGCATAAAAAATAAAAAAAATACAAAAAAAACTTGCTAAAATGGGAGAAAGAACTAAGTTGTGTGACTACACAAACACTCCTAATGATCAATTTATCACAAGAGCTATTGCCACACCTGAGATTAAAGCTGATAGTTATGAAGTAAGTCCTAGTTTGTTGAACTTGATAACTAGGGAACAAATTGGTGGTAGTGCTATGGAGGATGCCTCTATGCATCTTCATGACTTTGTTGAAATATGTGACATGCAAAAGTTTAAAAATGTGGAAAGTGATATCCTAAAACTGAAGTTATTTCCTTTTTCACTTAGAGGAAAAGCTAAAGAGTGGTTGCATTCCTTACCATCTGGTAGTATTAATTCTTGGGATGATCTAAAAGAAGCTTTCATTAAGAAATATTATCCCCCTGTTAAAATTTTGCAAAATAGAAACAACATTCTTTCTTTTAGGCAAAATGAAAATGAACATGTTGCTATGGCTTGGGATAGGATAAAACTTATGCTTAGAACTTGTCCCTCACATAGAGTTAATGAATGGACCATATTACACTCTTTCTACAATGGGTTAAACTACATTTCTAGAAATATACTTGATTCTGCTGCTGGAGGTGCTTTTATGAGTAAGACTATAGTAGAAGCTAAAAACATATTGGAAAACATTTTGCAAAACTAGAGTCAATGGCATACTGATAGGGCACCCAACCCTTCTAAGAAAGTGAATTCTATTGAGGAAATTAATGATTTGTCATCTAAAATGGATACTATTCTTGCTTTGCTTAATAAACCTAGTGTTGAAAATGTTCCTTTGCAAGAACTAGTTGGTAACAACTCTGAAAATATTGATGTCAACTTCATTAGGAACTATGGTAATAATGGGTATGGTAACAACAATTATAACTCCTATAATAAACCACCATATGTTCCCAACAATCGTCATTTTGTTCCATATCTTAATGCTAATGATAATAATTGGAAGCCTATGTCATTACACAATGATAATTATGAGGCTAACAAAATTCTTATGGAACAAGTTGCTAGTCATAACACTATGATACAAGAGTTGAATAAGTCTGTTGCCTCTATTAGTTCTGATATTAAAGGCTTACAACTTCAAGCTGCAGGACTAGACAAATCTTTGTCAAAACTAGCTGATAATCAAGCTACCTTATTGAGTATGTCTGCAGGGAAACCACAAGCATCACCTGTGGTTGGAATGAATTCTATTAATATTGCTGAAAATGTTCCTCTCACTTTGGAGGAAACTCTTAATGAATTATTGAACTATCCTGAATATTTGCTACCATTCATGTCTCAACTTAGTGGTTTAAGAGAAGAAGTTAAAGAAACTGAACATGATGAATCTCTTATGCTGATTGAGTTAGAAAAGGAAGTTGAGGAAGTTAAAATGCTTGTGGTTTCGTTAACAGTGGTATGCATTTTACCCTTATATGATGCAAATAACAGTGGTATAACCCTTATATGATGCAAATATGATTAGAATATAAGTGATAAAGTGCAAAGTTCATGTATGCATTTTACATGCATCACTGACACGTTTCGATTACGCTTTGCAGCCCGTCTTCTATAACATTGTTGCGGCTGGCAAAGCTTATGTCCAGATGGAGGAAGAGCGGAACTCTCTTCGCTCCGACCTGGACCAACTTAGCCGTAAGTTACGCTAGCCTCATTCGAATTTATGCACCTTCTTTTCATTGTCTTGCGACTGAGCTGGTCGTTGTCTATCCCAGGCGACAAGAAATTAGCCGAGGAACGGGCAGCTGATCTGGAGAAGCGACCGAAGGACATGTTGAAACAACTCGCGGATCAGCAAACTAGCTCAAAGAAAGAGCTAGATGCGGCCCGAACCTCCGCTACCTTGCGCGGGAATGCTGCGCGGTTGTCAAACCTCGCACGCACTATGGAAGGTTAGTAAGCTTCTTCTTTGCTTGTGCTTTTCTCTTTTTCTCTTGCGCTAATAATCTACGTGTTTCTTTTTGATCATACAAAGGAACTGCTGATACGCCAGCGCCCGCAGATGTGGCGAGTGACGATTTGTCATTTGATCACGCCCTCGAGGAGCTAGATGCTGCCATTATGCACACGAAGAACTCCCTGGCCACCTCCACCAACACCCTTGGCGCTGTATTCCAGGAGGTACTTCCATCGAGTGAAGTTCCTTCGACTGCCCAAGGCTTCGCAGACGTCCTTGGCCCAGGCTCCTCGACTATGGCAGCCTTTGCCCGTGATCTTACGGTACGCGGCTCGGAGTCCACACTCAAGCTTCTTCTTGGTAACGGCGTAGCAATCGACTACGAAAATATCCTGCCTGACTTCCCCAAAAAGTCAGACGGGAAGCCGTTGTCTTTGAAGGGTGTGACCGATGCAGCTGTGCGACTGTCTGATATTTGCATCCGCACTATGGAGCGCCGATCAATTGAGATCGCTGCTCGGTCGCAGTCGCGTAGGGCTAGGTCGGAGTTTGTGTCCCATGTGTAGGCTAGCTGCTTCTTTATGGCTTGTAAATATAATTCACACAAATCATGTGTGCTTTTGCTACTCTGTTATGCGTATGAATACTATGTATGACTAAATTAATCATCTGTATTCGAGTTATTTTACCTTTTGTTTTCTCCTTCTGAATCTTTGTTGTATGTTTTGAACAGCCAACTGAACGTGAGATATCTAAGCCCGCACATCCTCGCGCTGACACTCGAACGCCCGCGCAAGTGGCCAATGACATAAAAGTGTTGGCCTTTGCGAAGAAATGAGTGGTAAAACTGGAGCAAGAACTAAAGAATGCCCAAACTGAGTTGAGAATACTCAAAGGGATGCCCGCTTATGCCACCCAGCGAGAAGATTATGTGCTTGGCGAGATAGAGATTGTGAACAGTCAACTTGATGGTAAGCATCGTCCTTTTTCCTTGATGCGTAAGTTGTGGCACCTCTGTTTTACTTACTCGAGCTGCCTCTTGCAGTTTTTGTTCTTAGCTTCAAAGAAGAAGAGGAGTGTGTCAAAGAACGCTTGGATAATGCGACTGACGATGCCACCACTGGTCGTCAGCACTTTTGGTTGGATAGGTATCGCGCCTGCAAACTTGCTACACTGAAAGATCGAGTATTTCACGGCGCCATCCTACTCGAGCGGTGCAGGGCGGCGTTCCTGCGCATCAGCCACTATCTGTTTCCAACTGGGCCACAGCCACAGGGGATTCATGCCTTGGTTGATCTCTTTCAGTCTGCAGATTCTATTCGGGAGGCGATAACTCAAAGAGTTGTGCTTGGAGCAAATGCTGCCCTGGCCTACGTTCGTAGCCAGCGGCCCATTTTGCAGCTTCCTCCTCCTGCGATTGGCTCGCGGCTGGAGCAGTTATATTTAGACGGGACTGTAGCTGCGGCCAATACGCTGGTGGAGCGCTTTTATGACCAAATCGTTGGCTCTAACATGCCTATTAAAGATGAGCCAATGTAATTTGATACTTTGTATAGTAGAATGTATACAGATCCGCAGCCCCCGAGGCTGTCGAGTGGGGTGTATGTAACAAATTTTTATTGACTTATGCAATTATCCAGCCCCCGAGCCTGTCGAGTGGGGTGTATGTAACAAAATGTTTATTGACTTATGCAATTATCTAGCCCCCGAGCCTGTCGAGTGGGGTGTATGTAACATTTTTTATTGACTTATGCAATTATCCAGCCCCCGAGCCTGTCGAGTGGGGTGTGTGAGATTTAACTTCGTGTCGGTTTACTTTGATTTGTTTCTGTATTTCGAGTAATCGAATTATGTTTGAAGGTATAACTTTGTAAACATTTTGTTTTGAGACCCAGCCCCCGAGCACTCAGGGGGGATGTGATTTTGTTATGTTTTGTGAAAAAGATTTTATGATCCAGCCCCCGAGGCTTCGGGTGCGGAGAAAGAAGAGAATATGCGAATAACTCATAGAGGAACATTATTCTTTATTCCAACTATTGGCCAGCAAGCCGCCTCATTAAAAACCATCCAGTCCCCTTAGGTACCCTGGTAAGGGAAAGAGTGCGTCTAAAACCTGCTGGCCTTTTGACATTGTGCTCTATTACATTGAGCGACTTGGAAGCCTAAGCATAGAAGCGACGCAAGTGCGCCACGTTCCATGGGTTATTTGATATCTCTCCTGTCTTCGCGTGCTGCAGTCGATATGCTCCACCATCGATGACCTCAGTAATGATGAAGGGTCCCTCCCATGGAGAGGCAAGCTTGTGCACCTTCTTGTGCTTCAGCCGAAGTACCAAATCTCCTACCATGAACGATCTTGTACGCAATCGACGACTGTGGTAGTTGCGGAGGTCCTGCTGGTAAACAGCTGTGCGAGCGAGCGTCGTGTTGCGTGCTTCTTCGAGTAAGTCGACTGAGTCTTCAAGTGACTCGTTTGCGTCGTCTTCATCGTATACTTCGACTCGGGGTGCGTTAAACTTCACCTCTGGTGGGAGTACTGCCTCTGCGCCGTAGACAATGAAGAATGGTGTGAATTGTGTCGAGGCGTTTGGAGTTGTTCGCAAACTCCATAGTACAGCGGGAAGCTCATCGACCCAGGCTCCTGCAGCCCTTTTGAGTGGTACCAACAATCTTTTCTTGATGCCCGTGCATACGAGCCCATTGGACTTTTCGACTTGTCCATTGGACTGCGGGTGTGCCACTGATGCGTAGTTGAGCGTGATATCCAGCTCTTTGCAGAAGGAACGAAACTCTTCGGCTGTGAAGTTTGTGCCGTTATCAGTGATGATACTGTTCGGGACACCAAAGCGATACACGATGGATCTTATGAAGTTGACTGTTGTAGCGGCAGTCGAGCTTGTGATGGGGACTGCTTTGATCCACTTCGTGAATTTGTCCACTGTCACCAGTAGATGAGTATGTCCTCCAGGCGAGGATTTTTTGAGTGGTCCAACCATATCGAGCTCCCACTGGGCGAAAGGCCAAGCTAATGGTATGGTTTTTAACGCCGATGCGGGTGCATGAGGTTTGGTAGCGAATTTTTGACACCCGATGCACCTTTTGACTATGTCTTCTGCGTCTTTGAGCGTTGTAGGCTAGTAAAACCCTGCTCTGAAAGCTTTGGCTACGAGTGATCGACTACTGGCATGATGCCCGCAAGTACCTGCATGGATATCGTGAAGTATTGCTTTGCCATCCTCGAATTCTATGCATCTCTGAAACATACCTGAGACGTTGCGTTTGTATAACTCACCGTTGATTATGGTGTATGCTTTGGATCGTCGAGTGACTCGTCGGGCATCTGTTGCGTCTTCTGATAGCTCATCGCAGAGCATGTATGCCAAGAAAGGTTGAGCCCATGTTGGTGTTACCTGATCGCCATGACATAGAAGTACTTCGACTGGCGGATCCTCTGTACTAGGTACTTTGTCCTTGGATGTGGCAGTCGAAGTGGGCTGGGGTCACTGCTCTTTGATGGACCTGTGCTCGATGCGCTCCAAGAAGACACCTGCTGGAATTTGTGCTTTTGTGGAGCCAATGTTGGCTAACCTATCTGCTTCTTCGTTACTGTCTCGCCCAATATGCCGTAGCTCGCATCCATCGAATCTGCCCTCAAATGTGTTGTAGAGGTCTCGATATGCAATCATGTTGTCTGCTATGACATCACCAGCTTTCATCGTTTGCTGCACGACTAGGTTAGAGTCGCCATAGATCATTAGTCGAGTGCATCCTAGTGCCTTTGCCATTCGCATGCCATGGATCAGTCCTTCGTATTCTGCCTTGTTATTGGACGGGAACTCGAAGTCCATCTGCAGGACGTAGCAGAGTTTGTCTCCTTTAGGTGATATGAGTACGACTCCTGCTCCTGCGCCCTCATTTTTCTTGGACCCATCGAAGTACATGGTCCAGGAGTTAGATACATCTGGTAGTTGAGCTTCTATCCACTCAGTTGTGAAATCAGGTAAGACTTGTGCTTTGATGGCCTTCGGGTGTTCATACGTGATTCCCAGCGGCCCTAGCTCGATGAGCCACTTTGCTACTCGCCCAGTTGCATTGGGGTTCGTGAGGACATCCCCGATTGCAGATTTGCTGATCACCGTGATCGGGTGCTCCGAAAAGTAGTGGGACAACTTCCTGGATGTCATGAAAACAGCGTATGCTAGCTTTTGATTGTGCGGGTAGCGCTGTTTGGAAGGGGAGAGAACTTCGCTGACGTAGTAGACTGGTCTTTGCACACTCTGAGCTTTTCCTTCCTCCATGCGCTCGACTACCAGAACCGTACTCACCACTCAATTGGTAGCTGAGACGTATAGGTACAAGGGTTCCTTCTCTCTGGGTGCCGCCAGTATTAGAGGATATGTGAGAATCCGTTTGAGATCAACGAAGGCTGCTTCAGCTTCGTCTGTCCATTCGAACTTATCTGCCTTCTTCATCAGTCGATAGAGTGGTAGTGCTTTTTCGCCTAGCTTGCTGATAAAGCGACTGAGTGCTGCCACTCGACCTGCTAACTGCTGTACTTCATAGAGCTTTGTAGGCTTTGCATGGTGAGTATGGCATGTATCTTTTCAGGGTTTGCTTCTATTCCACGGCTGACACCAAGTACCCTAAGAGTTCTCCGGCTGGCACACCGAATGTGCACTTATCTGGGTTGAGCTTGATGTTGTAATTGTTGAGATTGTCGAAGGTTTCACGTAGATCTGCGAGTAGTGTGCTCTCTTCCTTTGATTTGATGACTATGTCGTCCACGTATACTTCGACATTATGACCAATTTGCTTCTTCAAACAGTTTTGCATCATACGCTGGTACGTAGCACCGGCGTTCTTGAGCCCGAAGGGCATTGTGGTGTAACAATATACTCCGAGTGGAGTTGTGAACGCTGTTTTTTCTTCATCTTCGACTTTCATCCGTATCTGGTGATACCCTGAGTATGCATCCAGAAAGGATAAACGTGCGCATCCTGCGGTGGAGTCGATGATCTGATCGATTCGTGGAAGTGGAAAGTGATCCTTTGGGCAGCACTTGTTTAGCCCGTGAAGTCTATGCACATCCGAAGAGCAGCAGTTTTCTTCTTCTCGATGAGCACGGGGTTGGCCACCCAATCTGATTTCTTGATTTCTCGAATGAAGTTTGCTTTGAGTAACCTGTCGACTTCTTTTTCTATAGCTTCTCTTTTTGGACCGAGACACGACGTGTTGTTTGCTTGACTGGCCTAGCGCCTGGAGTAAGTTGAATAGAGTGCTCAGCGAATTTCCTGGGAATACCTGGCATGTCGGCTGGACACCACGCAAATATTTCCCAGTTCTCACGGAGAAATTCGACGAGCGCGCTTTCCTATGCGAGAGATAGGCTTGTGGACACCCTGACTGTCTTTGATGGATCAGTCGGGTGGACTTGATGCTTCCTATGTCATCCGTGCACCGAACGCCCTGTCGACTGCTTGCTTCTTATGCTCAGGCATGAGTGTGTGGTCATTGGTGAGTGAGAGATCTGCAAAAGTTTGCTCCATGCCGAACATCTCTGAGATCTTGCTAAAATCTCGGTCGCAGCATCGACCTTTGGAAATTTCCATTGACTGTGATGACTCCCTTGGGTCCTGGCATCTTCAACTTGAGGTATGCATAATGCGGTACTGCCATGAATCGAGCGAACGTCGGTCGTCCAATATGGCATGGTACTGTGACTTCCAGTCGACTTCGAACTCAATCGATTCCGTTCTGAAGTGACTTGCATCGCCAAACGTAACGTCGAGTTGTATTGTGCCTTTTGGGAGAACAGCTTTGCCTGGAACAATACCATGAAAGGTGTTGTGGACTCGGGGAAGTTTTCGACTGACCTGTTCATCCTGCGGAGTGTGTCGGTGAAGATGATGTTGATGCCGCTGCCTCCGTCCATGAAGACCTTGGTCATGGCATATCCACCAATCTGGGCGTCGAGTACCAGGGCTGCGTGACCTGGTCGATAGACTGATGGTGGGTGGTCCTCCCGATTGAACGTGATTGTAGTCTCGGATCCCTTCAGGAATTCTGGCACAGCTGGTGGCGCCATGACTGCCATGTTGACATGTCGAGTGTGCAACTTCTGCTGCCTGTTAGAGGGACGCCCTTTTTGGATCATGTACATCTGTCCCTGAGGCTTCGGGTACTGATCCTCTGCTGCCTACGGTATGTGATGTATGGCTCCTGCGACCTGGCTTCCTGCGCTATGCTGTGGTGAGCTAGAAGTGCCGGGACTGGCTGTGCTGGTGGCGCTGCGGCAGGGACTGGCTGAGCAGTCGGTGGTGCAACCCTTCTGACTTTCATCATGTAGTCCATCGCCATTTGATCAAATTCTCTGCAATTCCTCATGGTGTGATTGGAGATTAACCTTCCATCGTCTCCCTTGAATAGGTGGAATCTGCAATAGTCATCCATCTTCTCCTCGAATGTCCTTTCTGGTCGCGTGTCTGTGCGTCTGGGCCACTCTTGCCTTCTGTAGTTGCCAGTGTGCTGGTCGCGGTCTCTGCTGTCACGGTGATCGTCGGTTCGACTGTCGCGGCGGTCATCGCTTCGACCATCGCGGCGATTTTCGTTTCGACTGTCCCGACGCTCGTCGGGTCATCTGTCGTCTCTGGCTTGATGATCTTGCGGTTGGAAAAAATCGGCCGCCATGAATTTTACCCTGTCATCATCGTTGTAGCGATTTTTGCGTTTGCGTCGTCTATCATCTCTGTAGCTATCACGGTGATCTCGACCATCTCGACGGTCCTCGCGATCACGGGGGGAGACTGGGCGTTTAGCCCTTATGGAATCTTCTCCATCTACGCACTCGGTTGCTATTTTCATGAGCTCGGCCATGGACTTTGGCTTTTGGCGGCTGAGTGCCTCTCTGAAGTCCTCCCTAAAGACTCCCTGGGTGAAGACATCCATAGCTCTGTCTTCGGAGATTGTGCCCACTGAGTTGTGGATGGCTGTCCATCGCCTGATGTATGCTCTGAGTGTCTCGTTGGACCTCTGTGTGCAAGCCCTTAGCTCTTCAAATGTTTTAGGCCTTTCGCATAGAGGGTCGAAATATTTGATGAAGTCCTCCCGGAAGTGCTCCCAAGAGTCGTATGATGCTTCGGGTAATGCTTTGAGCCAGTCGCGAGCTGTGCCCTCGAGCATCAGCTGTATGTATTGTAATGTTGTTGTAGTTGTACCGCGTTGACACACGACTGCTAGCTTATAGTCCTCGAGCCAGCCTGATGGCTCTTGCCTGCAGTTAAATTTTGGCATTGTTGGTAACCCGAATTTTTTGGGCATCCTAGCCTCGCGGATGCGTCGAGTGAAGCATCGAGCTCCGCAGGGTCCTGTGTCACGATTGGCGTCTGAGTCGCTGCTGTTAGATCTTCTGGATCTGCTTCTTAACCTTCGGCGACTGGAGTCCCTCCTTGCGCTTCCTCTGTAAGGACTGTGACTGTGGCGGTCTCGTGATGTATGCCGTGAGCGACTCCTGCTACGCTCCCTGCTTTTTCCTGCCTGAAGTCCTTTTGTTGCGAGTGCCAACGCCTTTAACTGCTGGAGATGTGCTTCTGCGGCCGGATCGCCTGCCGGAGGTGCTGTGGCTTTCAAGTAAGCTCCGATTGACAGTAAGACACCTTCGGCTGTGTTGGGTACCAACACACCTTCTTGATCCAGTGTCATGAACGAGTGTTCTAAGTTGCGAGTGATTCCCGATCTCTCTCCTTCTGGGAGGTTTGCAAATCTCGATCTGCGCCTGGGGTCTGTCCCATCTGTGGAGCTGAGGGATAGTTGCCTCCTTCGCACACTCGAGATGCTAGCCTGTTCTCTGCATTCTTCGAGTGTTGCCCTGTACTGCTTTAGGCGCATCGTTTCTTGCCAGTTGAAGAAGTTGTACGCCATCATCTCCTCTGGGGTTGCGTCTGCTGGCATCATTGTGTACTCCTTGATGACTTTATCCACCTTTGACGCCATCTCGGCTGTGATAGTCAGTGTTGATACACCATCTGGCAATGTGACCGTGTAGGGGAACTCTGTGGGCCTGCGACTAGCAGCTGCTGCTGAAGTTTCGGCGCTGAACGCGACGAAGACCTGACGAGGTATGACTGGAGGACATGTGTACGTGCTATCGATGCCGGTCATGGACTCGAACTCATCGTCCAAGCTCATGTCAGAGTTGTTGCTTTTGCTAATCTGGGCGTCGGTGTCGACGTATGCTTCAAGTAACTGCTCAGGGTTGTCTTCATTGTTGGACAAGAACTCGTGATCCATCTGGATCTCTGGGCCGGCGAAATCAGCAAGGCAGATGTTGTCGTTTGCGTTTTCAGATTGCATGTAGTCGAGAACCATGTCGAGTGACTCCGTGTGTTCGACTGCGCCAACTTGATAGGTGGACTGTACCTCATCATCTGAGATCTCTTGCACCATGAGTTCATTGAACTCCCGTGTTGACATGGATGAGACTGGTGATCCTGGCGGCGAGATCGAGTCGATCTGTGACGAGGCAGCTTCCATGCCTGCTGGTGACGCGATCGTAGCCGACGGAGCTTCGAGTGCCTCAGTCGCGATTGGATCGGTCAAGTCCTGCACACCAAACTTGTTGACGAAAAAATTGTGTTTTCCAACAGTTAAATCCAAACCTGAGTCGAGGCTGGCGAAGGCCTCTTGAGCTTCTGGCGAGTATGGTTTGATCCTCTTTGGTGATGCGATCTTTGGAGCTAGCGAGTGATCGCCTGTGGAACCGACGTTAGTCGAGCTTGCCGGCGAGTTGCCGTTTGCGGATGTGGTCGGCGAGTTGCCGTTTGACGAAGGAACCGGCGAAACCGTGAATCCAACACTACCTGTTCCCACAGACGGCGCCAATTGACGAGGGGTGTCCTCGGCAATACCCATAGTTGAGTACCTAGGGTTAGATTTATGTGGTAGAGAACGCGTAGTGTTAGTAGAATCGTCGGCTGACGAGCGGGATTTACTCAGGTTCAGGGCCCTCGAGTGAGGTAACACCCCTACTTCCTGTCTGTCTGTATTGATTGTGGAATATGCTGCGGTTACAAGGATCTAGCAAGAGATTGATCTCGCTAGGGTTTGATGGTTCTGGTATTGCGTGTCCTTGATCGGCGGCCCTCCCAGACCTTATATAGGGGGCTGGGTCTCGGGACATCATAACCGACTAGGATTACATACAAGGAAAGTCCTAACCGACTATGGCTTCGCCTGCCTTGGAAAGCACTCCATCGCCTTGGGCTTCCCTTTGTGGGCTTCTGTTAGTTCAGTCTTTAGCCATCACGTGCACCAGGTACTCTCATGGTAGGGTACCCATTCGGTATAACCTCGTCATTCGCTCTGCAGCCGTCAGGAGAACGTGCGCGGCGTTATTGCGACGCGTGCTGACATGCGTGCCCCGTCTCATCGCCTCGACATTAAACGCGGCGGAACGGCCTCCTGCACAGCCAATTTAACACGGGCGCGGCGCGTAGTCTGTATGACGGGTGGGCCACCGCTGTCAGGGCCATGTCCGCGGCAATGTCCGGCACCCCAGGAGGGCCTCCAAACTTGGAGGCCGATTGGGGGTGCCAGACACAAAATCGCTCGGGGCGAGCCTTTGGGGGTGGCGATTTTTGCTGTCCAGACCCCAAATGGATTTTGAGGGGTCGTTTGGAGGCCCCGGTGGAGATGCTCTAACATGACTCAAGTCGAGTGACAGATGCAAAGTGACAAAAAAAATCGTGAGCAACCAGGCCCCTAACTGCCAAAGTAGCCAAGCCCAGCCCACTGTGGCGCACAAGACTCGTTCGTTCTTCTCGCCAGCCATGGAGCCGTTAGGTTTAGAAGATCCAGGAAAGCAGCCGAGCAGAAGCAGCCGTCGCCCGCCGGCATCTCGAATCCCATGTCCATGGGGTCGTCATACAGGCAACGGCCGGAGCCGGAGGTCCGGCAGCCGGGCAGCGTCGTAGCGCCCTGCCGCCCCAGGCAACGAGCAATCGAGCACCTCATCACCAAATTCCCCGCAGCTACAACAAGAGAACACACCGCCCAATGTAATTTTTATTCTTTCCCAAATTACTTAATTCTGCGATTTGATAAATTTACAAAATAAAAGTAGCCCTGCAAATGCAGCAAGACAATACATGCTAACACACTAGCTCAGATTTTAATTTGTGTGCCCTCCTTCAGCAGCAGCTTAGCCTGCCCAGCTATTTGTTTGTCACTGGTCCCATATGTTCAGCACTATCAGTATATTACCGCAACACGTCATTACATTACATGGATTCCTCCTTCTCAATGCAAATCCCACATACATGAGTTCCTACGAAATTCAATTGCCTTTCTTGTTATTATTGCAGGTTACTAGAATTCTGCGAATCAAAGGTGTCCTATGTATTTCCGTTTGATGTGTATGCGCAGAACTCCTCGACGAGCTCGCGGAAGAGAGATCCTTCAGTTTCCATTAGGTTTGCAGGTTTTTCATACTCCTCTACTTTCCCTGAAAGAGTATATTGCTCAGCTCATTAGTATGGACTGAAAATGTATGTTGTGGTCCTATCGTAGACAAATAATTGCAAAACTAAAGGGGGGCTCACTGTGTGATAGGTAAATTAGCATCTACAATTTGGAGCCAAAAAAGGCTTGTGGTATAGGGACAAAAGATCCACAGCGCATTTTTTTAAGTATGATTCACACTCTAAATTAATTTTGTCATGTTCAGTAAGTCTAACGATAAGAGTCCCTGCAAAAGAAAAGTCTAACAATAAGAGCATCACTATATTTCTATCGTGTCAGTGATAGCGAAGCATACCATCGCTCATTGCAAGTATCATATCGGAGTCCATAACTGTTGGTATACGGTGTGCGACAGTAATAACGGTGCAGTGTCTGAATTCTGTCCCGATAGTTCGCTGAATGACAACATCTGTTCCATTGTCCATAGAGGCTGTAGCTTCATCAAGAACTAAGATACGACACCTTCTCAAAAGCATGCGTCCTAAACACAGGAGCTGCCTTTGGCCCATGCTCCAGTTTGACCCATCTTCTGCAACTGCATAACAATGTTTCTAATCAGTAAATGAAACATTAGACAGTTCTGGAAACTGTGCTAGCAAACATATATATCTAATGCACCTAGTACTACTAATGACTAGACAATTGAGCAGCACATGTGTCTTCAGCCTATTCTGGACTTTGAACAGAAATAGGAACTTCAGAAACTAATGTACAAATGCAATGGAATCTCCTACTAATTGAATCCAATCCATGTTCCTTCTCCTGGACAGCTTCAAGAAGTTGACATTTGTCAAGAACCTGCAACAGAATAGAAAATAGGGTGAATACTTTGGTGATTGCTTTTAAGATATTCATATGCCCTAAAATAGACAAAGGTAAGCTGTCATTTGAGATACCCTTAATTGATTTTACAAATAATATGCTGAAATTTCTGAAATTCTTATGTATATTATCTTGGTAACTGAGCTAAACTGGCGTGGTAAAGTTATCTCATGACTGAGTAAGATGAGAAAAAGCACCACACACCCTTTACTTACCTCCCATATTTGGTGATCTGAGAATTGCCCAAGAGGATCTAGATTATATCTTACAGTACCCTGGAAAAGAGTTGGATCTTGTGGAATGATGCCCAAACGTGAACGCAGGTCATGTAGGCCGATCGTAGTGATGTCCAAAGAGTCAATAATTATTTTTCCTGCTTCTGGTTCGGTAAGGCGAAACAATGCACCAATTAATGTTGTCTTCCACTTCCTGTTCGACCAACTATACCAATCTTATCTCCACCTTCAAATTTGCAACTGATTCCATGCAGTACAAGTGGAGCATCTTTTCTGTACCTAATCTGTTGAACAATTGTTTTACACCACACTCCGTTACAACTAACCCTGAAGGTTTTGACCTTTAAGGCATACATTTATAATTCATATGTGATTAATTACCTTCAAATCTCTAAGCTCCACACTACCAGTATGAGGCCAATCTGGTGCTGGTCGGTTTTCGTTGATAAATTCTGGTGCTTCACTTTTTATGTCCATGTACTGGTTCACCCGTTCCACCGATATTATTTGATTTGCGAAATTGCATTGCTTTCGAATAGAGGAAACAAAAGACATATTTAGTGAGAGACCGTACGATAATGCCATTCCCACAAAACCTGCAGGGGTACATATGTACAAAACTAATTAGTTTCCCTGATTGTAATGTTGATCTCTTCATAACCTGAATAATGAGTAACAAATGCTTTAATGCTTGTCCTTACTATAATATACTTACCGGGGCTAAAAGTTCCTGCAGGAAGAAGAACCATGAGAAAGGCTGAAAAAGACAGAACTGCAGCACTCATCATTTCAAGGCGCTGAATAAGCCATTCAGTTGCTGCAAAATTATAGAAGTATGGGATAGCATTCTTGTCAACCAGATTAGAATTTGTATAAAAGAAACGATCTTCTTCCTCAAAGGCCCTTATGGTTACAGCTCCCAAAATTGATTCACCTAAATGATTTGCTAGAGCAGACTTGGTAGTGCCATTGATCCGCATCAATTCCTTAGCTGAGGCTAAGTAATACCTCTGCTTGAAAGAAACCATAACAGATCGTGAGGAATCGTCAAAAGAAAACAGAAGACTAATTCAATAGCAACATAATTTATTAGTTGGTGAACATAATAATTAACCCGATAAAATAGGGTATAGTGGTAAACAAACCAATACCTGTAACCTAATTGCCAAAACTATCATTGGCACAGATACAAACAGAACTTGCCATGTAACAAAAGCCAATACCCCCAGATTACTGTATCCATTTAAGCTCGCACTTAGGCTAAACATGAATGCAAACGGAACATCAAGATCAACAGTACTCAAATCCGAAGAGACCTGCATTAGAGGGGAAAAAACTGACATTCATTAAAAACGTCAGAATAAGAAACAAATCTCCAAAATTTATCACATTTTCCATTTGTTCAAGAGTTCTTACACGGCTAAGGATCCTTCCTAGAGGAGTAGAATCATAAAAGGACATCGGTGCACGGAACAATGAATTAAGTAACTGGGAAAATATGGATCTTGATGTCTGGACCCCGAGAACAACAACCGATAACATCTCGATAGCAAAAAGAACGTTGTGGAAAGTCCAATGACAATGTACACAGTAATTAACTTCAGTGTACTAGTGCGGCGATTTTGGACATTCGCCGCCATCCATGAATTCTGTGCTATTTGCCCAGCTATGAAGATCATGTGAGAAATAACACAAAGAGAGGCATACATGAATCCTTTGTTCTGGAGGAAGTAAAGCATATAAGGCTTAACACCTGTATCTCCTGTTTCTCTTTCCTCTTTCTTGATCACTTGATGTAATGGTGATGGCTTCCCAGTCTTTGTGTATCCATTTCCATACTTATGATCCTTTGCCTTTGTTGGTATTTCGTTTGCTCTACGAGGAACAATATTGTTATTAAGATTGGAAAGACCAATAGTATCCCTATGGGCATTTACAAGGTCTTTAAATTCTTGACAATCTGCGAATAGATCTTGATAAGATGCAGATCGAATAACCTCCCCGTCTGACATGAACTGTCACAAACTATCGTTAGGTTTAGATGACTTGAAAAAACAAATCTACCGCCCCTACAGGCGTGTGTGTGTGTGTGTGTGTGTGTGTGAGAGAGAGAGAGAGAGAGAGAGAGAGAGAGACTCACCATAATGGAGTCGAATACAGGTAGAAAATCTACTTGGTGAGTCACCAAAAGAACAGTCTTGTCTGAGAGAGCACCCATGACATATTCCTGCATGTCACGGAAAGTAGCAATAGCTTAATTCATAGAACAGTTCCTACTCAAATCGTTAAGCAACCTACATAACTGCTGGAATATGTGATCCTTACATTGAAGAGACTTGTAGCTGTATGGGCATCCACAGCACTGAAAGGGTCATCAAGGAGATAGATGTCTGCGTTTTGGTACAGTGCACGAGCAAGCTGAAGGCGCTGCTTCTGACCACCACTAAGGTTCACTCCTCTCTCCCCAATTTGAGTATTGTCTCCATATGGCAACATCTCTAGGTCCTTGACTAACGAGCACCTTGAGAGTGTTTCTTGGTATCTTTGGTTGTCCATACAAGATCCAAAGAGAATATTTTCCTGCACAGTTCCTGTTTGGATCCATGCGTTCTGAGACACATACGCTAGTTTCCCGCAGACTTGAATCTGAGGATATTTGCACATGATTAAAATTTAATGCACGAAAAGATACAAAATCATATCATAACCTTTTAAATGTTTAATTTTCCATTTTATGAACTAAGGCCCTCAACTGCACCTAACGATGTTGTGTTGCTCAGCCATTAGGCTATCACTATACTTGCATTCGAGTGGTAAGGTTTATAATGAGCTACTGGTTACATAGTTCGCAATCAAATAAGAAGGGAAGTTAGTCAAAGTTCCAGTAATGTTCTTGCAAGGAAGCCAAGCACCAATAGCTAGACTACAAACAAAAGCAAATCATAATCTTACTGAAAGATGTTTGGATTTGAATTTCATGAACAATCAAGATAAAGCTATTGAAAAGCATACCGTGCCTTCAGTTTTGGGAACCTCTCCAAGTATCGCAGCCAAAAGCGTGGACTTTCCTGATCCTACCTCTCCACAAATCGCAACCTTCTCCCCAGCTTTAACCACCAAATTTATATTCTTCAGAGTAAGTTTTGAAGGATCGTCATACCACGAGAAGCTGCATGAGTTTACTGCAATCGGGTAATTGATGCACATGTCGTATCTCCTCTTAACTTGTCCATTCAGCTCAGTTGCACCCAGAAACTTTTCTATCCGAGTGAAAGCAACCTTAGCTTGTACCACAACTCCGATAACTTCCGGTATCGACCTAATAGGGTCTTGCACCAGACGCAGAGTTGCGATGAAGGTGAAGACGTTGCTAGCATCAAGAGGGATGTCCATAAGATAGCATGTTAGAAATGTGGCTGCCGAAACCAAGACTGGTGATGACCAGAACAGGACACTGTTGTAAGCCCTGCTGAGCTGGAACGCTGACAACCACTTGTACTCAACCTCCCTTAGCATCTCAATGGCCTTCTTAAAGTGAGCTTCCCATGCATAAAGTTTCAAGATCTTCATATGAACTAGTGACTCGGCCATGGCCTTCAATCTCACGTCTTGTGCTTCCATAAGCTTACTTTGGAACTTGTGTTGCAGTTTGGCTAGCGGAGCATTGCAAAGTACAGTGATGATGACGACGACCAAGGATGAAACCATCGCAGTACCTACTGCATTGTAAAGAATCGCCAGAGCGACGCAAAGCTGAACAATCGTTGTCCATGTTTGATGGAACCAGTATGGGAATTCCCCAACCCGGTACGCATCGACAGTCACATAATTCATGATTTCTCCAGAGGAGTGCTTCATCTTTGCTGAGCTTGACAGCTTCTGTTGCTTCTTATAGATAGCTGACGAGAGGAGAGACCTCACCTGGAGTCCCAGCCTCCGTGTGCGGAAATACCACTGTCTCTGCGACAACGACTCGCAACATTTGCAGAAGAACATCATCGCTGCCAGCATAAAGCCTTCATGTTTGTAGGGCCCTTTCCCAGTTGATAGGTTGATGAATGCCCTGAGAAGCAACGGGCCTGTAGATAAGGTGAGAATCTTGAGCAAGGCAAACAAACCTGAGACCATGATCTCAAGCTTGTGAAGAGAACAGATAGTCCACAAGATTGATGGTTTGGCATTGTATGACTCTGAACGCGAGCACTTCTTCTTGTCGTTGTTGTTCAGCTTCTCCAAGAACATCAAGTACTGGTTTTGTGCTCGGTCTGTGGCCCCTAATAGTGGCATGTCTTCCTCTTCGAGGGGCTTATCGTAACCCATCTTCATCAAAGGGTTCAGCCACCAGAATGACATCTCGCTCAGAATACCAGCTTTTGCAAAGGCAGTTACCTGTTGGCTCTCTGAAGAATCAGCTAAATCACTGTCTGCATCGGTCTTCAGTGGCTTGTATAAACCTTTCCCGCTTCCTTCATGTCCCTCCTCATCATGGCTGCTCTGAATGCTCTGATGAAGAAAGATAACTGCTGCTGGCACGGACAGAAAATCTAAACAAGCCTTAATGGTGACTGTCTCTGCTGCAACAGTGCTGACAATCGAGGAAGAACAGATGAATGCTGTGTAGATGGTCAGCGAGACCGACCATGATCGAGCGAATGACAGTCCGAGAAACCCGCG
The DNA here is from genome assembly GCA_947311845.1 of Poa pratensis. NCBI lineage: Eukaryota > Viridiplantae > Streptophyta > Magnoliopsida > Poales > Poaceae > Poa > Poa pratensis. The sequence goes on along the minus strand of CAMZMU010000044.1, from coordinate 31,966,915 downwards.
CCTGATGGTGCGAGCGAAGCCAGTAAGGACCAAGCTGAAACCTTGAGACAGTGTTAGAAGCCACAATTGTGGCGGGTAAACGGAAGCATCCTGATTAGTGAAGTGACTCCCCAGCATCCACAGTCCTAGGACAGTAGGACCAAACCCAGGCTGCCATTGAACACCAAGCCAGCCAGCTGCAGTGGTGAGCTGAGCGTGCAAAGCTGACGTGGAGATGTTACAATTTTCGGAAACACGACGAGCAACCGGAGCACGAGCACGAGAGTGAGCGGCGTCACAATGCTGATCGCCACCAGATGATTCATGCAAGTGTTGGGAGTTGAATATTTCCTTGAAGGCACATGAGACTAGCGCATCGTGGTTGGAACAAATCGGGCTCCCACACAAGTTCATCATCCAAGAACCTGAATGTGTAAATTACAAAATTAGCATCGGGGTTGTAGTAGCAGTAATGATTTAGTAACCATGCAACATGAGACCGTGGGAGAGGAGGACTTACTTGTGAGGGAACTCATCTGTGCAAGTGCAGTTCAATCACCAGCGGGTGGATGAAGCAGTCCTCCCAGCCCTGCCTGAAGCAACCACGAACATGACATGGAACTGTCCTGAACCAAGCACAACCAGATCCCTAGATCAGTTCTTATTTAATGTATCTTTTCCCTCTGAGCAAATCTGTTCTGTAGCGGCTACCGCTGCGTAGTGTTCGTCCTGAGCTTTGGCAGTGTACTCACAGAGGAATAATAGCCAGCTGTTGGCTCGTGCATCAGTTTCGTCAGCATTTTTTTGTGGGGAGGAACGGAAAGGAGCACATGCACTGCCTTATGAATAAGGGGAAATATGTTCTTGCTAAGCCAGTCTCTAACCCTCTTGTAGCAAATATATAAGGAGACATACATACTCACCACATTTCGTGCATCAGTTCTCGATTGAGACTGAGGAAACATTTACATACAAGATGTCGATGCACTGTAAGCGGGTATGACTCCACTGAACTTTGATCCGAGGTGCTCCAGACCCCGGTTAGAGGTGAGATTGTGAGAATGAATACACCTCAGGTCGATATCCTCCGGTGGACATATGGAGGACCGTGACCTGCCTACATGGCTATAAAAAAAAACACTTCCCAGTAGACAACCCGGAAATCAGCAGGTGCATTTTTTAGTTTATATTTTTGAGTTTAGAGTAGTTTGCATTGGCAGTTCTATTTTTGCATAACTCAATATGTAGAATAAGTTTTGGACAAATATCTTCAAAAGGTGAAGTCATTTGTTGCTCAAAATTGTATATGTTGTACCAAGATTCAGTATAAGTTCTGTATAAATATGCTCACATGTAGGATTAATATTTGAGGTATCTAGAAAATTTCCGTGAGAAAAACTATTGTTTATGTCTTATAAGAGGAGTTGACGCAAGGTATGACTGCACGAGCTCTTACCATGGCCGTACCTCGCTGCGAGAACTGAAATAAAATTAACAGAGCGAAAGATGAGGCGTGGTATGATCGGGTGTTGTCGCATCTGTACTTTTACCGCTCCTTGAAGAAAATGCCGAAGATTAGCAAAAATTTAACGATCCGTAGTACGACCATGTACTCGCAATCATATCAATCTGGAGCCGATGAAACTAAAATGAACAAAATACAAAACGAGGTGTACTCACGCTCATACCGGAGGGTGATGTTGAGAACCTAGGAGACCAAACAAAACAAGGCACGGTACAACCACGAGTAGTCGTACCCGCGCTTGTACCAAGGTAAGAAAGTTTCTTCAAACAAAACAAGGCTGCTTTTTAACCGCTCGTATGCGCTCTAGTTTCCATTAATTGCCTTTCATAATTCTCCATAGCGTTTTCAATTATGTGGAATCTCCCTTTTTAATTACGCAAACATAGTAGGCTGCACACTCAAGTTTCATATATGATCTCACTTACACTTCATTTAGAATATAGGTGAATCTAAGTTTTTAGACTTAGTTTGTCTACTTACGTGTGGTGTTTAGGTTGATGAACAGACCTTTATGAGGCGTATGATTTCATTTGTAACCTAACTCTTCGTGTTGCCAAAAATTGAAAAACTTAAAAACCGAAAAATATTTGAATTCCTTTTAATTATGTTTCAAGCAAGTTCAACCGGAGGGTAGTCATCACACCATATCAATAAAAAAATCATGGTAGCGATTATCAAAGGTCCATGTCCACTGTATTAGGTATTAGAGTTATTTGTGCCTTATCTGTAGAGTTATTTGTGCCTTAACTGTAAAAATGGTTCACACTTAACAACATGATTTGTAACCACGATAGCAAGACTATTGTTATCTACATGTGTCCAGACTAAAAAGCAAATTACAAATAGGACCTGCACTTTTATGTAAAGGACCCTGATAGAAAATGGATATCAAATTTGAATGTGGCTGAGGGGAGAAATGGAGGTATGAATAGTCAGACAAATTAGGTTAACCCCTACCTATGAATGGTCACGGTCGTATCCATCGCTAAGCTATTATTATGATGACCAAACTCCGCAAAAATATGGGTTCTTACATTGAAGAAGATTGCCAAAGCAAGATTGCAAGTTTTTTCTTTAAAAAAAATAATAGTTTTTAGTGTAAAGTTTGTATTATTTTAGTTTTTATTACTGTTGACGTCGTAGGCGCAATAATGATCTACCGAGAACCAAGCAATCCGCAACAAGATGACGACACCGAGATTTGTTAACGCAGTTCGGCGAACTCGTCTACATCTGCGGGCATGAGTACGGGCGCTCCTCCCCATTGATACCGCAACCCTGGCCGCCCTAGGCGCCGGCACAAGCCGCCAGCTCCCCCTGCATGCCTGTTGCTATCAAGTCGTCATAGGTTACATGTGTGGTGCTCCCCTCATTATATGGAGGCCCAGGTTACAAGAGTTCGACTCGAACACTACTCATACCTATCCACACCTAATACAACTCCAAGTCCAAACCTAACCCAAGACGTACACAATATTTGACACAAACACGACAAACTCCACCTTGGCGAATATTGTCCACCACCTTGAATTCGTCAATGCGTCAAACCTCCATGTACTCCAGACTTGAGTTGTCTCCCATGAGCTCCACTGCTACTCCCAGACTCCACGTGACTCCACCTGCAACTGTAGTCTCTTCTTCCCGTTTCAACATCATCACACACCGATCGCTGACCTGCGTGAAATGCTTCCAACTTGAAGAAACTTCACCGTCGCCTTTTAGTCACCCTGAGTCAAATTCACAGTCGTCTCATCCTGGATAGTCTTCTCATGTCCCACAACTATAGCACTCCGCCTCCTTCTGTATCTAGTCACCCGCACTTTGCCATGTGCACTGAACATCACAGAATATACGGCCATGTACTCTCCACGCTTCCGACATTTCAGACTCTCCAACGCTTTCTCAGATTCCCTATGGCTGACTCATGTCTATCACCTGATGTCAATCTCCATAGACCCAGTCACCAACTTGAATCTGATACTCGCCAACACTGCTCCAGCACTCTTGCACACCTATCTGACCACATGTCTGACCGCCTGTGCCCTGGTCTGTCGTCGTGTCCCGTGCTTACCGCACGCCTCGCCGCTAGTACCGCATCGAGCATCTGCAATCTTGGCCAAGATCTACTGGGTCGCGCACCCACACCGCCTCAAGCCCCACTGCAGACAACCATCAGTCATATCCGACCGATGCCGAGTTCCACGCATCTCTCCGGACCCTGAGCTCCAGTCCAGACCACGTGCCTCTCGCCTTCGCGCTGACTAGGCTTCGACTCTCCGTGCACTTACGTCGTAGCCCCTCCATCAGCCGAGTGAAATCTCCCCTCAGAGACTCCATCTCCACCTTCGACATGACTCCATAGTAGATGACCAAATCCACCCTGCGTCCCGCCTACCTCAAGATCCCATAAGCGCTCCATCTTGAATCGGCCCTGTGCCACCGCATGTCGAAGCACGCATAACCATGCGCCACGTGTTTCCACGCCACAGAATACGGACACCATCAGCCCTCACGCTCCTACGTCGTTGTCGCCGATCTTCACCGTCTTCTGTCCGACCGACCTCCCGTCGATCTGTCAGACTGTCCAGTCCGACCCAGCCGAACGTACCCGACTGCGCCCATGCTCCACCCTGTGCCCAGTCCACCTTCCGCGCACTGTCCGGCACCCTGTGTATGCATGATCCTCACGACACGCTCCAGCACGTCGTCACTCGCCGCATCTAGTTCATCTTGATCAACTTGGTCTCACGCTACAGAATCGAGCGTCGCCCATACAACACTCGGATCAAATAACATTGACTAAATCTTGTCAATCTTCCTGTGAACCTGCGACTCCGCGTCTGTCTTCCGTATCGTGCATCTGCCGCCATCCTGTACACAAAAAATCTTTGTATACCGAGCAAAGAAACCAAAAGAAAAAAACATCCTTGGTGCCTTTCCAAAGTGCACGTAACAAAGAATTGCAAGCTCTTGAATCCATCAAAGCCATGCACCATCCTCATCCTGACGTGCCCTCCAATGCTCCTTGATCAATCTTTCTTTTTCTTGCTCCCGACGGAAAGTACTGCACATACCACAGCTGACGCCTTTTTTTCACGTAACAAATCTCACGTTCTGTTGCTTCCGATCGATCGCACCGTGGACAAACTCTCCAGCATCCATGCGGGCCGCGCCTTGGACCTGGTCTCCACTTGGACCAGCGTACCCCTGCCGTTCCGCTCCTGGGCCTCGCCTGGGCCAGCTCGCCCTGCAGACGTACTCGACGATCGGATCGATCCAATCTCGTCTCATCGAGGTGCGACCGATCTCGCCGAGAATTCCTTGCTACGATCGATCAGTCCAGCTTGCTGTGCTTTCCGATTGCTTCCGTCGCTGTTCAACTCCATCGCCGCTGCTGTCTTCCGTCGCTGCCTCGACGAATACATCAGCTCATAGGACGAACTCCGCGACTCCTCTAGATCAACAATCCCGCAGCCTCGGAACCTCGCTCTGATACCAATTGTTGACGTCGTAGGCGCAATAATGATCTACCGAGAACCAAGGAATCGCAACAAGATGACGACACCGAGATTTGTTAACGCAGTTCGACGAACTCGCCTACATCTGCGGGGCATGACTACGGGCGCTCCTCCCCATTGATACCGCAACCCTGGCCGCCCTAGGCGCCGACACAAGCCGCCGGCTCCCCCTGCATGCCTGTTGCTATCAAGTCGTCATAGGTTACACGTGTGGTGCTCCCCTCATTATATGGGAGGCCCAGATTACAAGAGTTCGACTCAAACACTACTCATACCTATCCACACCTAATACAACTCCAAGTTCAAACCTAACCCAACACGTACACAATATTTGACACAAACACGACAATTACAAACAAGATTACGAAGGGACAGGGCTTAGAGGGATGGTCGGGGCGGCGGCGGACCGACGGAGGACGAGCTCGGGGCAGGGCAGGGCGGCGATCCAGCGCGCTGGCCGCGAGCGGGGAGGACGGCAGTTAGGGCTGCGACAACTGTAGGGGGAGGCGAGCTCGCCAGAGTTGAGGAAGATGCTGACGTCACCCGAGCTAGTTCTCGGTCAAATGAGCCCTAGGCGGACCCATAAAATAGCTAGGGGACGACACAGCCCATTCGTAACAGAAATTCCGTATATATCAACCAAAAAGTCTATCATTTCTGCATAAATGGACAGAATTATACTTATTCGTATTCCCGTCGAAGAAGTCCGAGACGCCATTTTCTAGCGCATGATCAGGCTTGATGCAGCGGCAATCGGTGCTAAGGCATGGACCGGGGTGTTACATTATGATTTCGTGTGTTTGAGCATTCTGGTTTGGTTTTCAGGAAGCTCTAAAGTTCATTTGCGGTTGGGATTTACACTATGTAAATCTTTTTTCAAGGATCAAATTACCACATCTAAATTTCTAAATACGTAGCATAATCACCATACACAATCTCTGTTTAGCATAATCAGTTAATCACCATCACACATGGTGTCGGCAACATTGGATTTAATTCACATTGAGAAGACCCATCTAATGAAATGCAGAAGATGATTTAATTCGCGTCTGAAGAGAAAGCTTAGCAGCGTATTCCAAGGAGAGAAAGCGTGGGTGTCGGACGGCATGGCATCAGGCCCCCACCGCGGACGCTACTGAGTAGGCCTGTGGAGCGGCACGACGAGCAGCGCCGGGTCGAGGTGTCCTCCATGCCGCGCTCCTACCCCTGCCGCTCCCGCTCCGCCAGCGCGCTTGCTTCCTCCCTGCTCGACCCCTGCGCCGCCGCCGCCTTGGTCTCGGCGAGCTCGGTCTTTGCCTCCCGCAGCTCTGCCCTGAGCACGTCGGCCTCGTGCTTGCACACCCTCAGCTTGTCCTCCAGCCCGAGAGCGTATCCCAGCGAAAACGCCACCTCGTTCGCCGTCTGCGCAACAACCATGGCCATGCCATATCCATCAATCCAGAACAAGAAAACATTATGACTAATGTACATTAAACTAAGCATCAAATTTTGCGTCCGTGCTTTTCACCTGGAGCAGTGACACGAAGCTTGAAGCCACGACATCGGCCGGCTTGGACGCCGCGAGCTCTTGCTCCCGCGATGGCGTGACGATCCCCTGCAGCAGCTTCCTCGCCGCCTCCCAGCCGATCGTGTCTTCGCCGCGATGCTGACGGAGCGCGCTCCACTCTTTTCCACGATCTTTGCTGGTCGCCGGCGGTATCAGGTGTTTGGAGAAGCCCGGCGGGCAAGAGAGGCCCTCCGCCAGCTTCCTCTTCTTCCCGAACGACGGTGTACAAGGCGGCGTGACATCGCAGTCCGGCGCAGGCTCGGTCTTCACTGCCACCTTCCCGGCCGAGGTCACGGCCGCCTTCTCTGCCCGGACATCTTCCATGGTGACATTAAGAGGTGCCTCCATCCCTAGCGCATAGCAAGGAATTTGGAAATCAGGAAGTAGTACGATGTACATACATCAGCCAGAATTTCACAAAGCTGCCGGAGTGTTCACCTTGAGGAGGGGTTGGCGACGGTGAATGCGGCCGGAAGATCTTGGCTGCGGCCATGTTACCCTCGTGGAGATACCAAGTGAGATCGATGGGGCAATCGCCGCGAGCACGCAGCAGTTTTTCCGCCACGCATTTCTCTTCGCCCGTGAGTGCCGGCCCGAAGGTGGCGGACTTGGAAGGCACCCCCCACTGCACGGGGCACGGCCACGGCGCGGATGACGACAGGAAGAAGAACTCCTCCTTCCACCCCTTGACGATACAGCTGTTCAATCGGCCGAAGAGCAACCCGACGGCGTCCTTGCCGCGGAAGGAGAATAGCTTGTTCTTGACGCCGAACGGGTACAGGCTGAAGAAGTACCTGAACACGGCCAGTGACGGCGCCTGACCGGCGAAGTGGGAGAGCACGACGAAGCCAGCCAGAGGGCGCCAGCCGTTGGGCGCCAGCTGGCTCGGGGCGATCCCGAAGTGGCTGAGCACCTCGCCGTAGAAGGGGTGGAGGGGCAGGCGCATACCAGCGTCCAGCGCGTCGACGTGCACGCAGACAGATCCGGGAGGCGGAAGCGAGCACGAGGAGAGGTCGCCGGCGAGGATCGGGTCGAAGCTGTCGGGGATGGAGTACTTCTTGCAGATGGATCCCAGGGTTTCTTGGGAGCGCAGCAGCGAGGTGACCCGCTTGGCCTCGCCGTCGCCTCCGTCGGTGCTGGTGCGGGAAGCATCGACGCGCGTAGGCTCGTCCAGGAGGCCGTCCGGTGAGCGGGATGACAAGGTCCAGGAGGATGCCATGGCGTCTGGAGTTGTGCTATGGCGCTGCTACTTGTCCTGCTGCACGCTCTGCTGCTGCTTCGGCTACAAATGGGGATGGCCAAGGCCCAAGGCCGTGTGCCACTAGTTGTCAGGGCATCTCTACTACTTTCTTTTTTTGAAATGAGCAATCTCATTAAATGTTTAGCCTCATGCATGGTGACTCATCAGATGAACATGATGGCTTTATCACATAGTAGCATTAAGGGTTTAGGGCATCTCCACTCGATCCCCAGCGCCCACCAGGAGGCGAAATAGCGCCGTTTGGCCCAAATAGCGCCGATTTTCTCCAGTCGCCCCCCAGGAGCCCAAATACGGCGCAAACTGGCGCCGGCGCACCCAGGCGGAACCCATCCCATTGGGTTTCGCCTTGGGGGTCGGCGGAACGGAAACCGCGCGTGGGCCAGCATTGTAGGCGAAACAACGCATTTCCCCACCCACGCCTCGCCCTTTCCTCTATCCCGTCGCGTCGCCACCCATGTCGCCACCGGCACCACCCCTCCCCCCTCCGCCACACGCGAGCAGCTAGGAACCCCACCATCTAGCCCAATCCACGCCGCTGGCGCCGCCCCTCCCCCTCCGTCGTGATCTAGCCGGAAGGAAGGCTCTTGGGAAGGCTCGCGCCCACCTCGACTGCTAGGTGTTCGGCGTTTTGTCCGCCCAACCATGGACTCCGAGGACGAGGAGCTTCTCGCCGAACTGCTTGATGAGGAAGCCGAGGCCGCCGTCGCCGAACTGCAGTACATACACAACTGCAGAATGATCTGGTGGAGCACTTGTGAATGCGCAAAGGCAATGACAATGCCTAGTTTGATTTGTTCTATTTATTTGCATTGTTGAACTATTTATGCGTGGATTTGTATGTTGAACTATTTGTGTGTGAATTTGTATGTTGAACTATGTATGTGTTGATTTGTATGCCGAAATGTTTGTGCAATTTTGGTATGTCAAAATTGGGAGAAAATCACCGGCTGGGGGGTGGCCTGGGTGGCACGGCTGGGAATCGGCGCCCCCCAGCACGCCGAATAGCGCCGTTGCCCACCCAGGCGGGCCAGAATAGCGCCGTTTTTCGGCCTGGGGGGCACAACGACTGGAGATGCCCTTAGAGCATCTCCACCGGGGGCCTCCAAAGGCCCATTGGGGTCCAGACGGCAAAAACCGCCACCAGCGTCACAATCCAAAGGGGTCAGGCCTCGCGAAATCGTGTCCGGCACCCCCGAGAGGGCCTCCATTCGGACATGGGGCGGACATGGCCTCTGACAGGGGTGTCACGCCCGTCATACACACGCCGCATTCAAGCGTCATTTATTGCGCCGTGCAGGAGGCCGGTCTGGCCGCGCTAATGGCGCGGTCGTCGGCGGTTTCTAACGCGACGCATGCCATTAACGGCGGCCAGGCGACACAACGGCTCCCAGGCCACGCGGCCGGTGTTGCGGATTCCCCACACGTCGCATTTATGTCGGCCGCACCGCCCATCGCATGATAAAAGTCGGCGCCCTGGCCGCGCTTATCCAAGCCGTCTCCTTTCTCGCCCTCACTCCCCTCGCCCTCAATCTCCAAACCCTAGCCATGGCGTACGGCGGGCGCGCGAACCTGGGCGAGGACGCCTGGGAGCTGCACCGATACGGGCTCCTCACCCCTCCGGACTGCCGCCTGCCCATGCATTGGGCCATCTCGGCCGGTGGCCTTCCCATGCCACCGCTGTCCGATACGGCCGAGCAGATGGGGCGATTCATCGCTCGCCGGCGGAGTTGGATGACGCCGGCGGAGCGACGCCTCCCCGAGAATGACGAGGGCGAGACCAACTGGGCCGTTGGTTCCAGCGCTTCGAGCGCGAGCGGGAGGCGGTCATCGCCACCAACGACGGCCCCAGATCGCGCGAGACGTGCTACAACACCGGCGGCCGCAAAGCCTGGTGGGGGGCAACCGGCCACACGGTTGCCTCCACGATCGAAGCCGCACGCCGACACGCTGCCACGGGCAGCGCCATCCCCTTCCACCTCCTTCCTCCGGTGCCGCGCTTCCCTCCACCGCGCCCCGTGCCGCACCAGTGGTGAAGGAGAAGCGCCGCTCACCACCGCGTGGTGGAGGCGGCATCACCATCCGCGAACGCCGCCAGCGTTCGCCAGCGCGTTCGCCACCACGCCCGCGCAGGCGCCTCTTCCTCCGTCGCCCCAGGGCGGAGGCAATGCCGGTGGAGGTCATCCCGGGGGCTACGACGTGCCGTCCGAGATGCGGAACGAGCACGATGGCGACGGCCCGGGCTTGTTGGCGGCGCTCTCCGAGTCGGTTGTCGACATCGAGCACGATTCGCCGGGCCTCATGGCGACCCTGGCGCTATCAGCCTCCTCCTCCTCTGACGGCGCCTCACCAGCCGTGCGCCGGGCCACGACGGCGCCTCCTCCAGCCGTGCGCCGTGCCACGATGGCACCTCCTCCAGCCGCGCGCCGCGCCACGACGGAGCCTCCACCAGCCGTGCTGCCTCCTCCGCGGCGGTGGTGAAAATCGAGGACGACAGCGACGACGACTCGTGGTGGGACAGAGAGTAGGCTAGGCAGCAGCTAGGCTTTAGGTTTTTCAAATTTCGTTCAAATATTTTGTAATTTGCACCGACTATGAATGAAATTTGAAATGCCTTTAAATTCGTTTGAATTCAATATATTTTTTTTTGGCTTTGGGGTGCGCCGCTATGGGCTGCACCCCCCAATTGACCGGACACAGGTCCGGCACCCCCCAATTGGGGTGTGCCGGACACTCCATTGGAGGCCCCCGGTGGAGATGCTCTTAGCATGCATTGTGAGACTAGCTACTAAAATAAAAAAATTAAGAAGAAGAGAATTGCCTAATTTATTAGGAAAAGCTGGGCAAAAACCAAATACAAAGGGCGCGAGGACCCCTACCGGTTGACGAGGCGAAGTAAATCACAAACAAAACACCACCGCCAAGCACAACACGCAAACACCACTACCGACGAAGGGGAGAGAAGCCATGCTTTTTGGGGAGCGATGAGCCCCCAGCCATAGGAAGCGGACCAACGTGCCACAAGAAGCTCGCGACGTCTGCAGCTGCCGACACGTCGACGACCGCCTCAAACCCGGGGAAGCCACCCCGACATCCAGCCCGTTGCTATGCACCACACAGCCCACCAACACCACCTTCTGGGGTCGCGCCTGACATCCTCCGCTCGCGTGCGAGCAGCAACGCCTCACGAACCGGACAACCCGTAGCCCTAGCAACGCCGTAAAAGTCCGTTCGCAGACCCAGACCGCCGTGCCAAAACCGGTGTCGCCACCCCGACATACAAGCAGAAAATGGCTGAGAGCTGCCTCTGCCGGGCCGACACCCCCGCCACCCTCGAAGCACAGGGATGTCGCGCAGACCATGACGAGCCGCAACCCCACCTCATGCAACAAACCAAGCTGGAGGCCGCCGCCTCGACATGCAACAACCCCACCAACGGGACAAAACTACTGCAACAACACAAACCCGGAAAGGAACGTTTCGAGATCTGGAAACATAATTGTTACACCTACAAAGAGGTAGGGGAAGAAGTAGAGGTAGAGGTAGGGGAAGGGTGAACCAAACAATGTTAACAAACAGGTTGAAATGCTAGTGGCTAAGAGAACACGTGAAGATTAGATTTCTTAGCGATGTTACAGTGGAGCACAATTTACATTTATAAGTATTAAAAGAACTTAAAAAATCATCTTCTTCTAAATCACCACTCTACGAAAAAGTCAATGGAGCCAAAAACCTTATTTTGGTATTTTATACTTGCTAAGGGCTAGTCTGGTGGTATTTTATTTAGAGTAAATGAAGGTTTTATGAAGATTCAGAAATCTCTAGAGATTGTTTTATGCTAAGACGATGATTAATCATAGAGTTAGACTCTTTAGTGGAATTTGGTTAAACAATAGTATGGTGTCCTCATTATAGTAGAGTTAAAAAATCCTTTCTTTACTTGAAATTGTTCATATATTTAGCTGTAAGGATGTGAGTTTTGTGATAGGAGGTGATTTTAGTATCTTTAGAAAAGCTAGTGAGTCCCACAAAGTAAGTAAGTATTCTTAAGAATTAGATATTGCTGGTAGGCAATTCACTTGTTCTAACAACCCGCACACCCTCAGTTTTAGAGAATCAACATAACTTTACTCCCTTCGTTACTGAAAGTAAGGCCTGTAAATTTCCTAAAAAGTTTTAAAAAATGTATGGTTCGACCAAGCTTACGTAAAGAACTATCAACATCCAAAATACCAAATGAATACCGTTAGGTACATCATGAAAATTATTTTGACATGATATCAATATAGCATTATAGTTGTTGAACATCGTTTGCAAAAACTTAGTTTGTGTGTTTGTGATGTTCAGTTTAAAAGTCGATTCTGCTTTCATTCGGCTCGTTGAATCCTCAGCATTTTTCTCTAAAAAGATGAAGCAAAGATGAAATTTTGTGTACATTGTGCTTATTATCGTTTACTGGCCGACGTACTGACCTAGTGAGCAGACAAGCTGGGAAGTCGACACGTATCCAGTGGTACCCACTATGTTCAAATCAGTTGTCCGTAGGAATTGCAAGTTTGGTGCTGCAAGCCAGTCTACAATTGGTGACACAACGGCGATGAAACTATCACGAAAACAGATATGAGCAGTGTGCAGCTGTGGTAACGAAGCCAGTCTGCAGCCGGGCACGCTCACATGCACCTCTAATGAGCAGTCTGCTGCTGTTCAATCATCCATTGTGGCCCTAGGCTCTACACGCTGCCCAGTGCCCGCGACAGAGAGCCGAGCTAGAGTTCACGCATGGAGACCTAGACTAGATGAATTTGGGCCGATGCATTAGTGGGATGTACGGATCAAACTTTTAGAGTTGACCTGCACCGGGAAAAGTCGAGTGGAGTGATTTTTGAAATTGATTTTGTAAAAGCATATGATAAATTTAAATGGTTATCATGAAACAAGACCAAAAGAAGGCTGTTAACATGAAATTGATTTTATGCATCTTCGAGTAACTCTCTGGAATTAAAATAAAATAATTTTTCATAAAAGCGAAATATTTCTGTTTTGGGAAAGCTAAAGAGGCGGAAGACAAATAGAGAAACGTGTTTGGGTGTGTCTGGGGCCTTCCTTTCAGATATCCCCATTCATTATCGGAAGTTACTGAATAATGAGTGGAATTGAGTAGAGACGCGGTTTGAGAAGAAAGTGGGTTGCTGGCAAGGCCAACTACTCTCATATGGGGATAGGCTTGTCCTAATAAATTATGTTCTTATTAGTGTACCTATGTTTATACTATCCTTTTTACGGGTATTGAGAAGGTTAGATTTTAATAGGTCTCAGTTCTTTTGGCAGAGTGATCAACATAAATGAAAATACAGACTCTCAAAGTGGAATATTATCTGTAGACCCAAATATCAAGAGGGGCTAAGAATTGAGGTTCTTGATATTAAGAATAAGTGCTTGTTAAGTAAGTGGATGTTAAAACTTATTATTGAGGAGGGCGTCTGTCAAGAATTACTGAAAAAATAAATACTTACAAAATAAAACATTGTCTTAAGTGACAGTTAAACCCACAAACTCACAATTTTGGAAAGGTCTTATGAAAGTAAGGATGACTTTTTCAGCAGATGGACCTTTGTGCTAGGGAATGGACAACCAACCTATTTTTGCGAGGATACATGGTTGGGAGAAGTACCGCTGGCATCTCAACACCCACTGCTATATAACGTGGTACGCCGAACATACGTTTTGGTGGCTGACGCTTTAGCTAATTCCTCAGTGCATATAGAGTTTAGACGAAACTTAGTAGGCAACAAATGGGATGCTTGCTGCACTTGCTTCAACGAATTATGACCATTAACCTAACAAATGATGATGATAAATTTGTTTGGAAACTTACTACTTCCGGATCTTTTACGGTTAAATCCATGTATATAGATTTTTGAATGGTCATACTGTTGCTTTGCGTAAATATATTTGGAAACTCAAGGTCCCGTTGAAGATTAAGATCTTTATGTGGTTCTATTTTAACAAAGTTATTTTAACGAAAGATAACCTTGCTAAACGTAATTGGAATGGATGTAAGAAACATGTGTTCTGCGATTCAGAGGAGTCTATAGATCATTTATTTTTTATTGTCCTTTTGTGTGTCTTTTATGGACTGTGGTGCAATATGCTTTCAATACCACCCCACCGGTTAATGGTACGAATATGTTCGGTAATTAACTAAACGGGGTTGAAAAGAAACTTAAGGCACAAATTCGTGTGGGGACTTGTGCTTTGTTGTGGTCTTTATAGAATTGCAGGAATGATATCATATTTAACAAAGGTGGTTATACTATTTTTTTACAGCACATGGCTTCCCACTGGATCCACGAGTGGTCTTTCCTGGTCCCAGTGGCGCAACATGGGCATATTGACTCTGAATGCACCCGTCTGGAGGCGCTCGCGTCGGATATCTATTCCTAGGGTACCTGGCGGCTATCTAAAAGACTACAAGACGCGTAAGAAGCTTAATTTTATTTTCCTTAGCTGGTTGTCTTTTTTGATACTTTGTTTGCGATTTTTGAGATATAAACTCTTAACTACTAAGACGTTGAATAAAATCTGTGTGCATCAGTCGATGCAGAAGCTAGGTCTTTCCCCTTTTCGAATAAAAAGTTAAATGGTTATTTCTTCAACAAACTAAAAAAAGTTCCTCATATGAGTGGAGGGCTATGGTCCATAGTTTTGTCACTGGAGATAGGACGGACATTAAATTTAATGATGACATTGGCCACTACTTCCAGACAAAGAAAGAATTGAGACAAGGTGATGCTTGATTGCCCATACTATAGTGGCTGATATGTTAGATGTCATGGCTGAGCGCGTAAAAATCAATGGCCAGATTGAAGGGTAGTCCCACAGCTTATGGATGGGGGCCTATCTATTCTTCAATATGTGGACGATACAATTCTTTTTATGAAACATGATACTTGAAAGCTAAGAACCTGAAATTAATATTACGAGCGTTCGAGCAATTTTCGGGTCTAAAACGAAAATTTAATAAGAGTGAGTTGTTCTATTTCAGAGAAGCCCAAGAAATGGTACGGTATGCCAAATTGGTTTGTCAAACTTTTAGAGTTGACCTGCACCGGAAAAAGTCGAGTGGAGTGATTTCGTAAAAGCATATGATAACGTTAAATGGTTATCACGAAACATGACCTGGACAAGGCTGTTAACATGAAATTGATTTTATGCATCTTTGAGTAACTCTCTGGACTTAAAGTAAATTCTGTAAATGCAAAATATTCTGTTTTCAGAAAGCTAAAAAGGCGAAGACAGATACAGAAACGTGTTTAGGCGTGAGTCTTGGGCCCTTCCTTTCAGATACCTAGGGATCCCCATACATTATAGTAAGTTACTTAATAATGTGTGGAATTCAGTAGAGACGCGGTTTGAGAAGAAACTTGTGCATATTATGATTTGTGATGTAATTATGCATGGATTGCTTAGATATGTATAAATATGATGTGTTTCTCAATTAGACAAGCACAAATTATAGAGTAGAACACAGATGATGGTAGGCATGTAAGGATTGGCGCTCACTGGTAGAGTTCATGATCACTAGAAGTGACAAAAAAATGGTAGATTGAGAAACATTAAAAAAATGCGTACAAGGCATATATGACATTGTGCAATAAGTGTCCGTACATAGATGTCGTTTTGCATACTATGTATGAGTGTGTGTATAAACGGACGAAGCAAAACAAAGTTGAGTGTGGTCCTTTGGATATTAGGCTAAAAAGAGTCTTACTTAAAAAAAAAAATAACATTTAACAGATTCAGAAAACCTTAAACAATTTATATATAAAATGTATGTAGCATGTCATTTGTGAATACATTAGCACACAGTAACTGCTCTAAACAGACTAATTGGTGTATTTGAAGTAGAAAATAGTACACGCACTATTTTTTATGTACGGAAATATACAAATATCGTATTTCAAGAAAATTTATATGTACCGATTTTCTGTTCCAATTTGTAAAATATGTGGCCGATATGCTCTGTTTTTTGTGCGTACGATTTTCTAACAGTTTTCAACTTCATGCTATTATTTCTCATCACTTTTCACCTCAAACGTTTACATGGTCATGTACTGCATTTCATTCTTATAGTTTTGTCATTATCCATGGGTTTATAACAATCTCATTAGGTAATTGTATCCATATAGTAACCTAGGTTTCAGGTGCAATGGAACCGGGGACAGGCCCCTGTCAATCTAGAAAAATAGTTACCGAGTATTGTAGGCTGCACGGCACTGTCTTCCCCTGGTGTGTACTAGGAATGAAGTTTCCATATTGGCATAAGAATAGAAATCCAAATCTTTAACTTCTTGGGGGCCAGATTGCTCTCTGTAATCTCCACACAGCTTCGTGCTCCTCCTCCTCTAGGGTTCCACCACAGCGCCGCCGCCGCCAGGCTCTCACCGCCGTCGCCGCCCCCCTCCCTCCCCCCCCCTCCCCTCCTCCCCTTCCTCCCGGGCCCCTTGCGCGGGGGGCTCCGGAGGCTCCCCATACGCAGGCGCAGAACCACGACTTCGGGCCTCCTAGGTCGCTGCCGCTGCCGACGCCGGCGGCGCCCCGGCCGTCAAAGATGGAGGGGCTGAAGGCGGACCCAGAGGCCATCTCCTCGCGCGGGACGAGGGCCTCTGGAGGTCGCGCATGGCGGCGCACGGAGCTGGCGCCGCGGTGGCCGTCGGCGTGCGTGAAGGCCGCCACGGCGGAGGTGGAGGCAGCCGCGTGGAGGGCTGCGGAGGTGGTCGTGGAGGTGCAGCGGCATCTCGGTGCGCAGATGGCGGCAGCGCACGGCGGGCCCGATCTGGGCCGCGAGGGCCGGATCTGGGCCCTTGGTCGTGCCCGATGCGAGGATGGTGGGGCAGTGGAGCGCTGGTTGTGGCAGCCTTGCCGTCAGCAATGCGATGAGGTTGTCGCCTAGCTCGGTGCGGCCGTCTTTCGCCAGAGTCTGCAATGCTGCGGCCTGCGGGAGATGAATGGCACCATTCCTGGTGTTGCATCCTCCTGAGGGTGGTTTGGCAAGCAAGACCTGCTACGGGCTCCTCAATGCCTGTTGCGTGGGAGAGATGGTGGAAGGCTGGAGGGAGAGGAATGCCACCGCTGCGGTTGTTGCATCCTCCGCGGGAGATGAATGGCCCGCAGGCGTTGCATCCTCGAGGAGACGAATGGCGCCTAGTATTTGGTTGCATCCTTCCGTTGGGAGAAGAATGGCGCCGCAGCGGAGGTTGCATCCTCCGTTCAGTGGGGGACGCGGCTGCAAGGTGGAAGCACTTCGAGCTTGCCGGGGAAGTGTGGTTTGCCGTGGAGGCAGGGTAGTGGTTTGGTGTGTTGACTGGTTTGGATCCTGGGTTCGGGCTATGCAGGTGAGACTGCCGGCGAAAGCCGTACTCCAGTTGTGGCCGGAGTCGTCGATGGAGACGCCTTCGAGCGTCGCTCCCTCGTTGGAGGCATCGATGTAGCTGTTCCCACTTTGCATTTTTCGACGTGCTCTAGGGAAAACCCTTGACCTAGTCTTCTAGATCGGACGATGGCGGCGCCTTCCGGCGTCGTGTTTCCTCTTGGGGGCATCGTTTTGGAGGTGGATCCGGCCAGAGGGGTTCGTGGCTAGCTAGGTTGTGTGTGTTGTATTTCCTCATAAACTGGACCAACCTTCTATCTATTCATTGAATTTAGCAGTTCTCCTGCTAACATTCAAAAAAAAAAGATTTCTCTCTGTAACCAGGTTGGCAGAGTTTATTATTGGACCAGAGCTCACCTCTTAGGGCAATTGGTGTCAACCCAAAAAAGAGAGATCACCGCAAGATATGCATAATGGTGAGTTTCAAAATTGGTTACTAAAGAGAGTGATTATGCTACTATAAAAGTATCAGTGCCCATACATTGCGTTGATGTGATAAAAAGTTGTACACAAGGATTCAATTTTTGCACGAGTGTGTATCTATTTACTTTATGGAGAAACTAAATTCAAAAGAATGTTGGAGAATGTTTGACCCTAGGTTCTTTTATTGAGAATGTTACTTGCATCGTTATAAATCTTGAGAATGGAGATCTCTACTGATCACACATAAACGAAAATTAAAAAATTTCTTTCGTGTAGCCTTTTTGAAAAGAAATACACTTTTTGTCTCAGATAAACTTAATTCATTAAGGTTTTAGTGGATGTATCATTGCCGTCAATTTTTTTACTTTTTACTTGGTTTGCGCTATTTTAGATATGTCAATCAAATAACTGACCTAACGTATTGACACATAATAATGATAGCTACCGAGGAGAGCTAATGACAAGTTGGGCCTAATTTTGTGGTGTCATGGAAATAGTAGATGATGTGTAATAAATTGGTGACTAAGTAAAATTTTGAAAATAGTTGTGTAACAAGACATGACAAATAGATCTGAATAGGACTACAAATCGAATGGATTGAATAGTGGGAAAATATGAAAGGGGTAAAAATAGATCAAGATAGCACTCCTATTACAAAACAGTGATATGACATTTTTGAAAATATTGCACTCAATATTAGGCCACAAATTAAACAGGTTTAGACTATTTTCACACATATTATTTAACTTACCATCACATTTTTGGTGCCCATACTACCATGTAATTAAGAATTTCATACTTATAGTATTTAAAACAAAAATAAAATTTATAGACCTATTCAATGCGCTAAAGATGATACCCTCGCATTTGTAAGGGCTGCCTTGTCAGTTTCATAAATAAGAGGTAGTTTCACCCAGCCGGAAAAGTATTAGAAAGCTTGATTAATTAGTGAAAAACCTCTACAAATTTGTGTCACGAGAAATGGACACTTGGCCGACCCAGCTTAGATCACAACTCAGGAAATACGAAATACTTTCCTCTCAAAGTATTTGATGGATAATAATAGCCCTGATAAACTATCTAAATATACTCCCTCCGTTCCTATTTAATTGACATGCATTTGTCTAGTAACGAATGTATCTAGACACTAAACAAGTATAGATACATCCGTATTTGGACAAACTTAAGTCAATTAATTTGGAACGGAGGGAGTAGATGGGATTCTCCGACGCAACAATTCACACTAAAAGATCCATGTCAACGAAAACAAGAAGTGCAGTGAAAGTCATGGACAGGCGCAACTAGAAAGCAAAGATTAGCAGCGCGTCTGAAGAACATGCATATGGATTAGATCGACGTGGGCACGGCATCGGGCAGCATGACGATCAGGCCGGTGCCGGCGCTAAGCTCCGCCAAGCCGAACGACCAGGCTCGACGGGTCGAGGAAAGGGTAGCGTTGCAGCGCGGCGCGCTTCATGTGCACCAAGCCGCGCTCGTATCCTCGCAGCTCCCGCGACACCAGAGCGCGCGACGCCTCAGCCTTTACCCTCTCCGCGTCCGCCGTCGTCTGGGCGAGCTCGGCGTGCGCCCCGCGTAGCTCCGCACGCAGCGCCTCGGCGTTCGTCTGGGCGAGCTCGGCCTTCGCCATGTGCAGATCCGAGCGCAGCGCGTCCGCCTCCTCTCGCGCCTCCAGCGCGTCCGCCTTCGTCTGGGCAAGCTCGACCTTCGCCGTGTGCAGCTCCGCCCGCAGCGCAGGCACGGCCGCCTTGCTCTGGGCAAGCTCGGCCTCCCCCCTGCGCAGCTTCAACCGCAACGCGTCGGCCTCGTGCTCACGCGCCCTCAGCTTGTCCTCCAGCTCCAAGGCGTAGCCCAGCGCGAAGGTCACCTCGTTCGCGTCTGCGCACCCACAGGCCACACCCAACACATTGCCATGCCGATCAGTCCAGAACAACAGATCACGCGTCAATGCACACATGGCGCGCGTTTTGGTTTGGTGTAATTCGTAGTTACCTGCAGCAGTGATACGTAGCTCGAGGTGACGACGTCGGCCGGCCTGCACGCAGCGAGCTCTCGCTCCCGCGACGGCGTCACGGCGCCCTGCAGCAGCCGCCTGGCCCCAAGCCAGTGCCCGGCGTGGCGAGGCTGTTTCCCACCAGCTTTGCCAGTGCCCGACACCGAGTTCTCGTGGTCCTCCTCCGGTTTCCTCTTCTTTCCAAGCGACGGCGCACAAGGCGAGACTTTGTGATCCTGTTTCTTCTTCAAGGCCACCTCCCCAGCCGGCGCGCGCGCGGCTGTGACGACATTGGCAGGTTTTCCCATCCTTAGCGCATACGCACGCATATGAATTACGGACCACGAATTAGCAGAATTCACATCGGCATTAACTCTGAATTTCACCTTTACGAGTCGGCGGCGGGATGATGATCTCGGCGGCGGCCATGTTGTCGTCGTGGAGGTACGTGGTGAGATCAATTAGGGAACTCCCTCGAGCACGCAGCAGGACCTCCGCGTCAGCCTTCTCCGGGACGGTGAGCGACGGATCGAAAGTGGCGGACCTGCAAGGCTCCCCCCACTCTACCGGGCACGGCCACGGCGCTGGCGATGACAGGAAAAAGAACTCCTCTTTCCACCCCTTATACTTGTTCGCACCCATCCGAGCGAAGAGCAGCCCGGCGGCGTCCTTGCCTCGGAGGGTGTAGAGCCGGTGCGGCGGGAACGGGCAGAGCGAGAAGAAGTACCGGAACACGGACAGCGACGGCGCCACGCCGGCGAAGTGGCAGAGGACGACGAATCCGGCCAGGGCTCGCCACCCGTTGAGCGCGAGCTGGCCCGGGGCGAGCCCGAAGTGGCTGAGCACCGTGCCGAAGAAGGGGTGGAGGGGGAGGCGCAATCCGGCGTCCAGCGCGTCGACGTACACGCAGACGGATCCGGGCGGCGGGGCGAGCACATGGAAAGCTCGCCGGCGAGGACCGGGGCGAAGTCATCGGGGATTGAGTACCTCTTGCAGATGTCTCTCAGGGTTTTTCGGGTGCGCAAACGCGAGGTGACCCGCTCGGGCAGGGCCGAGACGTCGTCGTCGGTCCCTTCGGCGCTGGTGCGGGGAGCTCGGCCGCGGGTGGGTTCGTCGAGGAAGTCGTCCGGTGACCAGGATGCTGAGGTCCGGGAGGATGCCATGGCGGCTGGGTTTGTGCAGCGGCGCTGGTAGGAGTTGCTTCCCACGGAGTGGTGTCAAAAAGCAAGGAGAAAGAGCGTGTGCAACGTGGTGTGCAAGGAGTGGCTAAGAGCAAGGTCTAAATGTTGGAAGAGGTGAGATCTAGCTCAGAATTTTTTGCGTTCGGGTCTAGTAAAGGGGCAAGCGTGGGTTCCTCATTTATGATTCGCACACAAAGTTTTAAATAGCGGGCTATTCCATTTAGCGGCGGCTCCGAGAAAAGCTATGAAAGGTTATATCGGAGCTATAGCGAAGCTCTAAGCCCATTTAGCATTTTTTTAAGTAATAAAAAATTGTAAACTATAAGTCTATAATCAGGCATCATATATTATATATCACATATAATTGCCATACACACTCACATATATCTTAAAACCAAGTATTTATTAGAAATCTCAGTTCAATACTAAGCTCTGCATCAATGCGTCATATATATAGTAGAAACAGGAGGACATAATAAGACAGATGGATAACTTTATGATACTAACTTGTGTCCCTTCTATGGCTGTAGCGGTTTAGCGGGCTAAATGACTCCAAATTTAGCGCTACAGCGGGATTTAGCGGGTTATTAGGGTCGTTTTCAATTTAGCGTTAAAAGTGCATAGCTTTAGCGGGAGGGCTCTCGAAAAGCTATAGCGAGGCTATAGCGGAGCTATAGCGGGCTATTTAAAACAGAGTTCGCACCACAGCAGAAAAATAGAATTATGTGCGGATGGTGGGAATCGAACCCGCAACCGGGAGCAACGAACGAAAGAACCTAACCAGTGACACCGAGCTGACCACGTGATACAGAATGCGCACAACATTTACTTGTAGCATCTCAGTCGCGATTTTTTTCCTTCTTTCTTTTTTCCTTTTCCTTTCTCTTTTTATTAATCTGTTTTTTAATCTCAACTTTTTAAAGTATAAACATTAGTATGCGTCTGATTATTTTCCAAAATCTGAACCATTTTCAAAAACTTGAAGCATTTTCAAATAAGAACATTTTTCAAAAGCTGAACCATTTTCAAAAATGAATATTTTTCACATCAGAACGTTTTCTAAACTTGAACATTTTTCAAATCAGAATTTTAAATTTGTACGATTTCAAAAAATAAACATTTTTGCGTACAAAGGCATATTGAAAAATGAACCAATTTTAAAAATGCCAGATTTTAAAAAATGTTCATTTTTTTAAATGGTTCTGAATTTGAAAAATGTTCCGATTTTGAAAAATTGTTCAAATTTGAAAATGTTCCATATATTAAAAAAAATCAATTTTAAAATGGTTTCAAATTTGAAAAAAAGGAACCGTTTTTAAAAATCAGAACCATTTTTTTCATTCGGAACCGTTTTCAAAAATCGGAACCATTTTTCGGTTCGGAACCATTTTCAAAAGGAACCATTTTTTCATTCGGAACCATTTTTTTGGTTCGGAACCATATTCTAAAAGGAACCATTTTTCGGTTCGGAACCATTTTCAAAAAGGAACCATTTTTTTCATTCGGAACCGTTTTCAAAAATCGGAACCATTTTTTTTTGGTTCGGAACCATTTTCCAAAAGGAACCATCTTTTTCATTTGGAACCATTTTCAAAAATCGGAACCATTTTTTCGGTTCAGAACCATATTCTAAAAGGATCCATTTTTCGGTTCGAAACCATTTTCAAAAAGGAACCATATTTAAAAATCGGAACCATTTTTTCATTCGGAACCGTTTTCAAAGATCAGAACCATTTTTTTGGTTCGGAACCATATTCTAAAAGAACCATTTTTTCGGTTCGGAACCATTTTCAAAAAGGAACCATTTTCAAAAAAGGAACCATTTTAAAAATCGAAACCATTTTGTTCATTCGGAACCGTTTTCAAAAATCGAAACCATTTTTCGGTTCGGAACCATATTCTAAAAGGAACCATTTTTTCTGTAAAACCATTTTCATAAATCGGAACAATTTTTAAATCAAACCATTTTCAAAAAAAGCGGAACATTTTTTAAATCGGAATCATTTTCAAAAAAGGAACAATTTTTCAAAAGGAACCATTTTTAAAAATCGGAACCATTTTTTATTAGGAACCGTTTTAAAAAATCGGAACCAT
Source organism: Poa pratensis (assembly GCA_947311845.1). Lineage (NCBI taxonomy): Eukaryota > Viridiplantae > Streptophyta > Magnoliopsida > Poales > Poaceae > Poa > Poa pratensis. The sequence continues at coordinate 31,943,950 of CAMZMU010000044.1, read as the reverse complement.
TTTTGGTTCGGAACCATATTCTTGATCATAATTCAGTATCAGTTGTTCCAAGTTTGGCGCCAGATACTTAGTATAACATTACTAGTAAAGCAGACATTAATCTAGAAAATAATGTACATGAGTGTAGCAAATCTCTTGAGGTAATTAGAAATCTTGAACAAGCTAGAAGTTATGTGTCTGTGGTTAGTAAAGTTAGTCTTTGTGCTATTAACGAAAATGGACCAACACTTGATAGTGTTATGATCCTAAAGTTTTATGTGATTTGTTGTCTCGTTGTGAATCATCAGATGAAGATGATGCTTTATTATATAGTTTCATTAAATGTTTAGCCTATATTGTGAGACTATCTACTAAAATAGTGTACTACGTTGCAAGATCTAGAAAAATAATTGTTACACCTATAAATAGAGGCAGGGAAAGAAGTCGAGGTGGAGGTAGGGTAGGGTGAACCAAACAATATTGTCATAAATAGTTGGAATGTTTTGCAATGCCACAGGTTAAGAGAAGATGTGAATACTCTCTCCGTTTTTTTTCTTACTTTGCGTTATGGGATTAGTCAAAGTCAAAATTTATTAAGTTTGAACAAATATTTTAAAAAATATATCAACGTCTACAATTTAAAATCTATTGTACTAGAATCATCATAAAGTATTTTTTTCATATTATATGCAGTTGGTATTATGCATATTGATTTTTTTGTATATTTTTGGTCAAACTTGACAAAGTTTGACTTTGAGTAAAGCAAGAACGAAAAGTAAATAAAAACGAATGGAGTATTAGATTTCTTAACTATGCTATAGTGGAGTAAAATTTACCTTTCTAAGTATTCGGAAAACTAAAAAAAATATCTTCTTCTAAATCCAGACCGGTCCATGGGGCCAAAACCTTATTGTGGTATTTTATACTGTACTTGCTGAGGGCTAGTCTCGTGAAATTTTATTTGGATTAAATGAAGACTTTTATGAAGATTCGGAAATCGTGCTAAGATGATGAATAATCATAGAGTTAGACTCTTTTAGTGGAATTTGGTTAAACAATATAGTATGCTGCTCCTCATAGTAGAGTTCAAAAGGGCCTTTTTTCTTGAAATTGTTCGTATAGCTAACAGGATGTGACTTTTGTGATAGTGATTTTAGTATCGTTAGAAAAACTAGTGAGTGCCACAAAGTAAGAAAATATTCTTAAGAATTAGATATTGCTGGTAGGCAATTGACTTGGTCTAACAACCTAGAAACCCCAGTTTTAGAAAATCGACAACATTTTACTCCCTCCGTTTCTATAAGCAAGGACTATAATTTTTTTGAAAAGTCAAATAATTAAAGTATAGTTTGATCAAGCTTATAGAAAAAACTATTAACATCTAAAATACCAAATTAATACCGCTAGGTACATCATGAAAATATCCATAGGCTATCAATAAAGCATTATAGTTGTTGATCATTTTCTCTAAAAAACTAGTCAAACTTTACATTGCTTGATCTTTGAGAAAATTATAGGCCTTACTTTCATAAACGGAGGGAGTAGTAAGTACTAGATGGGAGAAGGATTTTCCTTTGGTTTATATTAGGCCTTCACCGTTTGTTGTGTGTTTGATGTTCAGTTTAAAAGTCGGATATTTATTTTCATTCTGCTCACTGAATACTCAGCATTTTTCTTTTCAAAAGTGAAACAAAGATGCAATTTTGTATACATTGTGCTTATCGCTTACTGACCGACCTACTGGCCTTGTGAGCAGACACAAGCTGGGTGGTCGACACGTATCCTGTGGTACCCACTATGTTCAAATCAGTTGTCCGTAGGAATTGCCACTTTGGTGCTGGCAGCCAGTCGATACAACGACGATGAACCTTGCACAAAAATGGAAATGAGCAGTGCTTACACACGCTGGGCTAGTCTGCAGCCACATGCTCCTACAACTTGTAGTGGTAGCAGTCTGCACTTTCACAAGTTGTAGGCTATCTAATCGATGAATTTCTCGTCCTTTTCGTTTTCTTTTCCTTTTTTACTGGCTTTCCCGGCCTTTTTGTGAATCTCCTATATAATCGATGAATTTAACAACCAAACTGCTAATATTCAAAAAAAAAAAAATTGTAGGCTACAGTAGTTCACGCGCAGAGACGGAAATGCTGCAGCTGGGAAGGCTCACACGCTGCCCAGTGCCCATGACAGAGAGCCGAACCGGTCATCAAAATCTCTGTGCGTGTAGAAATTACTCCCTCTATTTTATAATATAAAATGTTTTAGATATTCTAATACAAACTATATATGGATGTATTAGACATATTTTAGTTTGTAGATTCACTCATTTTGTTCTCTATGAAGTATGTACTAGAATAACTAAAACATTTTATGCCACGTAATGGAGAGAGTACCAGTTTGCCGCTGGGGACGCTCACATGCCCGTACAAGAGTTCATGCGCATAGACCTAGATATTTTTTTGAGGAAAGGGTCTGATCCATATATTCAGAAATGCACAGCACAAATTACAACCAGGTCCAGCAATGAAAAGAAAATACACCCGAACCCCTGCAACTTGCACAAAACACCCTGAGCATCCTGGAAGAAACACGATCAGGCCCACCACCGCGCTCCCGAGAAACCTAGACGCCGCTGGCGTCGCCGTACCACATGCCGCCGGGGAGGAGGCGCCACCACACGTTGTAGACGGCCGCAAGATCCATCCGCCGCCGAGCGACGGAATCTGGCTCGATGAACGGACACGGCCACAGCTCCTGCTCCCCAGCTCCACCCTGCTTCCCGCCGACGCAGCGCCGCCCAGGCCCACCAACCACAACCGCCTCCAGACGCCGCTCCCCTCGCCACCACGGCCGGCCGGAGCAGAGACATCGAAGGAGACCACCTGCAACTCCTCCCCTCGCCGCCTCGGCCGGCCGGAGAAGCAAACACGGAGAGGCGCAACCGACGAACACCTTCACGACCTCCCCAGCGTCGAAGACGACGCCGGAACGGGGAAAGGAGGGGAAGGACCACACCCAAATCACCGACGCCATCGCCACCGTCTTCGAGGCCGCCGGGAGGCACGCACACCTAGTAGAAGAACCTATCTACACGCACGCACGATTGCCGGAGCTCCCCCCGCCTCCCGGTGCCAGAACGGCGGCCGGAGGCGGAGGGGAGCGGCGAAATCGCCGGCGAGAACCTGGAGACTTCGAGTCGCCCTCCGAGTCGCCTCTCCTAGCTACTGTAGAAGAGGATATTGATTTGGGCCGATGCATTAGTGGGACGTACAAAAACTTTTAGAGTCATCACTTGTCTACTGTCCAAGGAGAGAACATAAAACCAACATAGAGCATCTCTATCAGATCCCTAAAACGCCACCGGCCCGGAAAATTCAAGCCGATATGCGAGTTTGTGCTTTTCTCGCCCGAGCAGTTATCGCATATTGGCCTGGCCCGGATAAAAATATCCGGGGATCCGGATAAGCATCCCCTCCACCACTATATCAAGGGTAACAGGGTCATTTCAGGTGGGCTCCCCTGACCCATTGCGCCGCGATTTGTCTCCTCCGCGGTTAGGGTTAGTAAACTTGCGGCGAGCCGTGGATGACCTTCGGCCATCCGCGTCATTTTCTCAAAGTTCGGCACATCGATGACCTTCGGATCCGGCCACGGCCGTGGCGGCCACATCGGAGCGAGTGGGAGCCGTGGGGGTGCGCTTCCAAGCAAGCGCGCCCGCCAACCGTTGCAGCCTCGTGCGCCCGACGCGTGGTGATCGCCAGCGACAAGGACGACGAGCGCAAGGCGGCGCGGTCCAAGTAGGCGTGGGACCGTGGCCGCCTCTCGCAGCAGCGGCGGGTGCGGCACGACTCAGATGTGATCGCCAAGCACGTCACGCCAAATGTAGTGCGGACCCGAGAGACCAAGCGTGCCCTTGTGGGGGACAAGGAGGCGACAGCGACCGATGACCCAGAAGCGCCGCGTGAGGGAGCTCGGGAGGAGCACATGCTCGCGTGGGCGGAGCACCTCTCCGCCGTGGCCTTCTACCTCAACATCGACAACACCCCATATCGGAACGAGCTCGATCCTTGAAGCCTAGGGTTAGGCTAGGGTTAGGGTTTTGCTTGGTTTTATAAAAGAGTGCATGAACTATGTTTGTTCTTCGTTTCCATTTGTGGTTTGCGTGATGAACTGTCGCGTGATCCACTATAAATTCTCGCACAAACTAGTTTCTCAAATTATCTGGTACCGTTTTGCGTATATGTTCTGTCGGATGCATCTGAAACATGTGAAACTAGTTTATGGGGAACAAAGAATTGAAATATATGTAACGAAGTTTAAACATGAGAAACAAATCACGAATACTATGGGAAGCATTTAGACTACATGGAAAAAAAATCTAGGCAAGAGGAACAAGAACTAGAAACATGCGAAACAAAATTTAAACACACGAGAATCATATCATCACTAATATAGGAACAAATCTATCCAAAGTCGAGCAGAATATTTAGCACAAATGGAAGATCATACAGAACACAAATTTAACTCGTGAAAAAATAATGTACTAAGTTTAGCCTACTTGCAACAAAACTTTATCACTCTCACAACAAAAAACACAACTATTTATAACAAAACAAAATAGCGCCATAGAACACACCCACATTGTAAGAGCAACAATTCTCTAGGCTAAATAGAACAAAAAATTATTGAAAACATAGATTTGAAAAAAAAAGATAAATAAAAATGAAAATAAAAGACAAAAAATGTATCAAAGAAGAAAGAAGGCAGCGAAAAAAACAAAGAACATAAACAGAGTTTGTAGTCTCCATGACACAATGAAGGGAAGAAAGGGAAGTGAACGAAGGAGTAATGCTACACCTATAGATGAAATATTACAGATCAATCTTACAGGATTCGATGAGAAAATCAGGGGCGGGGCCCACTGATATTTTCGTGGGGAGGAGGGGTGTGTTTGTGTGGGGAGAGGGGACGGGACGAATCGGATGTGGACACATACTTTTGTAAGCTTTAGTCCGTAGCGGTCACATCCTTAACTCTACCTGCACTACTAGAAATCCCCTTATTTTCGACGGTACATTTTAATAACCGACGGCTGGTCGGTTATTATGCTAATAACCGATGGTGCCACGAATTACTGACGGTTTTGGGCCAACGCTCGGTTATACATATGTCCGACGGTAATCTAAAATAGCCGACGGTAAATTACCCCTAGGCTATATTGCGATATCTAGTAGTGTTGGGCCGAGCCCACAGACAGGTACCTCGAGCGTGACCGAGCAGTTTCCGGGACAGGATTTGTCGGCAAAGCCTAGGTGTCACGTACCGCAAGAGCTATTCCGCTCCGCGTACCCTCGAGGCACTTTGGGCCGTGCCCGTTTGGCACGACGAGCGACCGGAGAAGAGGAAGATAGAGCATAGATGATAGGCGCAAGCCACCAGAGAAGACAGGACGAGCGCCGGAGATGAGACCGACCTCACCGGAGATGTCGATGGCGCGATTAGCCATGACGTCGTCGGCGAGGCGAGGAAGGGACGTCACCGTAGCCGACAACAATGCGGCTTGCCACGGCGCCACGTGTGGAGGTGAGGAAGAGACTTAGCGAGTGGGGGCATGGGTCGGTGGCCGGCGTCGGAGAAGAAACGGGGTGTGGGGGTTTAGAGGGAAGGCAGACCAGCAGCGTCAGCAGGCAGGCAGGCGGGGGGGGGGGGGGGGGGGGGGGGGGGGGGGGATCGACAAGGAGCAGTGTTGGAGGGAATATCGTAGACGGACTGACGGAGACGATGAAAATACAGTCATACACCTAATATGGGCGGAGACCATTGTCACAGAGGTACACGGTGACTGTGGGCCGAGCGGAATGTGCTGCGCGCGCTGGTCGGAAAATAGGGGCTCCCGGATTTGCCCGGCTGGAAGAATCAGCCCAAAACTGGCCAGGATTGTCCTCATCCCTACATTCTCCAATGTCAGAAACAACATAAATAGTCCCTTTTCAGCGTAATCCCCCACACACACACATAGTCTCGACAACACTTGTCTAATTAAATGCAGCAGCTGATATCCATTGCCATGCCAAATCGTCTGAAGACAAAACTTAGCAGGCATCCGAAGGAGAACCGTGGGCGCCGGACGGCATGGCGTCACGTCCCCCACCGCGCACGCTAATGAGTAGGCATGTGGAGCGGCACGACGAGCCGCGCCGGATCGAGGTGCGGGTAGCGGCGCAGCGCGGCGCGCTTCATGTCCTCCATGCCGCGCTCGTACCCCCGCAGCTCCCGCTCCGCCAGTGCGCGCGCGTGCTCCGACCCCGAGAACCCCCGCTCCGCCGTCTTGGCCATCTCCGCGTTCGTCTTGGTCTCGGCGAGCTCGGCCTTCGCCTCGCGGAGCTCCTCGCGCAGCGCGTCGGCCTCCCGCTCTCTCGCCCTCAGCTTCTTCTCGAGCTCCCGAGCGTAGCCCAGCGAGAAGGCCACCTCGTTTGCAGCCTGTCACGAATTGCGCCATTGGCCACCATGCAATGCATGTCGATTAGTCCGGAACAAACCACGCATAAAGGTGGCAGATTTCTTATCGGTCACTCTGTTCTGTGCGCGAACCGTAATTCACCTGGAGCACCGACGTGTAGCTGGAGGCGACGACGTCGGCCGGCTTGGACGCCGCGAGCTCGCGCTCCCGCCACGGCGGGACGATGCCCTGCAGCAGCTGCCTCGCCGCCTTCCAGTCGGTCGTGTCTCCGTCGCGATGCTCACTGGTATTCGATGGCGTCTTAAGGGTGGAAAAGCCTGGCGGGGAAGAGTGGCCCGATGACGAGTTCTCGCCGAACGCGTGCTCCTCCGCCAGCTTCCTCTTCTTCCCAGACGACGGCGCGAAAGGCGGCGCCTCGTAGTCCGGCCCCGGCTCGCACTTCACTTTCGCCATCTCCGCTGACGCCCGCGCGGCGGCGACCTCGGCTGCCTTCTCTGCCCGGATATCCTCCATAGTGATCTGATGAACTGGTGCGCCCATCCCTATCACATAAAAATCGGTCAACTCAAATCACGAATAAAAGTAGTACAATTCACAGCGGCAGTTCGAGATCCTGATTGAGTTCCACAATGCTGAAAAATCCACCTTGAGGAGTTGGCGGCGGCGATGGTTGCCCGATGATGCTGGCCGCGACCATGTTGCTCTCGGAGAGATACATCCTGAGTTCAATCGGGGAGCCGCCTCGAGCGCGCAGCAGGTTAGCCGCCACTACCTTCTCCGCGCCGGTGAGCTCCGGGTCGTACTTGGCGGACCTAAAACCCCAGTGCACGGGACACGGCCACGGCGCCGACGACGACAGGAAGAAAAATTCCTTCTTCCACCCCTGATTCTTGAGGGTCAGCTGGCGGAAGAGCAAACCGACGGCTTCCTTACCGCGGAAGGAGTAGAGCTTCTTCTGGAACGTGCAGAGCACGAAGAAGTGCCGGAACACGGCCAGCGACGGCGGCACGCCGGTGAAGTGGGAGAGCACGACGAATCCGGCGAGGGCGCGCCACCCATTGGGCGTGAGCTGGCCCGGGGCGATCCCGAAGTGGCTGAGCACCGTGCCGTAGAACGGGTGGAGCGGCAGGCGCATCCCGGCCACAAGCGCGTCGACGTACACGCAGACGGATCCGGGCGGTGGCGGCGCGCACGGAGACCGGTCGCCGGCGAGGACTGGGGTGAAGTCGTCGGGGATGGAGTACTTCCTACAGATGGCCCTCAGGTTTTCTTTGGTGCGCACCCGCGACCTTGAGGCGATCCGCGAGGGCACGCTGTCGTCGTCGCTGTCGTCGGTGCTGGTGCGAAGATATCGGCCGCGGTTTGGTCGTCGAGGCTAGCGGCCGGTGACCAGGATGGTGAGGATGCCATGGTGGGGGCTGTGCTTGTGCGGCGGCGCAGGTGGGCTAGTGCCTACAGATCAAGACAGCGAGAAAGTGGAGTGTTCGATTTTTGTTCCATGCCCAAAACCAAGTAACTAGGTCAAAGTGGTAAACGACGTCCACACCATTTTTTTTAAGAAGCTATGTTAGAAAGGTGATGTTGTAAAATAATTCTTTAGTTTCACTCAATATTTAGGAGATAAGGAAAAACTCAGATTGTTCATGAAGTAAAAAATAATAATCAAACTATGCATGATGGTATACTGTGTTGAACTAGCATGGTGGCCCTTGCAGCTGCCCTGTAAATAGCTATAAATTATATCTATGCTTCCAAAATTAATAATCCTCCTGATTTTGGTTCTATAGTAACCAAAATTTTGTAATTAACACAAAATATCATGTGTGCGGAAAATCCCTTTTTTATCATCTAATTTATTACTTGTGTTTGAAAAAATTGACTTTGTTAGCGAAGTGAAGAAATGATTCTTGTTGTGAAACTGCACGGGCTAAGATTTATTTTCTTTATCTTGCCCAAGTCCTTCTTAAATTTCTCTCAGATACTTTGTTTGTTATGAAATATTTGAAGCCCTACGTTTGCATTAAAATATATGACATTTTAGACACAAACATTGGTCATAAGATTTAAAAATGTAAAAATATGTTGCAAAATATAAAAATGGAAATCTTGAATCTCTTTGGGCTCCAATTTGTTTTAATTACCCCGTTTAGTCATTAGATTTTATGTTGATCATGGTCTACATTGAATATTAAGGAGTTACAAACCATGCATCTAGATTGAAACAAAAAAGTGCACATTAAACTACGTCATCATTTATGTACACATGTTCCTTATTAATTTTCCGTGGCCGTCGATATAACAACCATATGTTGTTTTTCACACACAAACCAATCGTTCCCTAGGATTTAATACCAGTCCCATAAAATTCTATGTAGCAATCTACTTACTGGAACAACTCGTAAGAAATCACAAACTGCATTGCTGTCCCAATTCCATCGAATCTGGTGTCAAGTACTCTTTCCGTTATAAATTAGATGACTTTCATTTGTCTAAATGTGGATGTATCTATACTTATAACATGTCTAGATACATTCACATTTGGGCAAATTGAAATCATCTAATTTGGAACGGAGGGAGTAGAAGGTTAGTGAAAGAAAAGTAACTGGACAACTAAAAAACTAGACTTTTTTTGGTGTGTTTTGAGAATTATTAATTGTAGAATTTTAAACTAGTAGCAAACTAAAGTTAACAGTGTTTCTTATAGAGAAAATCGACCGTGTTTCATGGGTTCAGTTGATCACTCTGTGGAATATATGGGGACGCGGAAAAACAAGTGTGGATGTGAGAAAAGGCACAGTTAATACAAAAATGCAGTCTAAGCGAGGAAGGTTCCACACCTGTCCAAACCTCTCCTTGGATAGTGTTTGTTGTTATTTTCCAAAAAAAAAATGGTTTCTACTTAACCGAGTTCAAAAGATATTGCAGTTTCCGTGGCGTGCTATTTACCCAAAAATCGGTAGTACCAACCTGTTTGCAGGTAGTACCGCACCCCTTTACAGTGGCACAACCATTCGTCCCCACGCCATAGTGCCTTGTACTAACCACCGGTAGTACCACGGCTACTACAGGCCTACTACCGGTAATAAGACAGACTATTCACTTTGGTAGTCCCTGGTTTTTAAGTCAACTAGTAATCGAGCACGTGCACATGCACGTTTCTTACAATGCCCAAATTGGATGACAATATAACAATTCGTGTCACACTGTCACCTGATAATATGAGCTGGCCGTTAATTTGCAATAACTTTGGATCAGTTTGGAAAGTATTATTGTGTACATGCAATAATATGAGCTGGCCCGTTAATTTACATATTCTATTCGTTAAATTTAATCTATAAATAAGTATATATATTTTCAGAAACTGAGAATAAAATCAGAGGTATCAAAAGCAAATATGTACAATAAAACAATAAGAATAGATTGGCACTATGCTTTCACTTACTCAGATTTGTCCAAACATAAGAGTATTGCTCTCGGATCCGATTACCAACCAATGTGGCATACAATGAAATAATGTTTGTATTGTGTACAGCCTGAACATCAGGAAAACAAATCTATTGAGCTTGTCTGCAGTTACGGACTATGGCAGATCATAATACATAATAATCGTATATCAATTAAAATATGCATTTATAAAAGATATTATGCATAACAATTACAAAGAAAATTTAGAAGCCAACATTCAGCAACAGCCTACATATTCAGAGTGCACAGCAACAAAAAAGATGAAATTATACCACTTTCTTTCCCACCTAAAAATTGAGTTGCGGCAGACCATTTTGTTTGGGTACGCCCCAGTGTTGGGAATCGCTTAATCACGGATTATGCTGAACCAATAGGAGGGAGGAGATGGCATCCGGCTGATGGAGGAGGTCGATGGCGGAGGTGGACAAAAAATAATGACCTCAAGAATCAGTAACCAAAATTCAGTGCGTCAGTTAAAGATTACCGTTATATGTTGTTGAACAAAAAAATAAAACCAACACGAATGTACAGCCAATAAAAACAATATTTAAAAAGAGATCTGATGTACTAAACAACTCTTTGATACATTCCTCAGAAAGGAAAATAACCTGACACGTTCATCTTTGCTACGTCAGTGGCACACAGTTTTCCTTGTTCTACATTGATCCGCCGACAACTACACCTAAATATTTCCCTATAACAGCCTGAAATCGCGAGGCGCACAAAGCAAAATCAATACTGTACAATTCAGGCTGTATAACAGCCTGAATTAAGAAAACACCAATTTGAGCAATTTACCTTCATTTCCGGCGCTGCGTTCTTGTGCAATGTGCATGTAATCGGAGTTGCTGGCCGCAGCCCGCAGCGGAGGTGAAGCTCGCGTCCAGAGGACATGACGGCGGCAGCCCCAGCGGAGGTCGCGCTCCCGTGCAGGCTGGGTAGGGGCGCCGGGACCTCGCATGCGTGCTGGTCAGCGACGTCGGGTGCGTGCTGTGTGGCGTGGTGCTGGGCGGCAACCTTATGGACTGCGGCGTTGACCGTATAATTGCGGGGAAAGGAGGATGGCCTGACGGCAGCGGCCCTTCTTGACATGTTCTGCAGTGAAGGGAAGACATGCGGCTACGGCGGTGCGAAGCTGGAGGTCGACGCGAGACAGAGAGAGGGCGACGGCGTGGAAAGGATGGCGAGGCCGAGACCGGAGGACTGCATGAATCAGGCTCGCGATTAGGTAGGGCGATGTTACCTCCCCAAATCTTGCGGTCTGATTTGCGGCAGTTTTTTTTTTTTGCGATTCACCGGCCTGGAGAGGGATTCAATCAGCGGCCGTTATGATTTTAAATCACGGGCGTGGGCATAGCGCTCAGCGCTGTGGTGCGCTCCGCTTTGCCCCCGCAAATCACGGTTGCGCTGTAAATCGTTGGATTAGGAGGTTAAACGTCCACGATTTGTTGGATCTGCCATCTCTCTCCCTTTTTATATTAGTGGTGATAGTTGGCCCGCTACTAAGCCGGTACTACCTGCTTAAATACGTATTGGAAAACAAAGAATTCGACCTACATAAACTCCAAGATCTAATCTATGAAAATGCAAGTCAAAGATTGCATCCAGATAAATACCAACAACTATAGCGGAAGTAGATTGTCCGTGAAGCCAGTGATGCAAATCCGTCCGACTAGGTGTATCCTTCCCAGCCGAAAGGATCGAAAGCACGTCCCTCCGCAGATATCGATACGTATGTTATTTTTAGCCCGTCAGCTCGCCGTCCAAGATGTGAGTGAATCCAGAGTACGACAACCTTACAGCGTATATCACATTTCGGTGCACTCAATATTCAGTTAATAAGGAAGTACAATGTATATTTGCTACTAAATCAACAACTTTATCCTAAGTAATAGTCACTAAAATTTCGATAGTAACTAAAACACACACGAAAATATTCTGTAGACATGCAACACTACACTGAACTTTCAATTGAACACTACTCAAAATATAGAGCTTGATTGTCGCCAATTCCAAACAAGACATGGGTTTTCCATCATTTTATCTGACATTCATATGAAACAAATGTGTACCATGTTCATCTATGCACTTTGTAGCAAAAACATCAACACAATCACTCATATTGCGCCTGTATGATCTACAATGAAACAAATCAAAACCACAAACTTTTGTTCACGAAAAATCCTTAATAATTGTCAAAGACGAAAATACGGGACAAAATCCCCTAATCCACCTTGTTTTCTGACCAAAATACACCATGATCATCCCTCCCTAAACCCAACCTAAACCTGCACCCAAACGGAGAAAAACTGCGGATAAATAGTTCGTGGTCCGGCGTTTCCTCGTTGAACGAGCGGAGCTGCATATCGGGTGGCATCAAGACGAAACCGGCGATCGCGACGTTATCTGCGACGGCGGAGTACTCGACGTGGATGGGACGGGTTTCGCCACACGATGCAAATTTCAGAGGGAACGAAGAGATAGGTAGATATCAGGATTTACAAAAATAACCAGGACAAGTTTGCTATTTTACAGCGGGCGGACAAAACTGGTGACCGAACAAAGTGATTCTTCGGACTGATACGTTTTTTTTTATAAAAATAACATGTGGTGGCGTCCAACTAACCAATTCTGATTAATCTCACCAAATCACCACGGCCTATTGAGTATTAGGACCGTGGTATCAGAGCATCTCCACCGGGGGGCTCCAAATCGGTGTCCGGCAACCCCCCCCCCCCCCCCCCCCAATTGAGGCCCAATTAGGGGGTGCCGGACATGTGTCCGCCCGAATGGAGGGTGCAGCCCACAGCGGCGCACCCAAAGGCCCACCCCCAAACGGTCCTAATTTTGAGCATTAGATCGAACACCTTGCGGGCACACGAACCGCCGCTGGTTCAGCCTCGCGTCGCTTCGGAACACGGTCGTTGGTGTGGACATGCAACCGCCGGGGCGTCGCTTCGGGGTGGCGTTCGCACCGCTTCGCTGCAATATAACCATCCTCGCCGGCCGCACGTCGCTCACATTCTCTCCGCGAACCATCTCCCACAACTCGGTCGCCATGTCGTTGCCTTAGAAGGAGGCCGTGGTGGCCGATCGGAGCAGGACAAGGAGTCCGTGGTGGCTGATCAGGAGAAGGAGGCCGTGGTGGCCGCTGATCAGGAGCAGGAGGCCGTGATCCCTGCCGATCAGCATCAGGAGGCCGAGGCCGATCAGGAGTAGGACGGCGAGGCCGAACAGGAGCAGGACGGCGAGCCCGCAACTCCATCCCCGGCATGCCCTGCTTTCTCACCGTGGGAACCTTGGTCCCCGTGGCCATCCCGTGTGGCTGGTGCACATGCAGGACCGGCCGTCCCCAGGCACCAGAACCGGAGTGGCAGCCGGGAGTAGTGTTCTTAGTTTCTAGTTGTAATCGTATGTAATAAGTAGATGCATGCATTAATAAAAGTCTCCAATAGTCCCGGCTACCAAATTGTTCAACCGCGCTGGATAACAAGTACCAAATCACGGTCATGACATAGTTTCGATCGCGCCGGAGAACAAGTCTCCAATGTCGGCCATCAAAATAGGTTCGACCGCGCCGGAGAACTAGTCTCCAATGCCGGCCATCAAAAGGGCGCACCCCGGCGCAATGGTGCATGTCGATCACGTGTCAGCTTCCTCGTCCTCGTCCTCCTCGCCTTCCTTTTCAAATTCCTCGACCGCCGCCGCTTCGGCCGCCGCCTTCTCAGCCTGAATGCGCCTCCGTTCGGTGACGAAGTAGGCCTTCTGGTTGGGGCTCATGTCGCTCGTGTTGGTGGCCATGAACAGACGCTCCTCCCTCTTCTCACGGGCCTTGAGCTTGGTCTTTCGCATCTCGAAGTAGATTTCCCACTTTTTTCGGCCGCGGCTTGTATCTTCTTCTTCTCGGCACTCGACGCGGCCACCTCGTTGACGTAGAGCTTCACCGACTCTTGGATGATGCACGACGAGGCCATCGTCTTCTTGCCAGCCCTGGCGGCGGCCTTGCACGCCTTGACTCCCATCTCTGGACGATCGGCGCTGGCGGCCGGCAGCTTTCTTTCATCTTCCTCGGCCACATCCTTGACAGGGCGCTTCCATTTTGGGCAGTCGCGAAGCGCCTCCCAGCAATGCATCAACTTGTATGCCTTCTTACGATCCATCGCCAAGTTGACGTACATGTAGCCGGCATCGTTCAACTGCGCAAATGAACACAAGTCAAATATGTTTGTAAACATGGCCGGTTACAAATAAGACGACCGGCTAACCTTGTCGGTGTCATTCTTGCCACTCTCTTCTCTATTCATGATTTGCTCATGGCAACCATGAAACTTGCTAGTGAGCGTCGAGATGACGCCCCACCGGCTTTCAACCGATTTGGCATTGCGATTGGGCAACACATCATGAGGTGGATACGCCCTTCTTTCGGTGTAGTCCTTATATATGCGTGCCCAATAGGCATCCCTCTTTTGGTTGGCGCCTTTCGTGCCGCTCATTCTCACGGCCATCCACGACTCGCACAACAACACGTCCTCCTTGTCGCTCCAAGTCCGGCCTCTGTAACCTGCCTTCCTACCACCATCCTCTTCCTCTTCGCCTTCCTCTTCTTCGGCCTAGCCATGGTCGCCATCCCCTTCGTTGCCCTGGCCGTGGTCGTCATCCCTTCGTCGCCCTGGCCGAACTGATCTCCGTCGGCGCCTCTGTAGCCATCACCGGCGATCAGTGCAGCCATCGCATCGGCGCCAGCATCCTACGCCACAAAAAATGGCAACACGGATTGCAATAAGTGTACACAACAACAATTTGCATCCGCCTATGACAATAACTACGCACAACAACAATTTGCATCCGGTCGCTGGCAATAAGTGCGTACAACAAAAAATCTGCCGGAATAAGTGCGGATCAGCAAGATAAATAGCACGCACCTAGCCGAGTGGGTCGGCCGCGTTGCCGACTTCATGTCGAAGAGGTGGCCGCGGGAAGCTGTCGCATTGCCGCTTGTGGATGCCGTCCGCCGCAGCGCCGGCGAGTTGGCGAACAACGGCGCCTCGTTCAGATTGATGGCCTCATCAGGGAAAGCCGCGACTGCTGCGTCTGGTAGCCGGAGGTGTCCTCGAAGAAGGCCGGGGCAGACGGCGACCCGCAAAAGACGTCGGCGCTGGCTGGGCTAGAGCTGTTTTGGCTCATGACGATCAACATCTCGGCGGTATCTTTTGGCGACGGCTCATTCACCGCCTTGTCCTTCGCCTTCAGTCCCTGACTTGCCGAAGGTGGGAAGTGCCAGTGCGTAGCTCGGCCTGGCTCACCGGCGCCTTGACCACCGACACCGAAAACTCCAGTGGCTCCCGCTTCATCGCCTTCTTCTTCGGTTGCGATGACGCCGGCGGCTTGCGACCCCCCTTGGGTTTCGAGAGGCCGACGGGCTTTGGCGACATGGTGACGGATGGCGAGGAGGTCGCGGCGGCGGCGCAAGGGTTTGGAAAATGGAGAGAAGATTGAGAATTTTGGCGCCGGGGGCGACAATGTAGAGGAAGGAGAATTGGGCGCCCGGGCTGTGTGTATGACGGGCGGGCCACCCCTGTCGGAGGGCATGTCCGCCCCATGTCCGGCACCTCCTAGAGGGCCTCCAAACTTAGAGGCCCTTTCGGGGGTGTCGGACACGATTTCGCTCGGGGCGACCCTTTGGGGGTGCCACTGGTGGCGGTTTTTTGCGTCCGGACCCACAATGGGCATTTGGGATCATTTGGAGGCCCCGGTGGAGATGCTCGAGGGTCATTTGGAGGCCCCGGTCAGCAGGTCATTTGGGGTCATGGTTTGCAAATTTTTGTATGAGTTTTTGGACGTCGAGGTCAAGTTTTTTTTTGAGTTCAACATATAAGTCAAATATTTTTCAATTTGTTCATTGCCTCGTCAATAAAAAATCTATAAAAAAGTGAAAGCGAAATCATTTTTTCAACTTAGCGCCTGCGCTTGGTGACTGACCTGCTGACCGTGTGAGCAGCCACAAGCTGGGTGGTCGACACGTATCCAGTGGTACCCTCTTGTTCAGATAAGTTTCTCCGTAGGAATTGCCACTTTGGTGCTGCCGGCCAGTGGCACAACGACGACGGAACTATCACAAAAACGGAAATGAGCAGACTGGAGCTGAGCAGGCTCACATGCTGACCGTGTGAGCAGCCACAGGCTAGGTGGTCGACACGTATCCAGCATTCCAGTGGCACCCACTTTGTTCAAATCGGTGGTCCATGCTATAGTTTGCTGCTGCAGGCCGTCTACACTTGGTGGCACAACGACGATGGAACTTCACAAAAACGGAAAGGAAATGGGCAGTCTGCAGCTGAGCATGCTATACGTACTGTACTTCATTGCAGGAAATTATTGAGGGGACTTAAGTTACAGCTATAAATTTGCCTCATTTTTTTTCTTTGTACAAACACCGCACTTGTAAAGAAAAAGCGGACAGGCGAGACAAAGTTTCCGAGAAGATCAACAGTTTGTGACAAATTACGTGAAAATGATCTGAACGGCTTTAGTTAGACACCAAATGTTGGTGCAGAGAGAGGGACATGCGCCCGCACACAGAGAGAGAGAGTAAATAGATGTGAGATGAACTTGCGCTCGGGCCAGCTAGACCCACCAACTTGGGTTGATTTGGTGTGGCTTGTTGCAATGTTCGAGTTAAGGCTCCGTTTGGTGTGCGGGAATTTCGCAGGAATTTTGCGGGCCTAAATTCCACCGGAAAGATTTCCTGCAAGTGCGTTCGCTCCGCGGGAATCGGCCTGGTGCATTCACTCACCCGTACTTTTTCACGGGAAAAGAAACATCCACCCAAACCAAAGGAAACGCCTGGGAGAAAAGCTTTTTCCTCTGCTCCGTCCCTCTCCCGCCCTGTCTCCCGCGAAGTTGGCGTGAAATCGATATGGACGACCCACGTTGGAGCATGCCCAACCGGTGAATCCGCCCACCTCCTCCTCCGCCGCCCGCTCCCCATCTCCCTCCTGCTCCACCTCCTCTCCCTCCATGGAATCAAGGGCTGGAAGATCTAAAATTTGGGGGAAGTCAAGAGATCTGTCAAGAAATAGGTAATCCACTTGATACATCTGCTCAGATTACATCAATCTTAGGACAGATCGGTCTCTCTTCATATGGCGTGTCATCATCTTTTCTTCGCTTCATTTTTCTTCGGTTGTTCTTTTTCTGTTGAACGCATCTCTAAAAAAAATCAAAGGCAGCAGAACCCTAGTATTTGTTGGGATGGTTGCAGAGTCCAAAAGGATTGATATTTGGTGTGAAACGAATTTGTGATGTGTATATTGCTCAGTGCCTGATGCCTGTTTATATAGAGAGGAAGGGAGCATGCAACGGCTAGCATGCAACGGTTGGGCCTAACGGTCGTCTCACTTTCCTAGAATTTTTCCTATGGACCGAACAGTCCACTTCTTTCCATTCCTCTGTTTTCTATTCCCACAGGTTTTCTCTTTCCACCTATACCTATTCCTGTACAGGTCTATTTTCCTATGATTTCTAACCCCAAGGTCCGAACGGGGCCTAAGTATTTCCTGGGATATGACTAAGCACCGCTTTAAACAGCATGTGGACTGATGTGGGTACGTCCTCGAGGCCTCCTACATACAACCAGACATTTGAAGCTTGCATTGCAGGTATGGTCCGGGTTCATGTAGCCTACCCACATATCTCTATGTGAATCTTACATGAAATCGAATACATTAGTTTTTATTTTTTAGCAAATCTTTTTTACGAGCATGGAATAATAATTCATGTGCATATGATTGTTTATGCAGTTAAGCATAGTAGCAAACTGTGACTAGACCGACCTTGGACCGGTCCCTCTCTCCCGCAAGAAGAGAAAGGCGATTTGTACGCCCCCCGTCTGCTCCCACCTCGCCGCCGCGGATCCGCGCGATTCCTCGCCTCCGCCGGCCGCTTCGGCGGCGGGAGGCTGGGGAATCGCCGGATCCCGGCGTGTACATAGTGTAGGAAGTAGTTGGGCTTCAGCTGGCGGCGTCTTGGAGGCGGAGTCTTCGTCGGCGGTGGGTTTGCGGGCGGCGTTCGTCCCCTCTGGCAGTGGAGCTCCGCGGAGGTCCAAGGCGGAGCGTCGTCCTCTTCTTCGTGCTCGTGGCCCTCCGGGGTCGCCGTGCGCGGAGATCCCCCCTCCAGATCTGCTTGCGGTGGATCTGGTTGACTTCATGGTTGCAGGTGCTGATGGCGCGAGCGGCGACGACGATGGAGCAGGCTGGAGGCCTCTCGAGGTTCGAGTTTCGAAAACTTCCCGTCCGCCTGGGGGTTGCTTCCGTTCCAAGGTTTTTAGGAAGCTGCGGCGGCGGCGCGTATTCGATGCGGCTTCTTCACCGGCGACGTCGATGCAGAAGGATCGATGTGTTTTGTTTATCTTCTGTTTGATCTTCTCTGCCTACTCGATGTAATCTGCACCTGTAATCTCGCAAAAAAAGCATAGTAGCAAACTAAAGCACACGTAAGACTTTTGCCAGAACATGCAGATTGTAAATGGTCTTATAAGCGAGGGATGTGGAGAAATGTTGTAGGTTGCAACGGGAAAAAAAATCGCGGATACTTAAAAAACAGCTCGCGGTTAGCACTACTTCTGCAAGCATGTAATCACTCATTAGCATTTAAACCCCTCGACCGACAGGTTTTTCCCGGTCAAAGGTTTCTTGTCAATGACAACTTTGATTACTGTGTCTAGAAAGCGGAAATGGGTACTAACATTACAACAAGCACTAGAAAAGGTCGTCACTAACTCTCGTAGTTCCTAGCCATCAGTGGTTATCCGCCCCCGCTGCTAGCAGCTTAGTTGTAGTTGCTAATAGTAGTTCATGAAAAACCCTGTTAAAAGTGTAGCCTCAGTTGCACTACGAGGAAGCGTGCTACAAAAACTCAAGTTCCCGCAACTAGTGGATGTTCCCGGGCTATCTGGAACGTCCAACTACTTCAAGATTCATGCAAGATTTTCTGCATGCTAGCCCCCAGTTTCAGTGGCTCCTCATGTTGAAGCCTTGTTTTTATACACATTACGCCCTTGATTTTATCATCCTCTCCTTTGTATCAATGAGCAAGTACACAATCACACCAACCATTATAAATTATCTTGACATTCTACTGGATTACATGAATCGATATTCTATTAACATTTCATGCACAATTCTTTCAACTATATTCAACTTCAGTTTCGAATCTGTACCAAATCCATTGAACATGAACTCGGGCATCCAAAACTTGTATCCATACATTAACAAAAAAAGGGAAACTAAGTCATGGGGGTATCTACACACCCATGCGTTATAACTGTATATAGCCGTTTTAGCTTGTTTTTCTAGTGGAACACAGATTTTTGGTTTACAAAATCGGTTTCAGAATTCTGGAAAAAAAAATTGGTCGTCATTATTAGCTTGTTTCCGTAGTTGACTTTTTGTCGACTTTTCGGTCAAAGTTTAATGAAAAATTAATAGCGGATGGAAAATAAATAACTAGAAGAAAATTCGAAACACTTTTTAATAATTCTATCAACTCTACTAGTGACAACCCCTGTTTTTTTATGAAAATGTTTTTACTGTTGCACATACATTTCGGTCAAACTTAGTGTGTAGATACCCCCATGGACAGCAAATCGTCTCTCAAGAAACCTTATAATGCATTAACAATAAATCCAGATCAACATAAAGTTTATGCTATAATAAAATATGTGTATATATGCATTAACAAAATCTTGGATATGTGCATTAACAACGTCGGTGTATCTACATGAACAAAATCTAAAGCATGCACAACCTGTTACATCCTTCTAAATCCAAGGATAATGAACCCGAAAACATAAGCATTTTTTGGACCCATAAATTCAGGATACGAACATCATGTATAAACAAAATGCATGGAACAAAGGATTTTGAGATCTGGCTTTTAGTATTGCATCCAACTTTTCACATCCAACAATCAAGGACAAATCTTTTCTGAAAGAATTGACAAAAACAGAATTATCATCCCATCCAAGAACCGTCTCCACATGCATACCATTTAGAAGCAAACAAAATGACCATTCATGGAAATAGAAAAGATCGAGAGTGTGAAAATCTGGGAACAGTTCTGTAAAATCTTAAAAAATCGCATGGATTGATACTGAGCTGAAAATTGCCTATGCATCGTCAAATAATACGACAATTTGCCAAGTTTTTCAAAATGAGAATTTATGTTTTTGGATTATACGACCATTTGCTATCTTGTACATGGTCACGTCAGCTCTGGCTCAAGTTCGGTGCAGTTGTAAGACGACTCACCGAATCACGAAATAGTCCACGGCAATAGATTTTGAGATCAGCCCCTAACGGATTCAAAAAATTCGTTCTAGCAAATTAGTACTACACGATCTCCTGGTCAGAACCGTTCTGAGTACTCGATAATTAGTGAGGTGTCGTCTGTTTAGAGGAACTGAGCCTGAGCGTTGATCAGGCAAAGATTTGTTCTCCGCTGACGAGCCATGCATCACAATTCACAAGAACGTTTCTAGTCTAATGAAAACAAAACACGATCAACGAGCTGATCAAGCGGCACGACCAGTTCGCCAGCGATGGTACCCGTCCAGTGCATGCTCCGCGCGCCGCCGAGCGTGCTCCTCGCAGCACAGGAGCTGGTGCACCGCCGCCAGGTTGGCGCTATACAGCTCCTCCTCCAGCACACGCTTCGCCGCGGCGAGCTTGGCCATCTCCTTCGCCACCTCCGCCCCCTCCATGTCGTCGCTGTCGAGCTCGGGCCTCGCCTTCTCCTGCTCCGCCGCATCAGCTGCCCGCTTCGTCGCTATGAGCTCGGCGTTCGCCTTCACAACCTCCGCCTCAGCCACGGCGAGCCCGGCTTTGGCCTTCGCCAGCTCGGCCTTCGCCTTCTCCTGCTCCGCGTCCCGCTTTGCCGAGCGGCCTCGCTCTTCGCCTCCTCCAGCTGCTCCCGCAGCGCCGCGGCGTCGCGCTCCTGGGCCAACAGTTTCTCCTCCAGCTCCAGCGCGTAGTGCGTGGCCTGCACACAAATATTGCGATCGATCGGACTCTGTAAATGTACCAATGGATCGTCGTATTTGCTGCTGGCATACCTGCAGAATCACTGCGTAGCTCGATGCGACGACATCGGATGGCTCCTTCCCCGTGAACACACGCTCCTTCGGCGGCGGGACGGCGCCCTGCAGCAGCTCCCCTGCAGGCTCCCGGTCCGTTGTGTCTCTGTCGAGCCCGCTGGAGAAGTTCTGTGGCTTGGGGGAGAAGCCCGGCGGTGGCGAACGCACGCCGGAAGATAGCCCCTCCTCGCCGTTGGCTTCTGCAGACTTCTCTTTTTCCCGTACGAAGGCGGCGACCCTGGCTCGTCGTTGCTCGGCTCGGCTTTCTCCTTCTCAACGACGCGGCCGCCTTCTCCGCCAGCATAATCTTCATCATGTTGTAGACAGAAGGATCCAGACCAGGTACTGTGGCACACAGCACCGACATCAGCTCTCCATGAAACAGGGGAAACAGGGGGTTTGATCGATGAACAGTTACCTTCGGGGCTGGAAATTGTACAAGTGGAAGAAGGCGACGGCGGTGGCGGTAATGTGGTTGTTGTTATGGCGGCTTCAAGGTTACTGTTTGAGAGATACGCCCTGAGATCAACAGCGGCGCCGCCGTGAGCACGGAGCAGCTTGGCCGCCGATTTCTTTTGTCACCGGTGAGCACCGGTTTTCCAAGGAGCTTTTTGACGGCTCGCCCCACTCCACGGGACAAAGCCACGAATCCGGCGACGAGAGGAAGAAGAACTCGTGTTTCCAGTACTTGAAAGAGATAAGATTCGGGCTGGGCATCCCCGTGAAACGCAAGCCGGAGATGTCCCTGGATCGGAAAAAGTACCATCCTTTTTTGCATTTGGCTGACGGTGGACAGCAGGAAGAAGCGCCGGAACACAGCGAGCGACGGCGTCACACCGACGGAGCGACAGAGCTCGAGGAAGCCCGCCATCATGCGCCACCCGTTGGGCGTGAGCTGGGTCGGCGCGATGCCGAAGTGGGCGAGCGCCTCGAAGAAGAAGCCTTGCACCGGGACGCGCATGCCAGCCTCCAGCGCGCGCGAACACACGCAGATGGCTCCCGGTGGAGGCGTCGAGTTCGTGCGCAGGTCGCCGGCGGGGCGCGCGGTGAACTCCTCGGGGACGCCGTGCTCCTTGCAGATCGCGTCGACCTTTTCTTGCGTGTGCAGGACCGAGGCGAAGTCCTCTGGGCGTCCGCGCCCCGTCCACTGCCTCGACGGCACAACGGCGGCGGAAGCGTCGAGGTCGGTGGCGCTGGCGACGCCGTGGTCTGGGTCCATGGAGGAAGAGGAAGGCATCGCGCGCGACGGTGCTCCTGTCCGGCGTGGCGTTTGCCTTCCACTAGCGCGCATCCTGCGGCCACTGGTGCTGTCTTGTTTTGCTATGCAGCGGAGAGATCGACGCCGAGATAAAGGGCAAAGACACTTTTGACTTGGTCGCTGAAAAAAAACTTGACAACTGGAGTCCGGCATCTATCTAAAATTCTACTGCTTGGTAAAAAACCATAACTCCATGGGTAGATATCAACAAAGAATCACGTGGAAACTAAATTTATGTGGAAATCGGCAAAAATCATGAAAAAATCATGTTTCAAACTTCTGAAAAAATCTCAACAAAATTTCATTACATCGGGAAGTTAGAATTCTATAAACATGCAAATCTGTAAGTTGAAACTTAAAATTATTTAAGAGCCATGCAAAGAAAAATTCAGCAATGAATAGTAGATTCAGCAATTTGTGCTTCAAAACATAATAGTAGATTCAACAATGAATAGTAGCAACGTTACCGAAACTGTTCTTTCTCGAGCGCGCAAGCCGTCGCACGCACGCTTGCGACGTTCGTCTGGGGTTCCACCCACGTTTCACTCTCTCCTTCCTCTTCCCGTGTTCGCCTTTTTTTCAGTTTCTCTCACTCCCCGCGCCTCATCATTCTCGGTCGGGCAAGAAGCCGCCTTCTCCACCGTTGCGGAGCCGTCGAGACTACACATTGTCGGTGTGGGTGGGGTGGGGTGGGGGTGCTCACCAGCGACGAGATCCGGTGGGCGGGGTGGTTAGAGGATGGCCGGGGCGATGGTGGAGGAGGTAATTTAAGGAGGGCAGTGGCTGCAGGCGGTGGCGGTGGGGGTGCCTGTTCTTTTTTCTCCGGACACATTTGTCGTTTAGCGGTCATAACCGCTCGAGCCGTCGCGCGTAAGCTAGCATCGGCCTAACGTTGCTATACATTGTTGATTTTTCATTTTCATGTCTCCTAAATAATTTGAGTTTCAACATGCAAATTTGTATGTTTATACAATTCTACCTTCTCAACGTAATACATTTTGTTGAGAATTTCTTAGAACTTATAAACATGATTTTTTGCATGATTTTAAACGGTTTTCACTGAAACTTGATTTTCACCAGATGTTCTCTCACTAGATACCCCTCCACATAAGATGGATCGTGAAAATAAAATCCGCAAGTTGCCGGGAGCATATGGTTGCTAAATACATTTTGTAAATTTGTAAGAACAAATAAAACTAGTAGTTATGTTGTACAATGTGCTATAGGACAAGCATTTATATATGTTAATGACAATCTGCAAACCATGAACAAAAGATGTTGAAATAGTGTAGGGTGTCATATAGTGGTTGCACACCTAAGAGCAAGAATAATAGTATAGCACGCTATATAAAATTGTCATGTCATCGTTATTATGTAAAATATAGTTCTCTATAATAATTGATTATTGGTCTTTTTTTTGCTTTGTCTGTTTCTCTTTTCTCATGCACTTTTAGCAATAAGGCGAGTTCCTACCTTCTATGCATAGCCAACTAAAATTTACAAATTGTCTATGATTCAATGTGGATATTAAGATGGGCGCATGAGCTTGCTTTTTTTATCCATCTATTAGCTTTTCCTTCTCCTAACTGGGCTCTTAGTTTTTCTTAACCGAAGTCTATCAACATCATTGGAAGCAATTCTTCTCTTTAGAGTTTTAGAAAGAAAAGGTCAGACCACTTCGTTTAATACTTAAAAAAGTTTGGACGATATCATGGTTTTCAAAACTTCACTATATGTTAGAGTCAAAACACCTCAAACTATGTTAAATTGTGATATTTTTGTAACGAAGTTTTAAAAAAAAATTGCTACCAAACGCGGCTTAGTTCTCCTTTAGGTGATGTCATACCATGAGTTATAATTATGTTTTAGCTATGTAAATGTAGTTTTACTATGTGAATCATTTTTCACATTTGCAACTAAATGCATGCAATATGAAATTTCAGTCGATGTGTTTGTGTGCACCAGGAAGAAGTGTCAAAGGGGAAGAGTAAGAGGCGCCGTCGCAGCGGCACTGCCACCGCCTCCGTTCTGTTACATTTGTGAACTGAATGTAAAAAAAAAACGTATACAAGATGCTACGGTGAGAATACAAAAAGGGATAATGTGGAAATATGCTAATTTGTGAACCACGTACAAACGCAATATTTTTGTACATCGTGCAAAATGACAAATCTCTTCATGCCATATCGGGGAAAGGGATGAACTGATGCGGAGAAAAAGGCGAGCAACAGTCTGGTACATTTGTAAAAAGAAACAAAAAAAAAAAGAACAGCGTGGTACAGTCAAAAGGAGAGTTCGCAGTGTTCCTTGTACTCGTTGTCGACAGTGACAAATTTGTACAGTCTCTGCCAGGCAATGCTTGCTAGCTTCGTCTCGAAGGCACCTCTCAACCGTCGCGTCGCTCATCATGCATGCACCCCTCGTGTTTTTTTTTTTTAGAGAGTACGCAAATTGCGTACCTTATTTTTATAGAAGAGAGCAAAGTCGTTTACAAGACAGTCGCCCAAAGCCGAAGCAAAGAGGACAGGAACACCACTCCACACACTCACTAAGCCTACTCTCTCGCAACTATTGGAACTCCAACACCAACACCAAAGGCTCCCTGTCTAAGCCTTCCCAAGCAGCTGAGTCCATCAAGCGTGTTCGCCGTAACCCTCTCAACTGACAATTGGTTCCTAGTGTTGTTAAAACACCAAGCATTCCTGTTCTTCCATAAAGCATGACAGCCAAGGCACACGAGCTCATCGAACCTCTTCCTGTCTTTGTCTCGGAACTTCACTCTCTCACGCATCCACCATCCTTGGATCGTACACTCTGGAGATGGCGCTGTGAAATGACCCCCAAGTGCAATACTGCATCGATGCCACATCTCTCTCGCGAACACACATTGTATGAGTATGTGCTCCGCTGTATCCTCCTCCTGAAGACATACAAAGCACACAGAAGTTTGTGCCTGTAGCCCGTGTCTCATGCGTCTATCCGACGTCCAGATTCTGTGTTGCGCTGCTAACCACATGAACAGCTTGCTCTTCGGTGTGCCCCGTTTCTCCAGATGGGCTTAGCCAAAGCGAACCTTTCCCGCCCTTGCACCAACATGTTGTAGGTGGACTTGGCCGAGTACTTGCCTGACTTAGTCCAAGGCCAGTGGAAGGTATCTCGATTCGTCAGATTTCTCGTCACATTATTGACCTCTGCCCAAAGCAAAATGCATTCCCGAGCTCCCAAGTATGCCATCGTTCCCGGGACATCCGCCAACCAACCATTGTCAGTCATCCCTTGTGCCACCGTCCTGGAGTTCCTAGCTCTTGCCGAGACCGTGTTGGTGATTCCCGGGGCAATCTCTCCGGCAGTTTTCCCGTTGATCCAACGGTCTGACCAAAAGAGGACCCTCTGTCCATCCGCCGCTGTAATGCGTACCAAGCCCTCGAACACTTCCCGGGCAGCCGTGTCCCTCAGCATTGGTAGCCCCTGCCAAGGGCGTTCATCCTCTGCTCGGCGTAGCCACTCCCAACGAGTTCTGAGTGCTAGGCCGTGGAGCCGAAGATCTCTGACACCAAGCCCCCCGAACTCGTGTGGTCTGCAAATACGATCCCATGCCACAAGACACTGACCACCGTTGGCCCTGTCTTTGGCCACCAGAAAAAGCCACGGAAACATTTCTCTAGCTCCTCGAAAACCCACACCGGCGCATCCGCGACTAGCAAATGATGGATTGGTCGCGCTGACATGACCGCCTTTACCAACGTGAGCCTCCCTTGCTTAGCAATCAGTCCTCTCTGCCATGTCGGTGCAATCTTGGTCGCTGCGTCAACCATGGGCTGCCACTGGTTCCTGGTTAGCGGCCTCAAAGCGAGCTGTAACCCTAGGTATCGAATCGGGAAGTCGACCACAGGGCAGCGAAGCGTGGCGGCTACCAACTCCTTTTCCTGCTCTCCTGCCCTGATCAAGGTGGCAGATGTTTTCTGAAAGTTGACATGCAGACCTGACACTCTCCCAAATATCGTGAGGATCTCTCTTATGGCTATCAGATCTTGTGCTTCCGGTTTCAGGAACAGCACCACATCGTCGGCATAAATGGAAATTCTCTGCAGTGGCGTGGAGTTTCCAATTGGTTGCAGAAGTTGAAACTCTGTCGCTCTCAGAATCAGCCGCGTGATCGTCTCCATAGCAAGCACAAAAAGTTGCGGCGAGAGTGGATCGCCCTGTCGCAGCCCTCTCGCCTGCACAATTCGCTCTCCAGGCACCCCGTTCACACTACTTTGGTGCTGGCAGTGCGCATGCAAATCGCTAGCCATCGTAGAAACTCCTCCGGCAACCCCATTTTTCTCAGAACCTCGAACAAGAAAGCCCATGACAAGGTGTCGAAGGCTCGTGAGATGTCAAGCTTCAGCAATAGACCGGTCTCTCTGCGCTTGTTGATTTTCCTCGCTAACTGGCGGACTAACATGAAATTGTCATGAAGCATTCTCCTTTGATGAAAGCTGACTGGTTTACACTTACCAATTTTTCCAGTTTGGGTCTTAGGCGATTCGACAACACTTTGGTGAATAGTTTCGCAAAACTGTGGACGAGGCTTATGGGCCGAAAGTCCCCCACTTCCTCGGCCCCCGGCTTCTTTGGAATGAGTGTGATGATGGCTCTATTCAGTCTCCCAAAGTTTCGGCCATCTCCAACATACAGCTTGTATACCGCAGCCATTATCTCATTTTTGATGATGGGCCAGGCTCTGTGATAGAAGGCACCAACAAATCCATCAGGGCCTGGCGCTCTATCAGGTGGCAGCTCTTTGATCACGCTCCAGATCTCCTCCTCTGTGAAAATCTCACTTAAGTCTGACAGGTCTTCGGTTACCACACCCAACTCATCCAGATCCAGTGTGGTCTCTCTGCTCTCGATGTTTCCTAGCAGATTGTTGTATGCCTCGAAGAACACCTCCTCTTTTTTCTGCTGGTTAGTGATCAGCTCCCCATTGTGCCTGATTGCCGGGATGAAATTCTTTATTCTCCTTCCATTGGCGACAGCATGGAATAACCGTGTGTTGGCATCACCCTCCTTCAGCCATCGCATTCGGGAGCGCTGTCTCGCCATGGTCCTCTCGAGAGAAGAGAGTGCTAAAACCGTATGCTTCAGTGTTCTTCTTAGCCACCATTCTTCCGGGGAGAGGGCTCTACGGTCTTGCGCTTGATCGAACTTGTGGATCAAAATGTTCGCCATTGCTATTTGCAACTTCAGATTTCCCACCTTCCGGTCTCCCCAAGAGCGCAGGTGCGCAGCTAGACTGCGGAAACATGCATCCAGGCGCACAAAAGGATCGGTGATGCTTGGATCGCAGTGCCAGCCCTCCTTCACCGCATCCTCAAAACCCTCCAATTTAAGCCAAAACAACTCAAACTTGAATCTTTGCTTCGGCCTATCTGTCGCACTCATCGACAGATGGAGGGGAGCATGATCCGAGACTGATGTAGATAATGCCTGAAGAAGTGCATCAGGGTAGCGCAATTCCCAGTCAATAGACACTAGAGCACGGTCAATTCTCGTCATGGTGGGGGTGCTTCGTTCGTTGCTCCAGGTAAAGATGCGACCATGCATATAAACTTCTTTGAGCTCCATGTTGCTGACAAAGTCACGAAATCTGTTCATGTTTGTGCGATCCAGGTTGCCATTGCTCTTGTCAGCCGCTCTGAGGATCATGTTGAAATCTCCAATCACCAACCACGGTCCTGGGCAAAGACTACGGCGTTCTGCTAGCTCAGCAAGGAACTGTATCTTCGCCTCATTATCTTGCGGACCATAACTACCGTGATCCACCAGGAACCACCCTCTCTGCAAGTGACTTCTCCCGTAATCGAAAAGGAGTCTAATGTCAAGCTCGAGATACTCAAGATCGTCGTGTCCCAAGCTAACATCACACCACCACGCGTGCCAACAGCCGGCAAATAAAAAAACTCGTCAAACGACGGTCCTAGACATTGGTTAACAACAAAGCGATCCATGGTTTCCATTTAGTCTCCTGCAGACAAACTACGTTGACTGATAAAGTGCTCACAAACTCCCTAACAGAATCTCTCTTGGCCGGGTCATTCAGACCTCGAGGATTCCAACTCAAAACCGCTGGGCTTAAATCCATAGGAAAGCAGCAGAACTCCCAGGGATCGACGGCGCCTAAGCGCGCGCGCCAATCATCCCCCCTCCTGTCAGCATGATCTCATCTCGCGGAGGAACTGTCTTCCCAAAGACAGCTGCAAGTGCCCTGACGTGCGGCTCGCGCAAGGGCGAGTCAAACAGGTGTCTGAAATCATCCAGTGCCTTCTCCTCAACCGCCAGGTCAACCGGTGAGATACCTAGCGCTCTAAGGAGAGCACATTCCGCGACTGAAGCCTTCTTTGGCTTGACTGCAGTAGCTGGGGTCACCGGTGCTGTGGTCATAAGTCTTGCACTCCGCCTGGGGGTGACAAGCACTGCCTCTCGCTTCTGCGATGCCGCCTCAATTTCCCGTAACAATGGAGGCGCCAGGGTTTTAAGGATTTTTGCGCAGAAGGCTCTCATCCTCCCCATCGCCATGCTCTCCTGGCACCTTGATCCAGCTTCATCAGAAGAAGAACCCAGCATGCAATCCTGGCTCATGGGCTCCCCGTCCTCAGCCTGTGGGATCCCATCCTGGGCCTCAATTTCTGTCCCTGGACCGACGTCAGGCCCATCTCCTTGCGCAGGCTGGCTGCTGCCAGTGGACTGGGTCAAAGAGACCTGTATGTATGGGGCCGCACCGTCTGCAACGGACTCCTGATCCTCTGTCAGTGGGTCCCCCAGCGAAGGTGTGGTTGCCGTGCTGGAGAAGCCACTTTCCTGCGCCACATTTGAATCCACCGCCATGTCCAAGGACTGCGGTGACAACAGCGTCTTGTCGCCTGGTGGGGGTTCCACCTGTACGCACTCGACAGCTGTCACGCCTTCATTCGGTGTGGGCGTCGCTTCCGCAACCAACCTCTGCGCCTCCTTGTCCTCTTCACCAGAGACCGCCATGCCCGGGCCCGAGCGTGTCGCCTCCTCATTGGCCCGAGCGCTCGTGAGAGCTCCACTTTCAGTATCCGTTGCAACCGCACCCACTGAATGGGCTAGCCTGCGCGCCTCGGGATCCGCTGCTTCCAAAAAAGCTGCACTGTCTGCTAGGCCTTGCTGAGCGATCAGAGGTTGCCCCAGGCCTTTCGAGCTTTTTGGCTGCATCCCTTTCCTCGACGAGATCCTTCCGTCTAAACCTGGCAGCCTCCAATCGAGCGGCCCAGATTGCAGCTGGCCAGATGCTGCCATGGTTGCCGTCCCGCACTGCCGCCGGTGAGCGCCGCCGTGTCTGCTCTGCACATGGCCATGCCCATCACTGCCAGCGAAAGGTCCCCTATTATCCGGCACCCCCGACCTCCATGGCCGGTCGCTCGCTGTCCAGAACCCCTCGCCGTCGTGCACCCGGTCGTCTTCTTCTGGCAGCCCGTCTCTGTCACTGCCCGGCGAGACTCGCATCCGGAACCCCGGGTCCTCAAGTAGACAAAACTCCTCCACTCTCTCAATGTGGGTGAGAACACGATACTGCAGTAGCCCTAGCTCCTTCAGCCTGTCAACCGGCGGCGGAAACGGGACGCCAGCCGCCGGCTCCGGCACCCAGAGCAAGCTCAACGGCGGGATGGACTCCGGGTCTGCCGTCCACGCGTCCGCTCGAAACGTACCCATGTCCGACCGATCAGCTGTCTCCTGCGCCACTGCCTCTACCGACGCCGACGTGCCCAAGAGGCTCTGCACGGTATCTGTCTCCCAGGCATGCGGTGTTTTCCTTGCTCTGCTTGTGCTTGCATGTCAGGACTCTGCTCGAAGCCAGGTTATTGATGAAAATAAGCATTGGTTTGCACATAGTCCTCAGACCATACTACTGCAACTCTACCAGCACTGCGTTGTGTTGTCACAATTACATTGCCTTCTGAAATGAGTTAAAATCAAATTTTATTAGTTTTACTAAATATACCGTAAAAAATGTCACACATACAATGAAAGTAAATGCTATTAGAATAATCATATATACTGTACTTTCATATTAATGAAAGTAAATGCATGAAGTTTTTGTGCAAACAAAAAGATTATTGGGCGTGGGCATTGTCGGTTAGAGCATCTCCAGTTAGAATGGGCAAATTTAGGTGGAAATCCGCAGTAGCTCTCGAGCACCACTGCTCCTGATATTTGAAAATTTTGAAAATCGTCCTTTTTTTACTTTAAAAAAATCTGAATCTTTTTACACAAATACATATATATATTTACGTAACTACGCCAAAACAATTGTACAAAAATAACGTATATTTTGGGCTACACAAAAGGAGTACATTCTGGCAGATTCAACATACTATTTTCACTTTATACTGACCAGAATTTTGTTTTTTTATGTAGCTTGGAATACGATTTGTTTTTGCACCCATAATTGGCATATACATAGAGAACATCACTAGTAGGAAACTGCCTTTCTGTGGATCAGTTTTTGTGGCGCACGTATTTCTGTGGCGCATTGTTTTGCATGCGCCACAGAAATTCGGAATTCTGTGGCGCACGAAAACCAAATGCGCCACAGAAATATGTCTTTCTGTGGCGCACCCAGTCCCGTGCGCCACAGAAAACAACATTTCTGTGGCGCACGGGACCGGGTGCGCCACAGAAATGCTGATTTCTGTGGCGCACCCAGCCCCGTGCGCCACAGAACTTTTCTGTGGCGCGTTCTGTGGCGCACGGGGCTGGGTGCGCCACAGAAATCAGCATTTCTGTGGCGCACCCGGTCCCGTGCGCCGCAGAAATCCTTTGTCTTTTTTTTGAATTCGTTCTCCACAGTCCACACATGCACTGCCCCATCCCCGTGCTGGTAAAACCAACCCAAAAGGCACGCACCCGTCGCTTTCCCCATCCGTATCTCCTCCTCCGCATGCTCCCGTCACTTTCCCCATCCGCATCTCCTCCTCCAGTCCTCCCACCAGATGCGCCACCACCACCGCCGCGCCGTCACCGCGCAGGCGCTCGTCGACGCCGAGGGACCCCGCCTCCTGACGAGCACGCTGGAATAGTCCGTGAAGAACAGCTCGCCGTTCTTGGTGTCGTGCACCGAGGCTGGCTCGCCCCACGTGCCGGTCTCCGACGAGGGCGCGGCCGCCCCATGTTCCTTGACGTCTCGGTCGGCTGGGACCCCGCCTCGCCGCCGCCCGAGATCCTCCGGCGCACCTCCCTCCACGGCTCCCAGGCGCTCGTGCTCGCCAACGCGCCCCACGGCGAGCTCATCGGCGGCTTCGTGCCGCGCTACTTCCTCGCGCCCGCCTACTGCCTGCTGCTCCCTGGCTCGTCACGCCCTACAAGGACGTCGACCCCTAAGACCACAGGTCGTCCAAGGAGAGGATCTTCAACAACGTGCTCCACGGTGGTGGCGGCTGCTCGGGGAATGCTGGAAGAACGGCGATTGCAGATCCTGAGCGCGACGGCGTCGGCCGCGCGGCGTGTGACGCCGAGCTCCACGGCGGCCGTGAGGAGCGGGCGCGGCGGCAAGGGATGAGGAGGAGGGCCGGGATGGGCTTGGAGGAGCTACGGTGGCAGCTTTTTAAAAAAAAACTGAAAAACAAATTCTGTGGCGCATGTTAGCAGTGCGCCACAAATTCGCGGCTTTCTGTGGCGCACCGGGCCGGTGCGCCACAGAATTAAATTTTTGTGGCGAGGATTCTGTGGCGCACAGTGGGTGCGCCACAGAATCCACAATTAGTGCGCCACAGATAGCCTTTTCTATACTAGTGCATGCATAAGTATCACATGATTTTTATGGATTTTTTCAAACTTAAATTCGAAATTTCAATCTTATTTTCGTCACTCTTTGTATTGTATAATTCAACCATTAAAGTTTAGGGATTTTGCTTTGTATCTGTCGGCGACAAATCGGGTGGATCAAGGTCTAGAGCTCGCGGCTTACTGTTCGAGGATCTCCATCCAGTCGTAGTATTGGCTGAGCGAAGGGCAACCAATTTCGGCTTGTGCATCCGCTGATCAAACAAGTATTCGGCGACGACTCTTTTTGTATCTCCACACCATGCATGGTGCCAAAAAAGGGCAAGGCGTCTGCTCAGACTTTTGTCGATCAAATCTGGTGTTGTCGGCACGGCGAGGGCGTCGAGCCAACTGGTGTTGTCCCTGACATCGACAAACTCAATGCCTAGATGAAAATGCATAGAGTAAGAATGGCATAATGCAGTTTAATTTTACACTATCGGGTTCTTGTAAAAGTTTTGGACCAATTTGTTTTTTCTTTCCTTTTGGTCATATTGCATGTGGTTTCGTCGATAAGATCAATAGTTAAGCGTGCTCTGGTCCTTAGAGGACATTCCATGTTCAAAAGAAGTGTGGCCTTGTTGTGTCGATTAGATCCCTTTTAACATTGTCGAGCCTATACACGTTAATACATCAAACCAGCATATGCAAGTTGATCATGTTACTTTGATAAAGATTTCAATTTTAGAAGAGTCTCTCGGTCCACGATAAAATTTATCGTGGTTAAAAGATCAGAGAGGCCGACTAAGGTTGTGTTTGGTATCGTGGTGGATTATCATAATCCCACTTTCTCGACCCGGTTTTTCTTTGTGTTTCCATATATTTGTGTTTTATTTTCAACAAAAGGTTTAAAAAATCACACCATGACTTAGTTCCACAACCACAGATTGATGGTTAGATTCTAGTCCACGCCGTCTCACGTTTCTTTTTATCACTCTAGTATGGATTATCAAGTGTTGAGGGCACAAGCTCACGATGTGGGGTCAACAAAATGCACTTCAAACTTTCACAAGTTATTGTGAAACATAGTTTGTAAATACCTGAGAACATATCTTAAACTGCTTAGAATTTATAAATCCCAAGAATCATCGGTCCAACATTTGAGAACCGTGGAATTATATATATTTATTTACTTTAGGAATAAACATTGCATTTTTTGCACCATGTGACCAATTTATATATATTTTATGCATACGTGAATAAATCCATAAAACCAATCGAGTATTAGTTAAATCTCAATCAATAGACTTAGGATGACTCCAACGGGGCGACGCATCGAGTCCGCGTCGGTCCATTCCTGTCCGCGAGGGCCAAAAACACGGCCCAACGGGGCGACGCAAACGGACCGAGCCCCGTTTTTTGGTCCGCCGCGCGTCCGCCCCGACGCATCCCTGGCGCAAATTTGGGCCACCGATGCGTCGGGGCGGACGCGCGGCGGAGTGAAAACGTGTCCGCGCGGCCACGCGTGATGTCCTCCCCCGAGCCCACCTGGCAGCCACACGGCACCGGTCAGCCTCCCCCTGGCCCAGTCCTTTTTAATGCGAGGGGATAGGGACGGGCAGCCCCCACCTACTCCACTGCCCACTCCGCTCCCTCTCCGGCGACCAAGCCGCAAACCCTAGCCCCTCCACCACCTCGCTCGCCGCGATGCCGCTCCGGTGGCCGGGGTTCGACAAGGCCAAGAACGACGGCGAGGCGGGGTCATCCTCTGGCCGCCGCCGCCGCTACCGCACACCTTCCCCTTCCCCACCTTCTTCCCCTTCCCCACATGCTTCCCCGGCGCCGCTCCCCCGTCTTCGAGCTAACGCCGCCGGGCGGCGAGTTGCGCAACCGCGGCTACGTGCGCAAGGAGGATTGCCGGTGGTACTAGGACCACGCAACCCCGATGCCGTGGCCAGATGTCAAGCACCCCGAGCATTGGCACCTGAACCCGCAGCGGATCCCGGTGCCACCGATGCCGACGAGCGAGCGGGCATGGGATCTGGAGATCGAGCGGCGCCTCCCGGCCTCGCTCCGCAACGACCCCGCCTTCGCGGCCACGTCGCGTAACTGGGCGGAGTGGTTCCACGATGAGCACGACCTGCGGCGGCAGGCCCTCTACATGCGGGCTCCGACGCCGCCATCTGGGCGTTGGTCACCGCCACCTCACACACGGCGGCGGGAAGCACCACCAGTGCCACGCACGCTGCGGATTGGGTCTACGCCGCCGCCGCCGCCGCACGTGAAGATGGAGGTGGATCCCGAGGACGCCGAGCTCGAGGCCGCGAAGGAGGCCTCGCGCAAGCAGATGGTCGAGGACGAGGCCAAGCGCTGGGCCATGGTCCTCACCGACGTCGCCAGGGAGCAGGAGGCGGCCCTGCAGGCGCACCAGGCGGCGGTCTTGAAGGAACCATAGCCATGGTGGCAGGCCATGGACGTGGACCTGCCACCGGCGCCTTGAAAGGACAAGGATGTCGCCTAGAGGGGGGGTGAATAGGCATTTAAAACTTTTCCGGTTTAGTCTTGATAAATGCGGAATAAAACTAGGTGTTTAAATTATCAAGCACACAACCTAAATAAACTAGGTTCACCTATGTGCACCAACAACTTATGCTAAGCAAGACAAGAACAAGGTGATAGCAAGATAAGATACTTCAAGCTCGAAGGCTATCACAATGTAAAGTGCATAAGTAAAGAGCTCGGGTATAGCAATAACCGAGGCACGCGGAGACGACGATGTATTCCCGAGTTCCTCCTTTTTAGGGGAGTACGTCTCGTTGGAGGGGTGCCACAAAAGGCCTCACCCTATTCTCCGATGAACCTCGCACAAAAGCTCGGTTCACCTTCCACTATTGATTTCCTTTTGGGCGTAAATCGAGTCTCTTACAACAATCTTGAGGCACAACCCACAAAAGGATTGGGAGCTCCCAAGTGGACCACAAAAGGTCCCAACTAGCCACAAAAGGCCTTGACCACAAAAGGTCACAAGAACACCGTCTAGGGTCCAACGACCCAAGAGTAACGAGCTTACAATCTTCACTTCCACGAATCCTCGTGGAGAGAGCAAACCTATGCACAAAAGCAAATGCAAGAACACAAGAAGTGCTCAAGTTCTTCACTCCCAAATCCCACCAAAAGCAACAAATGCTTGTGGGGGGAGATGAGAGGAAGAACAAAGAAGAACACAACAAATAGAACTTCAAGAACTAGATCGAAAGGGTTCCACTCACTTAGAGGAGAAACGGCTCGGTGGAAATGTAGATCTAGGTCTTCTCCTTCAATCCTCCAAAGATAAACGAGTTTGGGTGGAGGGATTGGGAGATCTTATAGTTTTGAGCTTGCAACAATGGAGGAGAGAGAAAGCAAATCGTGCTGGGCCGAGCTCAGCTTCTTGGAGAAGAAGCAGTCTTTAAATAGGGGTCCCTGAAAATCTAACCGTTATGTGCAGAAAAACAGCACAGCGGTACTACCGCTGGTATAGCGGTACTACCGCTGCTGGTCTCCCTGCGGTACCCAGTGTACTGCACGACCCAGCTACGGCGGTACCTCGCAGAGGTACCGTAGCTGCCAGGTATGGCGGTACTACCGCGGCGCTGCCGGTAGTACCGCTGGGATCCTTCGAATAAAACAGAAGGAATCCAGCAGTAGTACGAGGCGACTACCGCTGGGTACCGTAGCGAGTCCAGAGAGCAAATTTGGCCTAGCGGTACCCTGGCGGTACCACCAGCAGTAGTACCGCTGGCTGAAGCCAGCGGTACCACACGGTACCACCGCCAGGAGGAGTACCAGCTGTGCTGCAGGAGTCCCGCTCCAGGTGGAGTGGTACTACCGCTGCGACAGCGGTACTACCGCTAGACACAGAAAAAATCTCCTGAGCTGATTTCCAGGGCCACTAGCTCCAACTTGACACAAAGATTCCAAAGTCCTTAGCCTATCCGATTCCTCTGTAAGAGCAAAACTCGATAGAAACAGCAGAACTAAAACTGCAAGAACTTTCTCATACGAACTCCAAATGAGGTGAAACCAATTTTGTTGGAAATATTAAGGGTCACAAATATAGAGGGGATACCACACATGCGAAGGTGTGGACCCTAACTCGAAGGTGGACCGGTAATATTTCCAACGCCGAGAACGAACAAGTTTTCCAAACAAAATCCATTTTCGAAGAACTTGGGCTTGTCATGAGGATCACGACAAGCACCAAAACCCAACAAGGAGAAGAACCAAATAAGAACCAAGAAAGATGATATGGCAAGAATGCAAAGGTTTGAGCTCTCCACAAAGATGCGATCAAGTTACTCACTTGAGAGCCCCTCTTGATAGTACGGCATCTATCCTATAACCCGGTCTCCCACGCGATGAGACCGGTAAAATAGAAACCCTATCAAGATCATACCTTTGCCTTGCGCATTCCACTTGAGCTCGATGATTACGATCTTGATCTCTTCAAGTGGACCACTTTTCTTGATTTGCGCTTGCTAGCACATGCTTGATGAAGACATCTCCAAATGCTCCCCCATACTCCATTATGGGAGAGACTCGCTAAGCTCCGTCTTCATGAATCCACTTGCGCTTCATATTCTTCTCTTGATATAGATGATGGCTTGGAGATAAACACGAAGTTCACTCAATCTTATTTTCCAAGCCATGCTTGCAATAAGCTCAACTCTTCTCATGACCATTCTTCATATAAACCCTTGGATGGAACCTTGGTCATCATGTAATCTTCTAGAGTCCAACACATGAACTCCAATCTTTGCCTTTGGACAAGATCTACAAGTATATCTCAAAGCAAACATTAGTCCATAAGGATTGTCATTAATTACCAAAACCACGCATGGGGCAACACATGCACTTTCACGCCTCCGCTGCCACAAGGCCTGCTAGGGCAGCGCTGGGTCTTCAATGGCAGCGCCTGGGAGGTCGAGAGGGCGCCACCCCTCCCAGAGCAGGCGGAGGAGCAGGCGCAGGAGCAGCCGCCCACGCCGCCGGCCGTCGTCCCACCACGAGGCGGACCACCGGCGCACCTCTGGAACCAGCCGGACTACGTCATCCTCGATGGGGATGACGAAGAGGTGTAGAAGCCCGCGAAGGGCAAATATTAGAGTTTTTATATATTTTTGTTTTTAAAAATATTATGTAAAAAGGCCGTTTGTGACCCACCCCCTATATATGAATGAAAAAGGCCCATATATGGCCTGTCTAGCTAAAAAAAAATTTGTTGGGCGGACTCAATGCGTCGGGCCGTTGGGCGCACTGCCACCAACGGCGGACAGGGGCGGACTGGGCCTGTCCGTTTGCCGACGCAAACGGATAAAACGCGGACCAAACACGCGTCCGTTTGCGTCGGCCCGTTGGAGTGCAATCCGTTGGTTTTACGAAAGCTGCAACAGTTTGGTCATTCTTAAGAGCATCACTAGTAGAACCCTCAAACCCTCAAACCCTGGTAGCATTTTAAGGGTTGAAAAATGGCCTTTTTTTGCACTTTTAAGGGTTGAAAATCAGGGGCAAAGACTAGAACACTCAAACCCAACCCTTATAACAGAATATTCCGTTATAAGGGTTGGGTTTGAGGGTTCTAGTCTTTGCCTCAACCCCAACCTCTAAAACTGTCACACATTCATCACAACTATCACTACAAAAACACAATCAACCTTCAAACATACTAGGAAATGACAATCATTGATGCATGGTTTAATAGTTTACATCACAAAATCATCATCTTGCCCATCTCATCGGCACCATCACCAAAAACTTACACCTCGGCGCCATCTCCTAGACCACTTCCACGTCCATCAAACATTGCCTTCATGCGAGTTGTCCACGCCGCCATCGCCACCACTTGGCGTCGACGTGTGCCCGCATCCATCCCCACCGATAGTTTGGTCGGTACCGGTGCCCGCATCCATCCCCACCGATGCCCAAGCTCGAACCAAAAGAACATCTTCCGCGTCGGTGTAGTTCGTCGAGCGGACGGCGGGGCGAGCAACGGCGGCGAACGCCTCCTCCTCTATCTCGGTGACATCCTCCTCATCATCCCCTTCCTCCTCCTCATCATCCCCTTCCTCCTCCAAGTCATCACCAACCCTAAAGGGTTCTAGAGGAGGAGCCCCGATGTCCACCTCCGCTTCTTGGAGCATGTCCATGAACGACGTCGACGGGGCGGGCATTTCGTCGAGCACGCCGTGTGCGGTGGGCGGAGTTTCGGCGGCGGCGGCCACGGCCTTCTTCCTCGGAGCCTTGGCCTTGGGTACGGCCTTCCTCGGAGCCGGGGAGGAGGCAGCCTTGGCCTTGGAGGCCGCAGCAGGTCGGGGCCCCCGCGACGCCACCTTCAACCGGCTCTTCGCGGCGGCCGGGGCGAGCGTGGACGCGGCGGGCGGGACGACGTGCTGGCCCGCACGCCGCCGCTTGGCGCCGACGTGGGTCGCGGCGACCACGGCCGCGACGTGCGGGTGGCTCGGGGCGGGCACGGGGGAGGCGGGCGGGGCGACGGACGCGGCGGGCTGGGCCAGGGAGGAGGCGGGCGGGGCGAGGGAGGCGGTGGGCGGGGCAGCGGGCGGCTCCATGGCGGGGCGGCGGCCGGCGGCTGCGAGGGAGGCGGCGGCGGGAGGAGGTGGTTGGGGATTTTTCCCTCCCGCGCTTTGCTCGGGCCGAATTAGGGGTTGGGGGAATTTCCCTCCCCAACCCTCACTTTCACAGGTTGGGAGGAGGACCCAGGGTCGGACCTCTAATTTTTTTTACGGGTTTAGAGGTTTAGGGGTTCTAATCTACGCGTTATTTTCGTTTCAAACCGTAAAAAAAACAGTTATTTCTGAGGGTTTGAGGGCAGTACTAGACATGCTCTAAGGATGAACTACTTTACTGATGGAGTCTCCCCATGTTCATTTAACGAGCAAACTGCCACAGTGCATCGCCCCTGCCCAAATCACTGACTCCGTTTGTCCGGCAGGTACCCCGAAGCGTCGTAGCATGCACCCCTTTCTATTATGGCGCTCGTACCCCGAAGCCTCCTGCTATGGTTCATAAAGTGTGACTCTAGTCAAAACCAATATGCACAATAACCTCACAGCCGAAGTTATAAAGTGTAATGATGGAGTAATTCATTATCTAAATACGTTTGTGAACTAACTGTAGAAAAAAAGACAATATACTCCCTCCGTTTCGTTTTACTTTGCGTTCTAGCTTTTTCAATATTTTCCCTTTTACTTTGCGTTCTCTACTTGATTCCCCAATATACCCCACATTAACCTTCGTATGCAATAAAGTGCCTGCGTTCCTTCCTCCACTTTCTCCGCTTCCTCGCATGCAAAACTGAGAGAGGTGCGCAGAGCTGGCCATGCATGCTTCCAATCGCATTGGAGACGAGGCGACGGCAACTTACGCGACCAATGCATGCATGGATTAATGGCTGCTGCATGTTTGTGAATTTAATTGCAGCGTGCGAGCGTGGGACTTCATTAGGGGCAGACTAGTCCATTTATGCTCTAAATTGGCTGATCGGAGGCTCACCTTGGTATGCGTAATTTGCTCAAAACGCAAAGTAAAAGGGAACGGAGGAGTACAACATACTACGGTGTGAATACAGTGGAGATGCATTAACAGTGGTCTATGCTACAAGACTACATGTCGTATCTTGGAAGGCATAAACTGATGAGAACCAACAAAAAAAAGAGCAACAGTGTGATACAATTAAAGAATTTTTGACAAAAAAGACCACCTACGCGAGTGAATTGTCAAAAAAGACCACCTCCAATATATATTATAAAAAATGACCACTTTCATCGTGGCGGCCTTGTCCCCAGGCGACACGTGGCATATGCCGCCACGGTCGCTGGCAGCAGGCTGGTGTGAATAGTTTTCCCAGCATCAAACGTAAAACATGTGATCGTGTGGGTCCAGCCGCCTCGGTGCATGGCGGCAGCCGGCCATGGCACTGTCCACCGCGAAGAAACCTATCCCATGCATGCATGCAGTTAAGGCCCCACAAGGCCACGTTCTCCACTGGAAACTAGTTCAGGCCAACGTGCCGCCAGCAGTGGCTGTGGCGGCATATGCCACGTGCCGCCAGCGGGGTGCCGCCAGTGGCTGTGGCGGCATATGCCACGTGTCGCCTGGGGACAAGGCCGTCACGATGAAGGTGGTCCTTTTTGACAATATATTTCAGAGGTCGTATTTTTTGACAATTCATTTGTGTAAGTGGTCTCTTTTGTCAAA
Source organism: Poa pratensis (assembly GCA_947311845.1). Taxonomy (NCBI): domain Eukaryota; kingdom Viridiplantae; phylum Streptophyta; class Magnoliopsida; order Poales; family Poaceae; genus Poa; species Poa pratensis. The sequence goes on along the minus strand of CAMZMU010000044.1, from coordinate 31,903,636 downwards.
AATTCACAATCAAAAGGAGAATCAGGTACGGAGTAGTACTGTAACTTGACTGAAACGGAGTAGGTCCCACGATCCGACGCCGTCACATTGACTGAAACTTGATAGTCATCCCTGACAGTGTTCCCTTGTGCTTGCATGTCAGCACTCTGCTCGTAGCCAGGCTATTGATGAAAAATCTTACTACAATCTGTACCGTACAGTTTACTCCGGCGGCGCGGCTGTAATTTAGATAATCTTCAACGGTATGGGGGCAAAATTGACCCGTACAAGTCCCTAATTTTAGGGCCTCTTTGATTTAAAGGAAAGGAATATCAAAGGAATGGGAAAGGGATAGGAATAGGAAAGGGTGGCTGGTGTAAAACTATCCTCGTTCCTTGTGCACAGGATTCAAAGAATGAGGTATGAGCTCATTTTTCCATTCCTCTAAGTTTTGCCTTGAAAGTGAGATACGCAGGAAAAGTTCCTCTACTTTCCCTAGCATCATTCCTACGAATCAAACAAGTGAATAGTAGCAAATCGGGAAAATTTCCCAACCCTGTGTTTCCTCCATGTTTTATGCTTCCATCATATCTAACATTATTTATAGTTGGAATGGAGATTTTTCGGTCCCGACCAGTGCTCCCGCCAATTTAAAAAATTCGAAAACCATATTTACGTGTTTCAAAAAAATTGAATTTTTTTGGGTGTAGCCAATAGTATATCCCACTCACATGTAAAATATCCATTTCAAATATTTTATATTTGAAACTACAAAAAAATAATAAAAGTGGTGATCTAAGTATGCATATTTTTGAATCTCTAAGTTTTGTCAGATTTGTTTTTTTGTGTAGCCCATGATATAAAGTATTTCAAATTGATATGCACATTTGTGGGAAACATCAATGGGTGCATCCGATTTTTTTTCAGAATTTTTGAAACTCATAAATATGATTTTTGATTTTTTTTTAAACGGAGGGAGCACTGGAACTCGAGAGAAAAAACACTTTCTGTTTATTGTTAAATCTACATAACGAAAATGCTCTGGAGAACATGGCGACGCCCCTCCCTGAAATCTCACCGTCCCATTCACAACTAACGCATGCACATGTCTCCTATACGTCTCGTCCATCCAGCTCCCTGTCATGTATTTATTGTTCTCGTATTTCACGCATCGAACCGATATCACTATCTATAAAGGCGCATAACCATTAATTGCACCCCATTAGAGCATCTCCAAGCATGTCCCTCAAATCCGCCCCAAACGCCCGGGCGGACAGCCCGGATGGCATTTGGGCCAAAATCCTTGACCCAACCAGCTCCCCTATAGTCAGCCCAAACGTCCGGACTGTCCGACACACCCCAAAGGCAGCCCATATGTAGGGCGGGTTTGGGGCCGCCCGGACGCATCCGCCACGTCGGATCTGTCAAGGCGGGCCTACCCAACTTTCCCTCAAATCGGCCGGAATTCCCCTTCCACCACCGCTCCGTCCAGTTTTGCCCGCCCACCGTTCTCCGCCGCCGCCCCCGTCCGACCGCGCCGCCGCCCCCGAAGGCACAGACTCCGCGCCCAAGTCCGAGGCAACCGCCGGAGCCCTTTGGGAGCCGCCGGAGCCCGTTTTGACATAGTTTTCGGTACGTTTTGCATCGGCGGACATCCACCTCGCTCTAAAAGTGTTTGTTGAAACGCCGGAGCCGGATTTTTGAGAAATTTTTCATGCATGTAGGCATGAATTCTTCGTCCGATGAGGACCATGATTACTCGGCCGTCGATGACTTCATTTACAAGGAGTTCGTCGAAGGGTCGAGTGATAAAGACAAGCTTGACGACGGAGACGAAGAGAACGCCATGTCCATGATGAGCATGCAAGAGGAATTGGAGAAGGAGGAGCATGTTCTTAACTTCAAGGGATCAATTAAGGGGCGGATCACCGTGAAACGTGACAGGCTCAAAGGAGCTCGAGATCTCTATGACGATTACTTCAAGCGTCCGAATCCGGTGTTTCATGAGGGTTTTTTCCGACGCCGGTTCCGGATGAGCTCAGGGCTGTTTGAGCGCATACAGGAGGAAGTCACAAAATATGATGATTATTTCAAGTTGAGGTATGATTGCTGCCGGAAGTTATCCTTCTCCCCTATGCAGAAATGCACCGCTGCTTTGAGGATGCTCGCCTATGGGAAAGCTGCTGATGCCGTAGATGAGTATGTCCGAATGGGAGAGAGTACATGCATTGAGGCTATGGAGCACTTTGCATACGCTGTCGTGAAGGTTTTTGGGCCAAGATATCTGCGAGAACCTAATGCTGAGGATATCGCAAGGCTACTTGCACTAGGAGAAGCAAGAGGATTTCCTGGAATACTAGGTTCAGTGGATTGCATGCATTGGCAATGGAAAAACTGTCCAGCGGGATTGCGTGGGCAGTACCAAGGGCACAACAAGGAGGCTACAATTGTACTTGAAGCTGTGGCATCCCAAGACTTGTGGATTTGGCATGCTTTTTTTGGCATGCCCGGTTCTCACAATGATATCAATGTGCTTCAGCGCTCTCCCCTGTTCAAGAGGCTTTGTGATGGGGAAGCTCCACCATGCAACTACACCGTCAACGGACACGACTACACCATGGGTTACTATCTTGCAGATGGTATATATCCTCAGTGGGCGGCTTTTGTGAAAACTATAAGTAATCCCACTACTCCCAAAAGAAAAGCATTTGTAGCTGCGCAGGAATCAGTTAGGAAAGATGTGGAGAGGGCATTTGGTGTGTTGCAGGCTCGTTGGGGCATAGTTCGTGGAGCGGCTATGATGTGGGATCCGGAGGTTCTATGGCAGGTCATGACTTGTTGTGTAATTTTGCACAACATGATTGTGGAGGATGAGGGAGAAGGGGCTGCTCGCATTGACTTTGAGAAGCCCGGAGAACATGTCCACCTACCTGAACAAGAAGCAGAGTATGTCTTGCAATTCCTTGAGATGCATCGACAACTTCGTGATCAAGTTGTGCACACCCAACTACTCACAGATCTGGTGGAACACATGTATGTCTTCATGGGGAGGGACTGATTTGTCCGGCTACTTTTATTTGTTTAAGTACAATTATTAATTGTAATAACATGGTGTGAACTTTTTTAAAACATTAAAACTATCTCTATGATGGACGTTGCATGGCTTGCATGGATTTGGGCGTCAATTTTTGTGCATTGTGGTTGTAGGAGCCCAATTTTGGGGGTCGTCCGGTCGGTGTCCGCGGACGCGTCCGGGCGCAGTTTGGGGGGCGGATTTGAGGGCTCCGCTTGGAGATGCTCTTAACACACTAACATTCATTGCATTCCTTTTATTTCCAAACTTCATTTTTTTAACTTCGCTCTAAAACCCATAAAGAGGTATGTAATAGACACAACAAATATAATTTCTTGCACTACTTAAATCACACTTAGCTACATTTTTGCACACTTAACTATATTTCCCCCCATCTTTCCCAAACATAGCAACGAAATAATATATTCCACGATAGCACGTTGAAGGCCACATCGGTGGAGCTGGGGAGGGATGGACCAATTCTTTGCTCTCGTTTTTTCTCGACTGTGTGTTGCGGTCATTTTGGGAGTACCCAACCCGAAATTTTGGGTACACGAATTGTCAGATAGCAATTTTACTGATCAAATCTTGGGTGTCAATTTTAAAAACTCGAAATATTTGGAGAGGTGTTTTGGCTTTGGGGTTAATATGCACCATTTATTTAAAATGTATTTTGAAAGCATTTAAAATGTCAAAAATGTCGCGCGTAGATCTTAACATACTATGTGTTCACAAAGTTGTTTCACAAAAATCCGACATATTTTGAGGTTTGGGTAAAAAGACAAATTTAGTAATAAGCCTTTTCATGAGACATCTTTTGTCTTTTTTTCCACATGCCACAAAAATATTATTTTCACGAAACTCATTATGAACAAATAAATGTGGATATGTATACGCGAAAATTTTGGAATTTTTTGACATTTAGATATGTGTTTTTTAAATACCATGGGCATATGCGCCCCGGAGGCAAAGTGTAGTTCACTGCAATATTTGGCAGTTCTATTTCTACTTATTCATAATTCTACATACTAAAGAGCCAAAAGAATAAGTTATTTTCAGCAAACATTTACTATATTTTTATTTCGACAGAGATTCTTATATTTTAATCTGTCACTTATGGTTAAATTACAAAACTGACAAGACAAATTCCACCACAACAACAACAAAAAACTCCCTTCCGTCGCAGTTTGTGGGGTTCCATTTGTAAATCTCTTGGCCCAGAGTGTTTGGTTATTGGGGATAAAATATTGCATGTATTGGTGCAGAGAGTCAATCAGCCATAATTTAGAGAAAATTAAATGTAATTGTATATAGGAGGTGGTTTTTTTTTGCACTAATTGTTTTTAGGTTCTTTTTGAAACTAATTGAGTACGAAAATTCATGAATTGCCATGAATGCAAAGGAAGGAGAGGAACGGTGTGTGCGCACATCCCAAAACATGGCGTTCCCCATTTCTTCCGTAGACTCGATTCATCACAAACAGAGAAGAGCGGTACGCCCCACTAGGACTACTTGCTGTGCAGAACCCCGTCGACACGGGAGCGAGGACGCCGCACCGAGAGCGCAGCGTCATGACTTCCTCGCCGTCCCCCGTCGTCGTACTGAGCGACACCGAGAGCGACGACGACGACGCCACCCTGTCGAGGATCGGCGCCGAGTGCTTCTCCTCCTCCCTGGCCACCCAGGCCGAGGTCGAGGCCCTCTGCAAGAAGCACGGCGTCCCGGCGGAGTTCGGCGCACGCCCCGCCGGCGAGCGGCGCGCGTGCACGCCGCCGCCATCGGGGGCCGTCTGCGTGTACGCCCATGCGCTGGAGGCCGGTCTGCGCTTCCCGCTTCACGGCTTCTTCTCCGAGGCGCTCTCCCACTTCCGCCTCGCGCCGGGCCAGCTGACGCCCAACGGTTGGCGCGTCTTGGTGGTGTTCTTCGTGCTCTGTCACTCCGCCGACGTGCCGCCGTCGGTCGCCGTGTTCCGGCATTTTTCTCTCTAAGGAAGAGGGGCGGGGGCTGGTTCTTCTTCGGGCGCAAGAAAGGCGCCGTAGCGCTGGTCACTGGCCTGACCAGTCCCAAATCCGAAAGGGATTGGAAAAGGGGCTTCTTTTTCCTCAAGTCGCCTGACTCATGGCGGTGCCCCGTGCGCTGGGGCGAGCCGCCGTCGGAGAACTCCACCACACGTCCTGTGCTATCGAGCGAGGATAATAGATCGAAGACAAAGCTAGTGTCCACACACGGCGCGGCGGCAGTTGATCTCCGGACTTACCTGTCTGAGACGAATCTCGCCGCGGCTTTCTCCTCTAGCCTCGCCGGCGCATCACCACCGCCATTGCTCGCACTCCGGTCCTCTCCTCATTCTACGGATTCGGAAGGTAATAAATCTCGCTAGTTTCCCATTCGTCCAGTGACTCTAGTTAGCAGATAATTTACTGATGTGCTGTGTGCTAGGGATGGATCCAATCGCGGAGGAGGCAGTGGCTCCGGCGGTGCAGGTGAAAACCGAACCTCTCGGCGACACGCCGCAGTTGTCTGGTAAGAAGAGGAAACATGAGGAGACCGCCGGTGGAAAAGACGGACGTCGCCGCTCTGAGCCGAACACGCCGCCTGCGGCCCAACCGGGCTTGTTGCCTGGCCGCTTGGTTCCCGGCTCGCCTGCCCCGCCGGGTTCCGACCGGAACGCACGGCACACGCCCGTGCCCGACACACACGACGGCGATAGCGCCGACTGGGAGGAAGCACGGAAGGTACTGAAGTGCATCGTCACGCCGTCGCGAGAGCGCGAATTCGCGGCGGCGAAGCCCTCCGACGTCGTGGCGTCGACCTACCTGGCAATACTCCAGGTATGCTATAGTACATAATTCATGCACACACGGCGGAGGCGTTTTAACCGGTTGGTCACATCGTTTATGCGTGTGGCGGCGGCCACGGCCGGCGCGTGCAGGCGGCGAACTACGCGTCGTTCTCTTTGGGCCACGCACTGGAGCTGGAGGAAAAGCAGACGGCGCAGGAACGCGACGACGCTGCTCTGCGGGAGCAGCTAGAGGAGGCGAAGGCCAAAGTGATTGTGGTGAAGCAGGAGGCAGAGTCGAAGCTGGAAAAGTTGAGGGCCGAGCTCGCTGCGGCGAGGCGGGCAACGGAGACAGAGGTGGAGAGCGCCAAGACGGCGGCGGTGCAGCAGTTCCTGGGGTCAGACGAGTTCAAGCGGCAGGTCGCTGAGCAAGCGCTGCCGGCGTACGTGCGCGGCGGGGAGGACATGAAGCGCGTCGCGCTCCGGCTGAACCCAAGTCTCGACACCGCCAAGCTGGTCCTGCCGCTGGATTAGCTCGTCCCGATCCGGCACAACCTGCGGCTCGACGCCGGGCGGGTTGTATTTTGGTTGATGAGCTAGCTGACCGATTAGTCCCTTGATCATCGAAGGAACCTAGAAATTTGATCAGGAAATGGCAGCAGGCCGACGAGAGGGATTTTTGTCTGTTCGATTTGTTTTATATCTCCCGGTCTTGCATTTCTTCACCTATGTTTTACTATGTTTTTGGAGCAAGCCATGATCTATGCATGTCGAGTTTTTTCACATGCTGAATTAAAATACCTACTAAGATGATCAGAGAACCAGCAAGCTGCTGTATCTGGATTCAGTCGCTCCTGTCTTATGTCTCATAGGCCCTTCATGTCGGACACGGGGGAGCGGGTTGTAGGTGTATTTTTAAATACTATCTCCGTTCAATAATATAAGTGCAAACGACGTTGTCTCCAAGATAGACACAGTACCCAGAAGTGGATCGTCGAGTATTGGGGCAGCCGGCCCAGTCAGCGTCAGAGTAGCCGGTGAGCGAGAGAGCAGGCGTAGCATGTAGCCGTAGACCGAAGTCGAAACGAGGTTGGAGGACCACGAAACTTGGAGGACCACGAAACGAGGTTCGCCTGACGCTTGGAGGACCACGAAACGAGGTTGTCTCCAAGATAGACACAGTACCCAGAAGTGGATCGTCGAGTATCGGGGCAGCCGGCCCAGTCAGCGTCAGAGTAGCCGGTGAGCGAGAGAGCAGGCGTAGCATGTAGCCGTAGACCGAAGTCGAGAGATCCCTTGATGTAACGAAGAATCCGCTTCACCAAGTTAAGATGTGGCTCCCTAGGCGCATGCATATATAGGCACGCTTGCTGGACGGCATGAGCAATGTCCGGACGTGTCAGCGTAAGGTACTGTAGAGCTCCAGCGAAACTCCGATACTCCGTCGGATCAGCAACAGGAGGACCCTCATTAGCAGGCAGCTTGCAACGAGTGTCAATGGGGGTGACAGCTGGGTTGCAGTTGAGCATGCCAGCGCGCTGTAGTAGATCGAGAGCATACTGGCGCTGAGAGAGAAACATCCCCACGGAGGACCGTGTGACGGCGATCCCGAGGAAGTAGGATAGGTTCCCGAGATCCGTCATGGAGAACTCACGATGAAGAAGGTCGGTGATGTGCTGAAGGAGCCAAGGTGACTGAAGCCGTGAGGATGATGTCATCAACGTACAGGAGCAAGTACGCAAGGTCGTCGCCATGGCGAAACACGAAGAGAGAGACGTCGGACTGGGAGGCAGTGAAGCCAAGCCGATGAGCATAGTGCGCAAAGCGTTGGTACCACGCGCGCGGAGCCTGCTTGAGGCCATAGAGGGACTTGTGAAGGCGGCACACATGTTGAGGACGAGCGGGGTCGACGAAGCCAGGAGGTTGTTGACAGTAGACTTCCTCGTCAAGATTGCCATGGAGGAAGGCATTCTTGACGTCAAGCTGATGAACCGGCCACCCGCGAGAGGTAGCGATGCCGAGGATGACGCGGATAGTGGCGGGCTTGACGACATGACTGAACGTCTCATCGAAGTCGACCCGGGCTGTTGCGAGAAGCCGCGAACAACCCAGCGCGCCTTGTAGCGCGCAAGAGCACCGACGGAGTCGAATTTGTGCTTGAATATCCACTTTCCTGAAACAACATTAGCACCAGGCGGACACAGGGACAAGGGTCCACATACCATTTTGCATTAGGGCAGTATACTCATCAGTCATCGCAGCGCGCCAAAAAGGGTCATGAAGGGCAGTCCGATAGGTCTTTGGAATGGGAGAAACAGTGGACTAAATGGCGGACAGATTCAGACGATCAGGAGGCTGAATAGGAATACCGCGCTTTGTGCGGGTGAGCATATGGTGCGTGTTCTCGACGAGAGGAGGTGCGGGTGCAGGAGAAGGCGGGTCGGAGAGAGGAGGTGACCCGGCAGGGGGTGAGGGTGCCTCCGAGGCTGGGGAGGCCGTGCCGGGCGAGGCCGGCGCGGATGGTGGGGAGCGCGGGGAGGATGGTGCCGAGGGTGGCGACGACGCAGCCGGGAGGTGCACAGTAGGTGCAGCGGGAGGGGTATACGTGGAGTTGAGGTCTAGGAGGAAGTCGAGGGAATCCGTGACGGGGCTGGGAGTAGGTGCAGGAGAGACCGAGGTGAATACCGTGGCGGGAGAAAAACTCCGTGACGGTGGAATTAATGAACTCGGTGCCGTTGTCGGCTTGCATGGCAACGAGGGGTAGGTTGAACTGTGTACGTGCATAGGCAATGAAGTTGATTATAGTGGCGGCGGTGTCCGATTTCCGACGAAGCGGAAACGTCCACATGAAGTGAGAAAAGTCGTCAACAATAACAAGATAATACTTAAGACCAGAATTACTAAGAACAGGAGATGTCCACAAATCACAATGAATTAACTCAAAGGGCACGACACACGTAGTTTGAGACCTAGAGAACGGCAGACGTACATGTTTGCCAAGTTGGCACGCATGACACACCGGAGCCGAAGCATTATTACATGAAATCATAAGTTTGCTAGATAAATGAGACATGGCGTCCCGCCCTGGATGTCCGAGACGGCGATGCCAAAGCTCATGGTTGGTGGAGGACGCGACGAGGCGACGGTGGGTGGTGGTTGGCTTGTGGAGACGGTGTAGAGGGCTCCGGGACTATTGCAGCGGGTGATCACGCGCCCCGTTCGAAGATCCTTAATAGAAAAACCAAGGGGGTCAAATTCGAGAGAGACTAGGTTATCAATGGAGAATTGACGAACAGCTAAAAGATTTTTGATCATGTGAGGGACTATAAGAACATTACGAAGTGCAAAGGGTTGTGAAGAAATATTTAGATTAGTGTGTCCGGTGCTAGAGATAGGTAGCGAAACGCCGTTTCCGACGGTGACATGAGAAGGAGAAGGTGTGGGGTGAGTAGTGGAGATTATACCAGGGTTGGCGGCCATGTGGGAGGTAGCACCAGAGTCCATGACCCACTCGGCAGGCGGCGGCGATGACGAAGAGGTGCTGGCGACGTTGTTCAGCGCGGCCATCAGGGCCGAGCAATCCCACGAAGGTGGGCCTTGTGGAGTCGCCGGAGGCGGTGGATTGGTACTGAACGCCTGCCCATGTAAAGGGGCCAACATGGTGGTGTAGGCCTGCTGCGGAGGGAGCTGCGGTGGGCCGTAGTGCTGGGCGGGGCCGGGAGCTGGTGGGCGCAGAGCGGGCGGCCTGCCGAAGATGCCGGGAACACCTGGACTGCCGATCGGACGCCAAGGGGCCGGCTGTGACTGGGCCGGCATGGGCTGTATCTGCTGGGCCACACCCGTGACGGGGTTGAAGCACACCCAGGGACCGACGGGAGAGGGCGCGCGGTAGCCGCCGCCATGGCCGGTGTTCCCGTTGCCACCGGCGTTGCCGCCGTAGTAGCCGGTGTTCTTCTTCTTCCACGGTTGCGGCCGCCGTTGTAGCCGCTGCCGGAGCCTTGCCCATAGCTAGAGGTTGGATGAAACTTATGCATGCTTTACCTCTACTCACATATACATCTTTCCAAAGTGTACACCTATCATATTCAGATTTTCATCTACACTCTATGACCATTGTAGGATGTTCTACTTATCATTATGCATACATGTGTTCCATATTACTTGCTACCATGTTACACTTTGTGAACTATCAATGAACATCCTTGTCTTGAATACTTGATATCACTTCATAAACTATTTGCATATTGCTACTCCTTTGAAGAATGAATCATTTGACTATATGTAGCAATTGTAATCATCTTTGATATTCATTGTTAAGTATTAAATTGCAAAGTCCATGTTAGTTTTATCATCTTCATACTCGAGGACGAGCATGGATTAAGCTTGGGGATGTTGATGCATGTAAAATGCATACATGAACTTTGCACTTTAATTGCTTATATTCCAATCATATTTGCATCATATAAGGGTTATATCAATGTTTTATAATGATTTTTGGGAATATTCATTTATTTCCTATTTTTATGGAATTAACCCTGCACAGGCAGAAAACCCCGTTTTCTTATTTTAATGTTTCAGGGACCCAAACGTCAACGAAATCACCTGGAAATTTACGGGCGTCAATATTTGGAAGGAAGAAGACCTGTGGGCGAAGGAAGCGAACAAACGGAGGTCCGAGGACCAAACGGGGGTGGCCCACGCGGCCAGGTACTGTGGCCGCGTGGGGCCCACTCGTTTGGCCCTCGTGGCTCCGTTGCCGTCGATCTTCGCTCCACCGACATGTCTTGACCTAAAAACGCCTATAAAAAAGGTCCCCCGACGTTCTCTGGAAGGAGCGCCGCACAAACACAGAAACACCGAAACGGAGATCAGGAGCTGCAGATTGGAGGGGGAAAACTCCGGCGGGGCGCTGCCGGCGTGGTCTCCATCTTCTCCATCGACTTCTCCACCGTCTCCATGATGAAGAGGGAGTAGTCCACCTCTGGACTATGGGTTTGTGGAAGTAACTTATGTATCTCTCCTCTCTTGAGCTTCACTAATTAGCACCGTATGAGCTGCTGAACATGATTACGGTCACCGTTGTAATACCTTTGTGGTGGATCTTTATGAGTTAATATATGTTTGAGATTGCAATGTTTGTTTCAGTTATGAGTATAGATGCATATTATGTACCCCGTTCTTGTCTACTTGTTTTGATCAAGCATGTTTATGAGAGCGTGTGTGGGGGAACGTGTGCATTAGTTGGAGTAACGGGGGGTGGCTAGTGCAGTGAACGTGAGAGAAAGTTCTGCGATCCACTTTGGTATCTTTACCTTACTTTGTTACCTCACTAGGGATAAACTAAAATACCATGCTACCGGGGATGTGGGCGTGACCATTGCCACTACTCCATGACTAGATCTAGCATGTTCTTATTTTCACTTCATGTCATGATACTTAATGCTATACTCTGAGTTATCTTAATTACTGAGGTGTTATGATTTAGTTCGCATCTTGGTGGAGTATAAGAGAGGTTAATAACCAAAAGATCTCTATGTTAGGACGTGATGCCCATATATCTAAGTAACTTGTTATCAAACCCTGTGTTGCAATCTCATATGTTAACTTGTGTGTTCCATTGTCTACCACTTTATAAAGAGAGAGTGCATTTGTGAAACCATGAACCCCAGTCCATTTTTAATCATAAGAAACACCTTTCCAACACCATATACCACTTTTCTATTTTCAGCCATCATTAAATCCGAAAATACAAAAATACTTTTCATCTTGCATACATCATTCAAAAACCCAAAAATATCATTTATCATTGCATCCACCATCATTGCATATTTATTTCTTGTTTGCATTGCATAACTATCCTGATATCATTCTTACACCTTGTGCTTGACAACCACAGGTGAGGTTGAGGACCAAAACATCTAACCTTGTTTTGTAGGTAACCAAAAGAAGGATAAGAAGATAAATCTACCACTTCAGATTCCCCGAGAGTTCGATATTAAACCCTCGAGTCACCCCTCGTGGGGAAAACTGTCTTCCACTTACTATACACTCTGCACTTGGAGTCTCAACCTAATCCCGTTTATTTTGCAGGTATCAAAGCCTTGCTCTTCGGGACCATCAAGACGTTTTCTGGCGCCGTTGCCGGGGAATCGTAGCTGAGAGATTTATCCAAGGGTGTGCATCATCGCATTCATCTCACAACAAAGTCAACGTCACCAACTTGTGCTAACACCTAAGCTTGGGGAGGTTGCACCTACGTGAGCACCATCTTATCCATCTTTACTTACAAAGCAATTTATTTGTTTTGTTAGTGTCATTGCATATCATATCATATTTATTTCAGTTTTGCATAAAAAATCAAAAATACCAAAAAAAACTTGCTATAATGGAAAAAAGAACCTTTTGGCCATTTAGTGTTAGGAACTTTCCTCAAGATATGAATATTCCAGTTGGAGAATTTGAGGTAGATCCTAATGTCACTAAAATGATTTATGAACACCGTTTTTCTGGGAAACCGAAAGAAAATGCTCTACTCCATCTTAACAAATTTAATGAAAGATGCAAAGTGTTAAACTTGACTCATGCCAATGCTAATGTGATCAAAGTAAAGCTTTTTCCTTATTCCTTAGCTGGAAAAGCTTTAGATTGGATATTAAAATGGCCACCTAAAATTTTAGCAATTGGTTTAACCTAAAAGCTTCATTCATTGAAAGGTTTTGTTTTTCAGAAATGGTTTACAATATTAGACAAATAGTTATCACCTTTAAACAAAAAGAGGATGAACCTATGGTAAAAGCATGGGAAAGGTTTAGAGGTATAGCTTATGGAATGGAACATGGCATGAGAGATTGGATGCTCATGCATATATTTTATAGAGGATTGTCTGAAACCTCTAAACTCTTTTTGGATAAGGAATGTAAGGGTTCTTTCATAAATGTTACTATTGCTGATGCTTACATTCTACTTGATGGCTTGCTTTTGGAAGTGAAAATTAAAGAAAGTTTAGAAAAAGCCCAAGTACCTGAAGATGTCTTTGATGACCGTTATGAAATATTCAACCTATACAATAGGGAAAAGAAAGTTGAGGAAGTTAAAATGCTTAATGAAGTCAAGGATCCTTTGCTTGACTTAGAAAATTGTAGCTTGCATGAATTAATATCTATCTTACAAAAATTTGCAAGTGATCCTTCCATCAACACTAACCAAGCAGGTTTTGGTTCTTATATTGCTAATCATGTCTTGAAAGAAAAGATTGCTAGGTACAACCAAGAGGCTATGATACCACCTAAGCTTGGGGATATGTGGATACCTAAGGTACTAGTAACTATTGGAAAAGAGACACACCATGCCATACTTGATCTAGGATCTAGTGTCTCTGTTTTATCTAAAGAACTATATGAAGTGCTTGAATTGAAAAATCTTGAAAAATGCTCTATTGAACTAGCACTTGCTGATGACTCTATTAAACATGCTTTGGGAAAAGTAAGTGATGTTATGGTAGAGTTACATATGACTTTTGTGCCTGTGGATTTTCTAATCATGGACATGGGGAGTAAAACCTCTAGTCCTATTATTCTTGGAAGACCTTTTCTTCGTACCACAGGTGCTATCATTGATTCAAAGGAAGGGAATGTAAAGTTTCAGTTTCCACACAAGAAGTGCATGGAACACTTTCCAAGGAAGAGGGAACCACCAAAGTTCAAGCTCCCTCATGAGCTTCGTCCACAATAAACAACAAGTAAGAAGCCTAGCTATATGGCTATAAAGAAAGCGCTTTGCGGGAGGCAACCCGGTTATTTTTGTGTGTGATTTTTCTTTGTGTCCTCTTGCTGTAACAAGAGATTTTGTGTCTAGTTAGGTTCTGGAGTTTTTAATAAAGTGCCAAGTTTTACCCTTTTTGGTTTGAAAAAGTTGCTTATAGCGTTCGGAGATTTTATTCCTGCACGAGTCAGTGCACGGTATGATTTTTAATTCTTATTCTGTAACTCCGAATGAGCTCATATTTGAACTGTAGTTGCAACTTTTCATCCTCTGTATGCATGAATTTTTTCGGAATTTTTCGAGAAAGTTTGGTAGGGTAGAAAAATACGTTTTGCTGCTGCTGTTTTTCTGGACAGATTCTGTCCCATTTTGTTTGATGCATGCTTTGAGCTTTTAAGTTGAATCTTTTTGATCCAATTGAGTTTATGAGTAGGCATACAACATTATACACTTTCTGGACATGTCATATGAATTTTTGTTCAAGGATTATATGCAGCAAGGAACCTATTTGTTTATCACTATTAATGCACCCCACAGAAAAGAGATGGGAGAAACGGTGTTTTGAAGTTTTTTCACAGGGATTGGAGGAGATGCACCAAGAGCTATCCAAGGATGGTGAAGACCATAAGCTTGGGGATGTGAAGACAACCCCGCTGGACCTACACACTCTCGGTTTGCACACGTCCAACTTCTGTTTTTCGATCGAAACACTTTATCGCATAAACTTGGAGCGTCGTTTTTTGTTTTTGTTTGAGTCTTGAGAGACCACCACACTATCAATTATATATGAGAGAGCTACTGGAAATATGGGTTGAAATATGTTGGATGCTTTTATAAGATTGGGAAAAGGGATGTTTGACTTGATTTTTAATGATACATATAGTTGCATGATTCATGAGCTTGTTTATGAGTAATAGTTTGCAAATTCTTTTTGTAGAGCTATCACTTATTCATGTTTTGGTGCTGATTGTTATTTACTTGGTTTAACATGGATTAGTTAGTTCTATGGACACTCATGCATGCATCTAGATGGTCAACTTTCTCCCTTTTGCTAGCCCAAAAACTCCAACAAGCAAAAACTTGTTTCCAACACCTTCAACCAAAGTTATTCCAGTGAGTCCACCATATCTACCTATTGGCTTTATGCTATTCCGAGTATGTTTAACATGTTGTTTGTGTTATCTTACCTCTGAATGAAAATGTTTATGTTATTGATTGCAATGGAAAAAAATTGGTTATATAGCTCTCACGAACTTGATGCACAATGTTTTTTATTTGCATAATAAAACTTGACCCATTGTGATTAAGATTATGATGTTTGTGGCTTGATGAATGTTTTGGGTTGGAAGTTAGCCCATATGTGCTGTCACATGGCAAGCTTTCAACACGCTCTTCATCTCATTTAGTTGATATCATGTGCTTTTGTCTATGGATGCTTATCATGTTGAAATAAATGTGGAAATAAGTGAGTTTAAATGAGTTTGTGTAAATGGTTAGAGAGACGCCTGGGCCGCTAATCTAAGCCATGCATCATTCATGGTGGAAATTTACTTACATACTATGGTGAACCTTCTGTGATACACCTTGCAATAAAAAACTATTCCAAATGGTAAATAAAAAGGGTGTTGAGATTGTTCATTTTGTTTGTTTGTCTTGTCATTTTGATATGGGCTTGTTCCATATCTTGGGACAAGAGGTACCCCAGTTGACGCTCTTGATGATACTATTATGCTTACAATGATATTTAATTGAACTTGCTTTGTTTCCCAAGTTGAGTAACACATGGTGTAAGTACTTGTATTCAAGGGGCATGAGACATTCAACCCATTCTTTATCAAGCACACTACTCATATTTGCTTTCACTTTAACCTTAATCATTCAAGATGCTATGATAGGGGCAATGAGAGCTTGACACCAATGAATACCTTATTGCAATCATTAACTTAAGTAGAAGAGTTTGGAAGTTGGATGAAACTTATGCATGCTTTACCTCTACTCACATATACATCTTTCCAAAGTGTACACCTATCATATTCAGATTTTCATCTACACTCTATGACCATTGTAGGATGTTCTACTTATCATTATGCATACATGTGTTCCATATTACTTGCTACCATGTTACACTTTGTGAACTATCAATGAACATCCTTGTCTTGAATACTTGATATCACTTCATAAACTATTTGCATATTGCTACTCCTTTGAAGAATGAATCATTTGACTATATGTAGCAATAGTAATCATCTTTGATATTCATTGTTAAGTATTAAATTGCAAAGTCCATGTTAGTTTTATCATCTTCATACTCGAGGACGAGCATGGATTAAGCTTGGGGATGTTGATGCATGTAAAATGCATACATGAACTTTGCACTTTAATTGCTTATATTCCAATCATATTTGCATCATATAAGGGTTATATCAATGTTTTATAATGATTTTGGGAATATTCATTTATTTCCTATTTTTATGGAATTAACCCTGCACAGGCAGAAAACCCCGTTTTCTATTTTAATGTTTCAGGGACCCAAACGTCAACGAAATCACCTGGAAATTTACGGGCGTCAATATTTGGAAGGAAGAAGACCTGTGGGCGAAGGAAGCGAACAAACGGAGGTCCGAGGACCAAACGGGGGTGGCCCACGCGGCCAGGTACTGTGGCCGCGTGGGGCCCACTCGTTTGGCCCTCGTGGCTCCGTTGCCGTCGATCTTCGCTCCACCGACATGTCTTGACCTAAAAACGCCTATAAAAAAGGTCCCCCGACGTTCTCTGGAAGGAGCGCCGCACAAACACAGAAACACCGAAACGGACTAGGGACGATAATACATTGTGTAACAATTAACAAGGAATCAACAAGATAGAACTTGGGTCAAAGATCAGCATCATGTGCTACTAGCGAGAGTCAAGGCATTACAACTTAACACATTCTAGTTGGCACAATCCGGGACCTTATGTTCAAGTCCTTGGGTTAACACCCGACAAAGGAGCAAATGATTAGACTCGGTAGAAACATCTGAGTGTTTTTGATTTTACAACGCAGCGGGAGCAACCGGACACATAACCCTGAAGATAGAACCCCACCCACGTGATACCCCTAGTTTTGAAGTAACAGATGAGAAGTAAAACCTTTAACTCAAATTGAGGTAACATTGCTCCGAGATTAGAGGGTAACCAGATAAGAAGTAAAAAGAATCCTAAGATGGTTTTCACAACTCATTTTTAGGTTAAAAATATTTTCACAAACACTAGACTCAACATCGACCAGTAGAAGGGTTTCCTACATGCAGTACTGCTCTGATACCAACTTGTGGCGCCCCGACCAGACTGCTATACAGTGATGCTGCGTCACCGGTTATACGATACAACCAGGCACAACTATCAATGCATAATAGGGAGATCAAGACTTGTGGAACAACTGGCACATCACAGACTCTACGACACAAATCATATAGTTCAACTCTTATAATAGAGAAAGATAGCAAATGACAACCAGAGGTCACAGACCCAACATTACAACAAGCGGAACCAAATTAAGTTGTTCTAAACAACAAGATCCAGATTATGGCCTAAGAGGCCTACAAATAAACATCCAGCGCCAGCTGTTCCGGGATGTCCCAAGCTGCCACCTGGGAACCCCAGACTACTCGTCGACGTCCACAAAGAACCCACCTTCGAGGTCGGTGAAGTCCTCCTCTGAAACAAAACAAACGACGTTGAGTTCGACGAACTCGCAAGATTATATATAGAGCTTTAGCTCGATGAGGCTTTCAAGGTTTTATGGCTGTTTTGCATAAAGCTAATTTTATTTATGAAAACATAACTCAATGGCATCGACTAATCAGAATAGTTTTCAAAAGGGGTAAGAAATAACTCTTTTCTTGATCACCTTTCTCATCATCCACCACTGTACCTGTTCTACAAAGGCACCTCCCCGAATCACCCTCGAGGAAGTCAACCTTGCATTCTTGAGTGGTACCTCTAGTACCCAGTTTTTAATCATTCCGTTCAAGTTCTTCTATGATCTTATCGTCCTTTCCCAAGTTTTCCGTAACCGTGGACACGGCTTTTCGAAAAGATTTACCCTGCAGGGGTGCACTGTGTTTACCTTCGGTACCGCCCGGCTCATTGCCTACACGTAGCTCTCTTCCGGGAAAGCCGGCTGAGTGGGAACGGTTACAATCTTTACCTTGCTTAAGACTAACCCAGGATCATCAGTGGCGGTAGGACAAGGGGTACCTCCAGCACCCTGTCCCGCGGCCACTTATTTTCCTGACACCACCATCCTCATCTCAGTCTTGGCCACCATCTTCAACGCACGCGCAAATGGAAAGCCAAACTAGAGGACCCTCGGCTAGTCCGCCACAAGTTAGTCGGTCGACGAGGGCTCCATATACCCCACCGAATGGAAGCGCGCTCATTCTTGGTTCAAGAGGTAAAGAACTCGCACCTAGGCGGCGAGAGTGAGACAAAACACCACCATACCAAAGTGGCCTCTCATCCCCACCTTTAAGCATTTTATTACCTGTCTCCACAATTCCTCCACCATCAACCATTTATCTCATCACCTGTTTCCAACATGAACCATCCATCGGACGGCTAAGCATTTAACTAAGCATGGCTAAGCAACAACATAGCATAGTTAAGTATTTCAGGCCAACAATACAATCTTATGGATAATAGGAGGGAAACAGGTATTGGCATCGGAAACTTAATGCAACTATAGGATACTCTAATCCAATAAATTGACATTTGGAACCGCATGCAATATTATAGTGGAGAAAATATTTGCGGAAACATAGGAAAGATATGCTCAAAGGGGGGATTACGCTTGCCTTGTTCAGGTACTGGTAGTACGGATCCTCGGGGTATTGTGGAGTAACCCCAACTGCTTGATCTATCGAGACATAACAACGGAGGAGCAATCAATCACCACACAAGCTCTATCAGATGCAATGCGCAAACACATGATGACATGACCTTTTAATTCTCCGGGAGGAGGATAATGCAACTATTCAAATTAAACGGAGTTCGGGTGCTCGGAGAGGCGCATCCCGGATATACCGTGGAGTTAGGTCATGAATCATCGTTACTTGTTGATTAAGGTGGTTGGAACCCTAGGGTTAACTTGCCGATGAAATGACATGATCAGGTGCCGATGCAATGTTCAGGGGATTAGCACATTCTTGCAATCAATTATTCATGATATTGGTTTTAATGGATAGCTCCCAATTTCTGGACATTTTGGTATAATACAAGCATTTTTCTGGAGCACCGACAACAAGTTATTACATTTTATTTCATCTTTAATTAAGTCCTCTTTCAGATTATGTTTAAACAGCAATGGAATTACTTAGCCAATTTAGAAAGAAATAATAGAAACATTACGAAATTTGGGTGCTGGGCATATTCGGAAATTCCGAATTTTCCTCACTCGGAATATCCGACCGCTACTCGATGGACTGAAAATGGCTAAGGACAGAAACAGAACCCGCTGATACGTGCATTTTATATCATCATTTATATAACTTTTAGTATCATACTAGAATGTTATTTGCATGATTATATGATTGTTTCTACATGTTTTAGATGATTTTGGGGACTTTCATACAAAGTCCCTATTTTTGGTATTTAATTTCTGGGAGGCAGAAAACCTCCTTTTTCTTGTCTTTAATGTTTCAGGAGCTACAGGAACTCAAATAATAAAAGGAAAAATACTGCGTCAGTTTTTCATCGGGAGAAAGGCAGAGGGAAGAAGACCGAAGAGAGGAGAGCCACGAGGGCCAAATGGGGGTGGCCCACGCGGCCCATGTACCTGGCCGCGTGGGACCCACCAAAGGTGCCTCGGGCACCTCCTCGCCTGGGGCTTTTTAGAACGCCTTCGTCTCGCCCGAAAAGTAACGCCCTAATTTTTCCAAGTCCATCCGAGGTCGCGGCGGCGGCGAAACTCCTGATCCCTTCCGAGGGGGTCAGATCCTGCTGCTCCGGAACTCCGGAGAAGGGGGAAATCATCGTCATCGTCATCACCTCTCCTCCTTGGCGTGGGAGGAGGCCTCTACATCATCACCCCCATCAAGACCAGCACCATCACCATCATCATCACCGTGATCCACTCCGTTCCCCTCGCAGTTTGAGAGTTGCTATACCCTAGATACTTGTCTTGTGCTACTATTCATGTTTGTGATTGAGTACTTGTCATTATTTGGTGGTGAAGTTATAATTTCAGATTGTGTTGTACCACTTATGCCACTGATTATGATCATGTTCGCACGTTGTGAGTAGTTCCCGTATGTTCCTGAGGGCATAGGATGAATTGGCATTGATTTATATATGACATGTGTTGGTATTTTGTCAAGAGTTTATCTTTTATGTGATTCTATGATGGTGTTGTGCGAACGTCGACTGCACAACACTTCACCTTTATGGGCTCATAGGAGAACACCGTAGTGTAATGAATTGATGGAGACTTGGGAGGACACGTAAACCTGAGACCGAGTCATGAAGTTATATTATGAGGGTATTAGTATCGGGGACCTTAGAGTGTAATGCTATGGTGGGACTTTAGGTCTTAATAATTCTTGTGCAGTCATTTGCTTGGCCACATGATCCATCATAAGGGGTTGTAGTTTATTTATTTAGCTATACCTAATTATGGCTCCGTCCAAAGAGGATTAAAACTTGACAAGATATTCAACGTGTTGTTTAATAAATCTCTATGCCTAGCATCATCCATGCCGCCCTCGGGAACGTTTGCCACATATAAGTTACACATCACTTGAGCTTGTCCTTTGCCACATAAGAGGATTGGGCTTTCTCTCTTTGAGAGCTTTCACTTGCTACTATCTGTTATCTGCTTGCAACTATACAACAAAAATACCAAAAACACTTGCATCTTTTATTGTTTTATTTATCAATCTTACTAACCAATACCTTCAGCTCCTCGTGGGTTCGACAACCTTTTCTAATTGAAAGGTACTACAATTGATCTCCTGCACTTGGGAGCCATCAAGATACTTTTCTGGCGCCGTTGCCGGGGAGCGTAGCGCTATTGGTAAGAAGTTTGGTAAGGAAACTTGAAAGCTGTTTATCTCATTGTTACTATGGCATTTATGAATCGTGCCTCGCTGCATCTTGCTCTATATGAAAGTGCTTATGCCACTACTGCAAAGGTGGTTGAAACTGCTGTGCTGAGATACCTAAAGTGGGATATAAAATTCCCATGGGTCATGTTAAAAGAGTTATGAAAAATCCATTTACAGGAGATGGAACTAAGTCGGCACGCGAGCACATGGAAATAATTGAGGACATATGTGGCTTATTCAGACTACCTGGTATTTCAGAGGATCAGGTAAAAAGGAAGCTATTGTATTTGTCTTTATCTGGTAATGCTCGTGATTGGTACAGGTCTTTGGATGAAGAGGTCCAGAATGAATGGAGTATCTTGAGGAAGGTTTTCTTTCTTAAATATTTTACTCCTAAAGAAGCTTATGATAACCGCTGCTATATATTCAATTTCTGGCCACATCTGGGAGAGAGTATTACTCAAGCTTGGGGGAGGTTAAAGGAACTCCTTCGCAAGAATCCATGTCATGATCTTACAAGGAAACTTATATTGATAAACTTTTATGTGAGACTACCTATGAAGCACAAGGAGATTCTGGATAATTCATCTGGTGGAAGTTTTACTAATAACACTGAAGAAGAAGCATGGAATTTATTGGAGACTATTTCTGAAAATACTAGCCACTGGGATCTTGATAAAGGTAATGAGCCATATTTTGATTATGAATATTCATGTGTAGAGAATTTCTCTACTTCTATTGTTTAAAAATCTGAGTGATACTTTTGGTCTTGATCCTTATGTTATAATTGAAATAGCTAAAGGTTTTGCTGATCATATCTGTGTTCCAAAAAGTGGATTTGAAGTTTATGTTGAACCTGTTAAACAATCTATTGTTGTTCCTAAAGTTATTAAACAGGTTGAACCAATGTCATCTGTGACAATTGAGGAGTATGTTGAACCACCTCCATTTCCAAACCAAGTTAAGGAGAATTTACTTAAAGCTGTTACTAACAAGAGTAACAAAAGATGTTCTCAGCCTTATGAACAGGTGGAAGTCAACACTCAAATTTCTGTTATCAAGCAACTAAATGAAGAAGACCCAGTGGATGTTTATCTATGTGAAGATGCTACCAAAGTCATCAAAGGTAATTCGGCCAAAGTTGGGAAACCTGTTATATCATGCTCTATTGGGACTTCAAGTTATCATGGTCTATGTGATATTGGAGCAAGTATTAGTGTCATTCCATATTCTCTTTATCTTGAGATCAAGCCTGATATTGATCCCATTGTTATGGAAGAGACAGGTATGACAATTCAACTTGCTAATAAAGATTATATTAGTCCATTTGGAATTGTTAGAGATGTTGAAGTATTGATTGGCAAAATAAAATACCCTGCTGATTTTATTGTGCTTGGTTGTCCTCAAGATTCATTTTGTCCTATCATTTTTGGTAGACCTTTCTTACATACTGTTGGTGCTGAAATTAATTTGCCTAAAGAGAAAGTGTTTATTAAATGTGCTGGTGAGAAACTTGAATTTAACTTTTCCAAATTTGCTGATAAACATGTTGAGAAAGAGCCAATTCCTAATAATTTAATTGAAACTCTTGCTCATATAGCTGTAGCTTCAACTGATGTTGTAGAACGTTATATGCTTAATCAAGATGAACCATTTAATGATGAGGAAAAAGAGGCTTTGGAACAAATATTATGGCAACAACCACCACAATTACAATTGCATATCCCACCTGATAATTTAGGAGTGCTACCACCACCTAAAGGGGATCCTAGTTTTGAATTGAAACCTTTGCCTGCAAATCTGAAATATGCATATTTGGATGAGAAGAGCATATATCCTGTCATTATTAGTGCTAACCTTTCAGCTGAAGAGGAAGAGAAATTACTTGATGTGCTAAAAGCTCACCGACCAGCCATTGGATACTCTCTTGATGATCTTAAAGGTATAAGCCCCGCTCTATGTATGCATAAAATTAATCTGGAGGAAGATGCAAAACCTGTTGTTGATTTTCAACGCCGCCTCCATCCAAAAATGAAAGAAGTGGTAAGGAAAGAGGTAATAAGACTTATTGAAGCTGGTATCATTTATCCTATAGCTGACAGTAAGTGGGTTAGTCCTGTTCATTGTGTTCCTAAAAAGGGTGGAATGACTGTTGTTCCAAATGAAAAGGATGAACTTGTGGCTCAACGTACTGTAGTTGGTTATAGGATGGTTATTGATTTCAGAAAATTGAATAAAGCAACTCGAAAAGATCATTATCCATTGCCATTTATTGATCAAATGCTAGAAAGGTTGTCTAAACACTCTCACTTTTGCTATCTAGATGGTTATTCAGGTTTCTCGCAAATTCCTGTCCATAAGGATGATCAAGAAAAGACCACTTTTACTTGCCCATATGGTACTTTTGCTTACAGGAGAATGCCATTCGGTTTATGTAATGCTCCTGCTACTTTTCAAAGATGCATGAATGCTATATTTGCTGATTATATTGAAAAGATAATGGAGGTTTTTATGGATGATTTTTCTGTGTATGGTACTTCCTTCGATAATTGCTTGTTCAACCTTAACAAAGTTTTACAGCGTTGTGAAGACCAACACTTGGTTCTTAATTGGGAGAAGTGTCACTTCATGGTTACTGAGGGTATAGTTCTTGGGCATAAGATTTCTGGAGAAGGAATAGAAGTTGATCCAGCAAAGATTGAAGCTATTGAAAAACTACCATATCCAAGGGACCTCAAAGGTATAAGAAGTTTTCTTGGGCATGCAGGTTTTTACCGTAGGTTCATTAAGGATTTCTCCAAAATATCAAAACCTCTAACCAATCTTCTGCAAAAGGATGTTCCTTTCTCTTTTAATGATGATTGCATTGAGTCCTTTAATATTTTGAAGAATGCTTTAATCACTGCTCCCATTATTCAACCTCCTGATTGGAACTTGCCTTTTGAAATTATGTGTGATGCTAGTGATTATGCAGTTGGGGCTGTTTTGGGCCAACGTGTTGATAAGAAACTGAATGTTATTTATTATGCTAGTAGAACACTTGATGCTGCTCAAAAGAATTATGCTACAACTGAGAAAGAATTTTTAGCAGTACTGTTTGCTTGTGACAAGTTTAGACCTTATATTACTGATTCAAAAGTCACAATACATACTGATCATTCTGCTATTAAATACTTGATGAATAAGAAAGATGCTAAGCCTAGACTAATACTTCTATTGCAAGAATTTGATTTACACATTGTTGATAGGAAAGGGGAGGATAATCAAGTTGCTGATCATCTCTCTAGGATGGAAAGCATACCTGATGATCCTATTCCTATTAATGATAGCTTTGTTAATGAACAACTTGCAATTGTTAATGTTTCTAGTGCTAAAGTTGCATCTCCTTGGTTTGCCAACTATGCAAATTTTATTGTTGGTAAAGTTTTGCCTCCACACTTCACTTCTCAACAAAGAAAGAAATTCTTTTATGATCTTAGACATTATTTTTGGGATGATCCTTTCCTCTATAAGAAAAGTGTGGATGGTATTATTAGACGTTGTGTACCTGAGCATGAACAACAGGCTATTATAAGAGATTGTCATGACAGTCCCTATGGAGGGCATCATGCAGGAGATCGCACAGGAGCAAAGGTATTACAATCTGGTTTCTATTGGCCTACTTTATTTAAGGACTGTGCTGAATATGTTAAATCTTGTGATAAATGTCAAAGAGTAGGAAACATTGGTAGGAGGAATGAAATGCCTATGAATTATTCATTGCCACTTGAACCATTTGATGTGTGGGGTTTTGACTTTATGGGTCCTTTCCCAGAATCAAAGACAAAGCATACTCACATTTTGGTTGCAGTTGACTATGTTACAAAGTGGGTGGAAGCAATTCCAACCAAAAGTGCAGATCATGCCACAGCAATGAAGATGCTCAAGGACATCATTTTCCCCAGGTTTGGTGTTCCTAGGTTCTTAATTACTGATGGTGGTTCTCATTTCTTGCATGGTGTTCTTAGAAAAACTTTGGCAAAATATGATGTTAACCATAGAATTGCATCTCCTTATCATCCTCAAACAAGTGGGCAAGTTGAATTAAGCAATAGGGAAATTAAACTCATTTTGGAAAAGACAGTGAATAAGTCTAGATCTGATTGGCCAATTAAGATTAATGATGCTTTGTGGGCTTATAGAACTGCTTTTAAAAATCCTATGGGAATGTCTCCTTATAAAATGGTTTATGGAAAAGCTTGTCACTTACCTGTTGAACTAGAACATAAAGCTAGATGGGCTATTAAACAACTGAACTTTGATTTTAAAACTGCGGGAGAAAAGAGAATTCTTGACCTAAACCTACTTGACGAATGGAGAAATGAAGCTTATGAAAGTGCCAGGATGTTTAAAGAAAAAGTTAAGATTTGGCATGACAAGAAAATTAAGAAAAAGGAATTCAAAGTAGGTGATCAAGTTTTATTACAACTCTCGTTTCAAGTTTTCTGCAGGGAAGCTAGCTTCAAAGTGGCAGGGACCATTAGTGATACAGGAGGTGTACCGTTCAGGAGCTATCCGTCTTCACGGTGACATGAAAGGTAAACCTCATGTAGTCAATGGACAACGCCTTAAACCTTATATTGCAGGAAAGAGCTTCATCGGAAGGGTGGAGGAGTTGAATTTACAAACACCGGAGGAGGTAATTGAGAGAAACCGTGCAGTTTCAGAAACCCAAAACAATAGAAGGTAACTTACTGTTGGAAAGTTTCTCGGAATTGCATAATATTTTACGGAGTCATTTTTATGGAAATTAACGTGTGGGACAAGAAAACTGGACGAAACGGAGACCCGAGGAGGAAAGAGGGGGCCCACGCGGCCCATGTACCTGGCCGCGTGGGCTACCCTTTTCCACCTCGGAGTCCTTTTCGTCTCGTTTTCGATCCCGACGCTTCGTCTTGACCTAAAAACCCTCAATATATACTCCTCTCTGCCGATCTAATCTCGCACCGAGCGTTCTCGAGCGATCTTTGTTTCTGCTGTTTCTGCCTGTCAGGTTTTAGCCATGTCTTGCTCCGGATCCAACCAAGAGGGGGAGAGCTCTCCCAAGGAGGTGTTGTGAACCGCTACCTCAACTCCGTGATGACACCACCGAAGACCGTGTGCTTCAAGGAGGGCGTGATGCTCGTGGAGGAGGTGAAGGCTCCCAAGGCCACCGGCACGGTGGAGGAAAGGCTGGATGAGTTAGAGGACAAGACCTTCAGGTATGGCACTGTGGTTTACCGCAGCCTTGATGCTCACCACTTCATGAACCTGGAGCTGGAGAAGAAGGTTGAAGAGTACAAGAAAAGGCTTGAAGATCTGGAAGATAGGTACAAGGACGTCATCAACAAATGGGAGAAGTTCCAATGCTTCATGTGGGATGTAGAGAACCAGAACTGCGAATATGAAGAACGCTTCAAGAAGATTGCAGCAGCCGCCACCCTCAGGTACAATGATCCACCTACATCTTTCCGTGATGGAAGGCCTTTCCCATGGAAGATGGCTGAATGGGAGGAAGAATATGAGAAGGAGGAGGCTGCAGCAAAGGAGAATCTGGAGGAACGCCAAGCTTGGGGGAGTTCCATCTAGTCTTTCTCTTTATCAATCTATCATATCTATCTAGTCATGGTGTGCTTTGCTTTTATCGATTAGTTATCAATATCTCTTAGGCGTGTGTGAGCTCATGGAGCATTATCATGTATCCCTATCTTATGGTTTATCAATGAATATTAAAGTATGGTGTCATCCATGATTCTCTTGTTTGGGGATTTATGGGTAACACTCATGCAAATGAGCGTGGCATATTTAGAATTTCAATCACATCTTGCCTTGAAATTAATTAACTTGAGTATGTTGGACAATTATAGAATTATCTCAATATAGAAGAAGTAAAAAGACTTGTGAATTAATAGTTTGAGGTTAAGATATAGTCTTGTAGGATAAGAAGTTGAGAAGACTTAATGAAAAGGATATAAAACACTCTTGTTACAACCTAGTATCTTTTGAGCAAATTAATGATCATGGATATTTCAATACTTATGCTCTTGAATGTGAATGAAAGGAAGGCACCTGAAATTTCAGCTAGCCATGGAAAGTGTAAGAAAAGGTTGTGTAGAGCATGGGAACTTGATTGAGATATCCATGACTAAAGTTTGCACTAGTTACTAGTCAAGCAAGAGTGATAACAATTTTTATATCTATCTGTCTTTTCATTTGTCTTCTTTTGAACTTGTTATCCAATGAGAGTTTATCTTGTCTTTGAATTTCAGCAAAGTATAAAAGATTATAATGCTTGCCATGAAGAGCAAAAGCATGTGAAAAACAATATGATTCGATTGTCCAACATACAATGGTTATTTGCTTTCAAAAGTAAGGGGTGATTGCTAGAGTTCTACTTATGTTGCCCTCATATGTATGAGTTTTAGATCATTAATCTTATCTTGCAATTGAATATGATGATGATACAATGCCCGTATTTATTTATCAACCATAAGTCCATTGATGCATGTAATGATCTATGTCCTTACTTACTCGAGGACGAGTAAAGGTTTAAGCTTGGGGGAGTTGATACGTGCATTTTATATCATCATTTATATAACTTTTAGTATCATACTAGAATGTTATTTGCATGATTATATGATTGTTTCTACATGTTTTAGATGATTTTGGGGACTTTCATACAAAGTCCCTATTTTTGGTATTTAATTTCTGGGAGGCAGAAAACCTCCTTTTTCTTGTCTTTAATGTTTCAGGAGCTACAGGACCTCAAATAATAAAAGGAAAAATACTGCGTCAGTTTTTCATCGGGAGAAAGGCAGAGGGAAGAAGACCGAAGAGAGGAGAGCCACGAGGGCCAAATGGGGGTGGCCCACGCGGCCCATGTACCTGGCCGCGTGGGACCCACCAAAGGTGCCTCGGGCACCTCCTCGCCTGGGGCTTTTTATCGACGCCTTCGTCTCGCCCGAAAAGTAACGCCCTAATTTTTCCAAGTCCATCCGAGGTCGCGGCGGCGGCGAAACTCCTGATCCCTTCCGAGGGGGGTCAGATCCTGCTGCTCCGGAACTCCGGAGAAGGGGGAAATCATCGTCATCGTCATCACCTCTCCTCCTTGGCGTGGGAGGAGGCCTCTACATCATCACCCCCATCAAGACCAGCACCATCACCATCATCATCACCGTGATCCACTCCGTTCCCCTCGCAGTTTGAGAGTTGCTATACCCTAGATACTTGTCTTGTGCTACTATTCATGTTTGTGATTGAGTACTTGTCATTATTTGGTGGTGAAGTTATAATTTCAGATTGTGTTGTACCACTTATGCCACTGATTATGATCATGTTCGCACGTTGTGAGTAGTTCCCGTATGTTCCTGAGGGCATAGGATGAATTGGCATGATTTATATATGACATGTGTTGGTATTTTGTCAAGAGTTTATCTTTTATGTGATTCTATGATGGTGTTGTGCGAACGTCGACTGCACAACACTTCACCTTTATGGGCTCATAGGAGAACACCGTAGTGTAATGAATTGATGGAGACTTGGGAGGACACGTAAACCTGAGACCGAGTCATGAAGTTATATTATGAGGGTATTAGTATCGGGGACCTTAGAGTGTAATGCTATGGTGGGACTTTAGGTCTTAATAATTCTTGTGCAGTCATTTGCTTGGCCACATGATCCATCATAAGGGGTTGTAGTTTATTTATTTAGCTATACCTAATTATGGCTCCGTCCAAAGAGGATTAAAACTTGACAAGATATTCAACGTGTTGTTTAATAAATCTCTATGCCTAGCATCATCCATGCCGCCCTCGGGAACGTTTGCCACATATAAGTTACACATCACTTGAGCTTGTCCTTTGCCACATAAGAGGATTGGGCTTTCTCTCTTTGAGAGCTTTCACTTGCTACTATCTGTTATCTGCTTGCAACTATACAACCAAAAATACCAAAAACACTTGCATCTTTTATTGTTTTATTTATCAATCTTACTAACCAATACCTTCAGCTCCTCGTGGGTTCGACAACCTTTTCTAATTGAAAGGTACTACAATTGATCTCCTGCACTTGGGAGTCATCAAGATACTTTTCTGGCGCCGTTGCCGGGGAGCGTAGCGCTATTGGTAAGAAGTTTGGTAAGGAAACTTGAAAGCTGTTTATCTCATTGTTACTATGGCATTTATGAATCGTGCCTCGCTGCATCTTGCTCTATATGAAAGTGCTTATGCCACTACTGCAAAGGTGGTTGAAACTGCTGTGCCTGAGATACCTAAAGTGGGATATAAAATTCCCATGGGTCATGTTAAAAGAGTTATGAAAAATCCATTTACAGGAGATGGAACTAAGTCGGCACGCGAGCACATGGAAATAATTGAGGACATATGTGGCTTATTCAGACTACCTGGTATTTCAGAGGATCAGGTAAAAAGGAAGCTATTGTATTTGTCTTTATCTGGTAATGCTCGTGATTGGTACAGGTCTTTGGATGAAGAGGTCCAGAATGAATGGAGTATCTTGAGGAAGGTTTTCTTTCTTAAATATTTTACTCCTAAAGAAGCTTATGATAACCGCTGCTATATATTCAATTTCTGGCCACATCTGGGAGAGAGTATTACTCAAGCTTGGGGGAGGTTAAAGGAACTCCTTCGCAAGAATCCATGTCATGATCTTACAAGGAAACTTATATTGATAAACTTTTATGTGAGACTACCTATGAAGCACAAGGAGATTCTGGATAATTCATCTGGTGGAAGTTTTACTAATAACACTGAAGAAGAAGCATGGAATTTATTGGAGACTATTTCTGAAAATACTAGCCACTGGGATCTTGATAAAGGTAATGAGCCATATTTTGATTATAATATTCATGTGTAGAGAATTTCTCTACTTCTATCTGTTTAAAAATCTGAGTGATACTTTTGGTCTTGATCCTTATGTTATAATTGAAATAGCTAAAGGTTTTGCTGATCATATCTGTGTTCCAAAAAGTGGATTTGAAGTTTATGTTGAACCTGTTAAACAATCTATTGTTGTTCCTAAAGTTATTAAACAGGTTGAACCAATGTCATCTGTGACAATTGAGGAGTATGTTGAACCACCTCCATTTCCAAACCAAGTTAAGGAGAATTTACTTAAAGCTGTTACTAACAAGAGTAACAAAAGATGTTCTCAGCCTTATGAACAGGTGGAAGTCAACACTCAAATTTCTGTTATCAAGCAACTAAATGAAGAAGACCCAGTGGATGTTTATCTATGTGAAGATGCTACCAAAGTCATCAAAGGTAATTCGGCCAAAGTTGGGAAACCTGTTATATCATGCTCTATTGGGACTTCAAGTTATCATGGTCTATGTGATATTGGAGCAAGTATTAGTGTCATTCCATATTCTCTTTATCTTGAGATCAAGCCTGATATTGATCCCATTGTTATGGAAGAGACAGGTATGACAATTCAACTTGCTAATAAAGATTATATTAGTCCATTTGGAATTGTTAGAGATGTTGAAGTATTGGTTGGCAAAATAAAATACCCTGCTGATTTTATTGTGCTTGGTTGTCCTCAAGATTCATTTTGTCCTATCATTTTTGGTAGACCTTTCTTACATACTGTTGGTGCTGAAATTAATTTGCCTAAAGAGAAAGTGTTTATTAAATGTGCTGGTGAGAAACTTGAATTTAACTTTTCCAAATTTGCTGATAAACATGTTGAGAAAGAGCCAATTCCTAATAATTTAATTGAAACTCTTGCTCATATAGCTGTAGCTTCAACTGATGTTGTAGAACGTTATATGCTTAATCAAGATGAACCATTTAATGATGAGGAAAAAGAGGCTTTGGAACAAATATTATGGCAACAACCACCACAATTACAATTGCATATCCCACCTGATAATTTAGGAGTGCCACCACCACCTAAAGGGGATCCTAGTTTTGAATTGAAACCTTTGCCTGCAAATCTGAAATATGCATATTTGGATGAGAAGAGCATATATCCTGTCATTATTAGTGCTAACCTTTCAGCTGAAGAGGAAGAGAAATTACTTGATGTGCTAAAAGCTCACCGACCAGCCATTGGATACTCTCTTGATGATCTTAAAGGTATAAGCCCCGCTCTATGTATGCATAAAATTAATCTGGAGGAAGATGCAAAACCTGTTGTTGATTTTCAACGCCGCCTCCATCCAAAAATGAAAGAAGTGGTAAGGAAAGAGGTAATAAGACTTATTGAAGCTGGTATCATTTATCCTATAGCTGACAGTAAGTGGGTTAGTCCTGTTCATTGTGTTCCTAAAAAGGGTGGAATGACTGTTGTTCCAAATGAAAAGGATGAACTTGTGGCTCAACGTACTGTAGTTGGTTATAGGATGGTTATTGATTTCAGAAAATTGAATAAAGCAACTCGAAAAGATCATTATCCATTGCCATTTATTGATCAAATGCTAGAAAGGTTGTCTAAACACTCTCACTTTTGCTATCTAGATGGTTATTCAGGTTTCTCGCAAATTCCTGTCCATAAGGATGATCAAGAAAAGACCACTTTTACTTGCCCATATGGTACTTTGCTTACAGGAGAATGCCATTCGGTTTATGTAATGCTCCTGCTACTTTTCAAAGATGCATGAATGCTATATTTGCTGATTATATTGAAAAGATAATGGAGGTTTTTATGGATGATTTTTCTGTGTATGGTACTTCCTTCGATAATTGCTTGTTCAACCTTAACAAAGTTTTACAGCGTTGTGAAGACCAACACTTGGTTCCTAATTATGCTCCGTCCAAAGAGGATTAAAACTTGACAAGATATTCAACGTGTTATTTAATAAATCTCTATGCCTAGCATCATCCATGCAGCCCTCGGGAACGTTTGCCACATATAAGTTACACATCACTTGAGCTTGTCCTTTTGCTACATAAGAGGATTGGGCTTTCTCTCTTTGAGAGCTTTCACTTGCTACTATCTGTTATCTGCTTTGCAACTATACAACCAAAAATACAAAAACACTTGCATCTTTTATTGTTTTATTTATCAATCTTGCTAACCAATACCTTCAGCTCCTCGTGGGTTCGACAACCTTTTCTAATTGAAAGGTACTACAATTGATCTCCTGCACTTGGGAGTCATCACCCGCACGGTGAAACTTCGGATTATCCGATTCTTAGGCACCTCGGATTTTCCGATCAACACGAAGGTCAGCAAAATCGCTAAGGACTTAGATCGAGCTCGCACTGGAGTTGTTCGGAAAATCCGAACCTTCCATTTTCGGATTATCCGACGCGAACGGAGGGCACGGCGGCGCATTGCGACGTGCAGGGCTACGGCGAGCTTGGGCGTGAGAGGGAGGGTGGAGGCAGTGGGAAGGACCGCGAGCTCACCCTGTAGTCGTACACGTGCTCGGGGAGGCCGGAGATAGACGGGACGGCCGGAATCGCACGGCGGAGCGGCGGTGGTGGTCGGCGAAGAACTTAGCAGCGACGGCGATGTAGGGCGCTCCGGCTCAATTCCTCCGGTGTAGAGGAAGCAGGAGAGGCGGCGGAGCTTCCTGCGCCCTTGGTTTCACTCGAGGAGCCTTCAATCGACGGCGGTGTGGCGGCGGAGCTCGAGCTGAGGTGCGGCCATGGTGGGGAGAGAAGAGGGGAACGAGGGAGCAGGTGCGCGAGGGAATAGAGGAGCAGGTGGGGCTTGTGGTCTGGCTCTCCTCGCAGGGGAAGGCCGAGGAAGGGGGGGCCTGGAGCAGGCAGCGTGCGGCATGGCCACGGCGTTGATCGACCGGGCAGCATGGCTACAGGAGGGAGATGACGCAATTGCGCAAAACCCCCTGGAGAAGCTTTTCTCTCACGGATTAATCCTTTCCTCTTTTCTTTTTAAAAACCAGTAGTACCTTAGGTATTTAATTGAGGCACTAAAACATTTTGGGAAAATATGGCAAAATTCAAGTAGCCTTTTCTTATCATGTGGAAGCTCCACAAAAATTGTCGTCTCAAAATAAAAAGTTTGGAACCACTTTTATTTAGAAAGATTGGATATGGCATTTTGCTAAATTTCAAAATGTTGCTCCTTTAACAATTTGGAGCAAGTGCAGAATATTATTTTGGAGCTCTTGGAACTTCCTTGACAAATTAAGAGGACAAGGTATTTGTGTTTTGCAAGTTTGAGTGCTTTCACGGTTTTGAAATTTGTTGAAGCAAAATTGGCATTTTGTTTGAAGTGGTGCCAAACCACCACAATTCCCTAGCAACCTCACAATTCCCTAGCAACAATTCCCTAGCAACAACATGATGCATGGATGCCATGATGCAAACAACACAAAAGTGGAAAAATTACACAGGTTTTTAGGTGCTCAAACTCCGGGCTGTTACAATTCTACCCCCTTACAGGAATCTCGTCCCGAGATTCTAAGATTGCGGAAAGAAGTCGGGATACTCCTCACGAAGACTAGACTCTCTTTCCCAAGTTGCTTCTTCCTCGGAATGGTGAGACCACTGAACTTTAGGAACTTGGTAGTCTTGTTCGGGTCTTCCTTTCGGCTTCATCGAGAACACGAACGGGATGCTCACGATAAGTGAGGTCTTCCTGGAGATCCAGTCTTCATGATTGACCCCATGGATAGGATCTTAAAACACCGGCGAAGTTGGGAGACATGAAACACATCATGTACATTTGGGAATTTGACCGGTAACTCCAATTGATAAGAAAGATCTCCACGCTTGGCCAGACGGTGAAAGGGCCAACATAGCGAGGTGCCAATTTCCCTTTGATTCCGAAGCGGCGAACGCCACGAAAGGGAGAGACGCGGAGATAAGCTTTATCACCAATTTCATAGTGAATTTCCTGATGGTGCTTATCATAGTAGCTCTTCTGCCTAGACTGAGCAATCTTCAGATTCTCTCTTATGATTCGAACCTTCTCCTCAGCTTCATTGATCACATCCGGACCAAAGAGTGCCCTCTCTCCGGTCTCGGACCAATTTAGCGGAGTACGGCATTTTCTTCCATAGAGAACCTCAAATGGAGCCATGCCCAGACTAGCTTGATAGCTATTGTTGTAGGAGAATCCGCGAAAGGAATACTTTTCCCAACCCTTGCCAAAAGAGATCACACATGCCCTAAGCATGTCTTCCAACACTTGGTTCACTCTTTCGGTCTGACCATCAGTTTGGGGATGGTAGGCGGTACTGAAGTTGAGACGGGACCCCATAGCAGTTTGGAAACTCTGCCAGAATTTGGATACAAAGATACTTCCACGGTCCGATATGATCCTCAGAGGGACCCCATGCAATGGAACAATACGAGCCAAATATAAGTCAGCAAGTTGACTTGCCCGTATATCATCACGGACTGGTAGGAAGTGAGCAACCTTGGACAGACGATCAATGATTACCCAGATTGCATTGTTGCCCTTTTGAGATCGGGGAAACCCGGTGATGAAGTCCATACCAATTTCATCCCATTTCCACTCGGGGACTGCAATAGGGCGAGAGTGCCGGCAGGCCTTTGATGTTCAGCCTTTACCCGTCGACATGTGTCGCATTCAGCAACATACTTGGCAATTTCTCGTTTCATACGAGTCCACCAGAATTGTGGTCGAAGGTCTTGGTACATTTTGGTACTACCGGGATGAATAGAGAGAGGTGATTCATGAGCTTCTTGGAGTATGAGCTCCCTCAAATTCCGGTTCTTTGGCACTACTAGACGGTCACCAAAATAAACAACTCCGGATTCATCCCGAGAAACATTTGGCCTTGCCGCTAGCAATGTTCTTTTTGATGTTCAGAATACCCTCATCCAGCTTTGAGCATCCTTAATCTGGTCTACAAGAGTAGCTTTGATCTCCAGATTTGCAAGGTAGCCAGAAGGAATAATTTCCAGTTCAAACGAGAGAACTCTTCATGAAGGGCGGTTGGGCCTTCTCAATCATCAGATTGTTGCAATAGTACTTCCGACTTAGCGCGTCAGCCACGACGTTTGCTTTGCCGGGTTGATAGTTCAGACTCACATCATAGTCCTTGATTAACTCCAACCAACGCCTTTGCCTGAGATTTAAATCCGGCTGGGTGAAGAGGTACTTCAGACTCTTGTGATCCGAGAAGATCTCGCAACGGTTACCAAACAGGTATGGTCTCCATTGCTTCAAAGCATAGACCAACCGCGGCAAGTTCTAGATCATGAGTTGGGTAGTTGTGCTCATGCGGCTTAATTGGCGAGAAGCATAGCCACCACATGGCCATCTTGCATCAATACACAACCCAAGCCTTGCAGAGAGGCGTCACAGAAGACGACGAAATCCTTGCTTGTGTCCGGCAGGACAAGCACAGGAGCGGAGGTGAGTTTGGCTTTCAGTGTTTTGAAGCTCTCTTCAGCTTCGGCCGTCCATACGAACTTTTTATCCTTCTTGAGAAGGTCAGTCAGGGCCTTGGCTATCTTGGAGAAACCTTCGATGAATCGGCGGTAGTAACCCGCCAATCCGAGAAAGCTACGAATGTCCTTGACTGACATTGGAGTTTTCCAATCCAAAATGGACTGAATCTTGTCGGGAATGACAGCCACACCATTAGCGGATATCACATGACCAAGGAAGACAAGATTATCCAACCAAAACTCACACTTGGAGAACTTGGCATAGAGGCGGTGTTCTCGAAGTCTTGTCAGAACCAAACGAAGATGTTCCTCATGCTCTCGTTGGTTTGAATAGATGAGGATGTCATCGATGTAAATGACGACAAACTTGTCAAGATAATCCATGAAGATGGAGTTCATGAGCCTCATGAAAGTAGCTGGGCATTTGTGAGACCAAAGGACATGACGGTATACTCATATGAGCCATAACGAGTAACAAATGCCGTCTTTGGAATATCCTCCTTTCTGATTTTATCTGATGGTAGCCTGACCTCAGATCCATCTTGGAGAATACCGTTGCACCAGCTAACTGATCCAACAGATCATTGATGCGAGGAATAGGATACTTGTTCTTGATTGTCACCGCATTCAACGGTCGATAGTCAGAGACTAGACGAGGCACGGTAGAATCCCTCTTCTTGACAAAGAGTACCGGACAACCCCAAGGTGAACTGCTAGGCTGGATGAAATCCTTTGCTAACAGCTGATCAATTTGCTCTTTCAACAGAGCCAACTCTTCCACCGGCATACGGTAGGGCTTCTTGGAAATTGGAGCGTACCGGGAAGTAGATCTATGACAAACTCCACACTTCGGTCAGGAGGCATGCCAGGCAATTCTTCCGGGAACACATCCGGGAAGTCACACACCACGTGTATGTCCTGGATTTCAGGAGGGGTTCGCCTTCCATAAAGCAAAGGAGGATCTCAGGTGAGTTGGGTATGATGGAGGACGGAGGTCTTGATAGTGCAGACCAATACTTCACACTGTCCCGGAAGAATTGGTCACGGTGACGGTCTTGGCAGCACAGTCGAGATTAGCCGGTATTTGGCTAGCCAGTTCATGCCCAGTATGACATCAATGCCACTTGACCTCAGAGCTACCAAAGCGAAAGGAAAAGAGTAGTAACCGATAGTAATCTGGACTTCAGGAGTAACCCCATCGGTTTGCCATTTGGAGCCAGGAGTGGCGATCACCAAGGGAGCTCATTTTCTCAACGGTATTTTGTGGTCTTTTGCAAAAGCTATGGATATGAATGAATGCGATGCTCCAGAATCAAACAAAACTGTAGCAGATTGTTGTTGATTCGTAACTCACCCATAAGACGCCGGGGTCCTCTTCAGCTTCTTCAGCAGAGATGTGGTTCAGGCGACCACGCACAATAGGTCCAGCCTTGCCAGCTGGAGTGGCAGGGGCTCGTGCAGGAGTTATCGCGAGAGGTGCCTTCTGGGGGCACTCCCTGGAGTAGTGGCCAGCCTGGCCACAGGTGTAGCAAGTGAGTCCAGGTGGAGCAGGTAGCATAGGACGGTACCCACTCCCGCCTACCCCAAGTGTCGAAGTAGTGGGGCGCGGAGGTGGTGGCCTGTATCCTGCGGCTCTCGGCATGAATGGAGCACGCGGCACAGCGCTGTAGGGACAAACACCCTGCGCTTCTTGCTCTCAGAACCCGAGGAACTCTGGTGGTCCCCGTGTGCGGGCCTCTTGGAAGCCTCAAGTTCCTTTCTTCCTTGCTCAGAGTAAAGCCTGGTTGAACAGCTCCTGGTAGGTCTGGAACCTGAAGGGCAATAGCTCATAGCGGAGCTGCGGCGTAAGACCCTTGCGGAACAGCTCTTGCTTGTCAGCATCATTGGTCACGTCCCTTGGGGCGTAACGAGAGAGATGGTTGAACTCACGACCATAAGTGCGGAGGTCCATCCGTCCCTGTTGCAAATCCAGGAACTCCCTCCTCTTCAAATCCATGATCGGCTGGGGAATGTACTCCGCACGGAAGGCAGTGCGGAAATCAGCCCAGTGAAGACATGGTTGGCTGGAAACAAAGCCACATGGCTTTCCCACCAACAGCCAGCAGCACCAACCAAGAGGTAGGTGGCAAAGTTGACTTGCTCAGCCACTGGGACATGCAGCGCGGAGAACTTGCGCTCC
The DNA here is from genome assembly GCA_947311845.1 of Poa pratensis. NCBI lineage: Eukaryota > Viridiplantae > Streptophyta > Magnoliopsida > Poales > Poaceae > Poa > Poa pratensis. The sequence continues at coordinate 31,866,411 of CAMZMU010000044.1, read as the reverse complement.
AAAGCACGAAGCCAATCATCAGCTTCCAGTGGCTCCTTAGCATCAGCAAAGGTGGGTGGCTGCGAGCGCAGGAACTCAGTGAGAGTGTTGCACTCGTTCCTCCGTGCATTCTGCTGCACCAACTGCTCAAGCAAGCGCTCATTGCGCCCACGGTTCTCCTCAATGGCCATCAAGACCTCAGCCATCGAGGGTGGTGGCGGCAGATCATCCTCATCATTGTGGTTACCGCGACCTCCACGGCCTCCACGGCCTCCTCGAGCCATTCTGGAGATTTGACAATGACACAGTTAGTATCTTTCTCCGAATGGTCGAACAATAGCATTAGCGTCTACTCAAGTACACAGACTAGGGACGATAATACATTGTGAACAAAACAAGGAATCAACAAGATAGAACTTGGGTCAAAGATCAGCATCATGTGCTACTAGCGAGAGTTAAGAAATCACAACTTAACACACTCTAGTTGGCACAATCCGGGACCTTATGTTCAAGTCCTTGGGTTAAAACCCAAAAGGAGCAAATGATTAGACTCGGTAGAAACATCTGAGTTGATTTGATTGCAACGCAGCGGGAGCAACGGACACATAACACTAAAGGTCGAACCCACCCACGTTTCATTTTGAAGTAACAGATGAGAAGTAAAACCTTTAACTCAAATCGAGGTAAGATTGCTCCGAGATTAGAGGGTAACCAGATAAGGAGTAAAAAGAATCCTAAGATGGTTTTCACAACTCATTTTTAGGTTAAAAATATTTTCACAAACACTAGACTCAACATCGACCAGTAGAAGGGTTTCCTACAGGCAGTACTGCTCTGATACCAACTTGTGGCGCCCCGACCCGACTGCTATACAGTGATACTGTGTCCCGGTTATCCGATACACCAGACACACTATCAAAGCATAATAGAGAGATCAAGACTTGTGGAACAACTGGCACATCACAGACTCTACGACACAAATCATATAGTTCAACTCTTATAATAGAGAAAGATAGCAAATGACAACCAGAGGTCACAGACCCAACATTACAACAAGCGGAAGCAAATTAAGTTGTTCTAAACAACAAGATCCAATTATGGCCTAAGAGGCCTACAAATAAACATCCAGCGCCAGCTGTTCCGGGATGTCCCAAGCTGCCACCTGGGAACCCCAGACTACTCGTCGACGTCCACAAAGAACCCACCTTCGAGGTCGGTGAAGTCCTCCTCTGAAACAAAACAAACGACGTTGAGTTCGACGAACTCGCAAGATTATATAGAGCTTTAGCTCGATGAGGCTTTCAAGTTTTATGGCTGTTTTGCATAAAGCTGATTTTATTTATGAAAACATAACTCAATGGCATCGACTAATCAGAATATTTTCAAAAGGGGAAGAAGTAACTTTTCTTTATCACCTTTCTCATCATCACCACTGTACCTGTTCTACAAAGGCACCTCCCCGAATCACCCTCGAGGAAGTCACCTTGCATTCTTGAGTGGTACCTCTAGTACCCAGTTTTTAATCATTCCGTTCAAGTTATTCTATGATCTTATCGTCCTTTCCCAAGTTGTCCGTAACCGTGGACACGGCTTTTCGAAAAGATTTAACCCTGCAGGGGTGCACTGTGTTTACCTTCGGTACCGCCCGGCTCATTGCCTACACGTAGCTCTCTTCCGGGGAAAGCCGGCTGAGTGGGAACGGTTACAACCTTTACCTTGCTTGAGACTAACCCAGGATCATCAGTGGCGGTAGGACAAGGGTACCTCCAGCACCCTGTCCCGCGGCCACTTATTTTCCTGACACCACCATCCTCATCTCAGTTTTGGCCACCATCTTCAACGCACGCGCAAATGGAAAGCCAAACTAGAGGACCCTCGGCTAGTCCGCCACAAGTTAGTCGGTCGACGAGGGCTCCATATACCCCACCGAATGGAAGCGCGCTCATTCTTGGTTCAAGAGTAAAGAACTCGCACCTAGGCGGCGAGAGTGAGACAAAAGACCACCATACCAAAGTGGCCTCTCATCCCCACCTTTAAGCATTTTATTACCTGTCTCCACAATTCCTCCACCATCAACATTTATCTCATCACCTGTTTCCAACATGGACCATCCATCCGACGGCTAAGCATTTAACTAAGCATGGCTAAGCAACAACATAGCATAGTTAAGTATTTCAGGACAACAATACAATCCTATGGATAATAGGAGGGAAACAGGTATTGGCATCGGAAACTTAATGCAACTATAGGATACTCTAATCCAATAAAATTGACATTTGGAACCGCATGCAATATTATAGTGGAGAAAATATTTGCGGAAACATAGGATAAGATATGCTCAGAGGGGGATTACGCTTGCCTTGTTCAGGGTACTGGTAGTACGGATCCTCGGGGTATTGTGGAGTAACCCCGGCTGCTTGATCTATCGAGACATAACAACGGAGGAGCAATCAATCACCACACAGCTCTATCAGATGCAATGGGCAAACACATGATGACATGACCTTTTAATTCCCGGGAGGAGGATAATGCAACTATTCAAATTAAACGGAGTTCGGGTGCTCGGAGAGGCGCATCCCGGATATACCGTGGAGTTAGGTCATGAATCATCGTTACTTGTTGATTAAGGTGGTTGGAACCCTAGGGTTAACTTGCCGATGAAATGACATGATCAGATGCTGATGCAATGTTCAGGGGATTAACACATTCTTGTAATCAATTATTCATGATATTGGTTTTAATGGATAGCTCCCAATTTCTGGACATTTTGGTATAATACAAGCATTTTTCTGGAGCACCGACAACAAGTTATTACATTTTATTTCATCTTTTAATTAAGTCCTCTTTCAGATTATGTTTAAACAGCAATGGAATTACTTAGCCAATTTAGAAAGAAATAATAGAAACATTACGAAATTTGGGTGCTGGGCATATTCGGAAATTCCGAATTTTCCTCACTCGGAATATCCGACCGCTACTCGATGGAATGAAAATGGCTAAGGACAGAAACAGAACCCGCACGGTGAAACTTCGGATTATCCGATTCTTAGGCACCTCAGATTTTCCGATCAACACGAAGGTCAGCAAAATCGCTAAGGACTTAGATCAAGCTCGCACTGGAGTTGTTCGGAAAATCCGAACCTTCCATTTTCGGATTATCCGACGCGAACGGGAGGGCACGGCGGCGCATTGCGACGTGCAGGGCTACGGCGAGCTAGGGCGTGAGAGGGAGGGTGGAGGCAGTGGGAAGGACCGCGAGCTCACCCTGGAGTCGTACACGTGCTCGGGGAGGCCGGAGATAGACGGGGACGGCCGGAATCGCACGGCAGAGCGGCGGTGGTGGTCGGCGAAGAACTTAGCGGCGACGGCGATGTAGGGCGCTCCGGCTCGATTCCTCCGGTGTAGAGGAAGCAGGAGAGGCGGCGGAGCTTCCTGCGCCCTTGGTTTCGCTCGAGGAGCCTTCAATCGACGGCGGTGTGGCGGCGGAGCTCGAGCTGAGGTGCGGCCATGGTGGGGAGAGAAGAGGGGAACGAGGGAGCAGGTGCGCGAGGGAATAGAGGATCTGGTGGGGCTTGTGGTCTGGCTCTCCTCGCAGGGGAAGGCCGAGGAAGGGGGGGGGCCCTGGAGCAGGCAGCGTGCGGCATGGCCATGACGTTGATCGACCGGGCATCATGGCTACAGGAGGGAGATGACGCAATTGCGCAAAACCCCCTGGAGAAGCTTTTCTCTTACGGATTAATCCTTTCCTCTTTTCTTTTTAAAAACCAGTAGTACCTTAGGTATTTAATTGAGGCACTAAAACATTTTTGGGAAAATATGGCAAAATTCAAGTAGCCTTTTCTTATCATGTGGAAGCTCCACAAAAATTGGCGTCTCAAAATAAAAAGTTTGGTACCACTTTTATTTAGAAAGGTTGGATATGGCATTTTGCTAAATTTCAAAATGTTGCTCCTTTAACAATTTGGAGCAAGTGCAGAATATTATTTTGGAGCTCTTGGAACTTCCTTGACAAATTTAAGAGGACAAGGTATTTGTGTTTTGCAAGTTTGAGTGCTTTCACGGTTTTGAAATTTGTTGAAGCAAAATTGGCATTTTGTTTGAAGTGGTGCCAAACCACCACAATTCCCTAGCAACCTCACAATTCCCTAGCAACAATTCCCTAGCAACAATATGATGCATGAATGCCATGATGCAAACAACACAAAAGTGGAAAAATTACACAGGTTTTTAGGTGCTCAAACTCCGGGCTGTTACAGCGGTGGCCGAGATTGGATCGGGAGGGGTGGGCTTGGGTTTTTAGGAGCAGTTTTGCTCTGATACCGTGCAAACGGAAGGAGATTGAGGGAATCGCCACGCTTGGGGCGTTCAGCTCATGTTGATTATATAGGCAGATTACATGGAGCCTTGCACGCCAAGGAAACGATCTCAACCGACTACAAACAGAATCGGGAGACTACGTACAAAATACATGCCTAAATCTATACAAGAGATATACTCTAACAATAAGCCATTTTAGCAAACTAGTTTAACTTGTTAAAAAGGCTTACATTATGAAACAGAGTATTTTTTTTAAATGCCAAAATGTTCCAAACAATTTTTTCCCATGGCTCGACAAACTGAGAGATGTGGTCAATCGTGAAGGTTTCCATTTTGAGTTCCGTAATCCATTTCAGATTTATCATAGCGTCTTGTGTTTGGACGAGGCGAAGAGCGCTGGGGCCATCAATTTAGGGGTAGCGCTGTCCAGCCAGGAGGAAGACCAAAAAGATGCTTTCTTGCCATCACCAATAGAGACCTTGGTAGCAGCAGCAAAGAGAGATCTGTCCGAATCATTGTTTGGTGTCTTAAGGCTGATCCAGGGATTGTTTGGGCTTGTTTGGGGTCTTCCATTCTTACCATAGCCAGCTTAGACGCAGAGCTCTAGCGAACTTGTCGAGATCAAGGATACTGAGGCCACCCAGACCCTTCGGACAACAGACTTTGGCCAAGTTCACTTTGCACTTGCCCCCGGAGACCTTGTCACTGTAGGGCCAGAGCATGCTCCGACGAAGCTTGTCAATTGCCTTCGTAGTGGCCTTGTCCGCCTTGATCGCAGTCAGTAAAAAGATGGGCATGGAGGTGAGGTTGGACTTGACGAGGGCGTCGCAGCCCGCCCTGTTAACAAGTTTTCCAATCAAGGGCGAAGTTTTGAGGCCACCTTGTCCACATATGGTTGGAGGCCAACCTTCCGAAGTCTACCCAGAGAGAGCGGCCAGCCAAGGTATTTGAAGGGGAATATTGCAGTTGTAGCAGGGAAGCCCGCCAGAATGCTCGGGAGGTCGATGTCAGCACAACGAATAGATGCTATGGAGCTCTTAGCCACGTTTGTAATCAACCCTGTGACTTCACCGAGACGGTGGCCTTGCTCCTGGGCTTGGAGGACTCGATCACCTGGACTATGGCCGCCAATGGAGAATACTCAGCGGGCTCCGCCTGCCGCGTCTAGTTTGCTGGATTTGTGCCTTGCTCCTTCAAGAAGATTGTTTGGATGGCCTGAGCCCTGCCAAAATGTCGCTTTTTCGCTTGGCTTGCGGTTCAAAACAGGCTCTGGACTTCTGATCGGCTTGCCTTTCGAGGATGGCCTCATCAGCCTCTCTGCCAACTCTGCAAAGGCCTACCGGAAACGGCCTGACATATTCTCATTGAATAACGCTACTCGAAGAGAATTTGGTCTGCATCGGCATCGTGGCTTTCCTATCCTTCCCTGATGCAATGCTTGGGAATTGATCGCTCGAGGTTCTGTAGTACTGGCAGGCGCTTTCAAATACCCCGAGTAGCTCCCCATGGGGCTTAAAACAGCAATTATCCTTATCTCGTGGGAAATCTGGAAAGAGCGCAACTCTAGGGTCTTCAACAACAAGTTCTCCATGCCTGCAATGCTAATGCAGAAGATCAAAGACGAGGGAAAGAGCTGGATTCTAGCGGGTGCAAAGAAGTTTCAGAAATTACAGGACCTTAATCCTTTCCTAGTCTTCCCTTTTTTATTTTACCGGGCCTAGGCTTCCATGTTTGCTTCCTATATCATTATAAGCGGCAAATCTTTTCCCCGTTTCAAAAGTTCCAAACAAAAGTTTCGGACATACACCTATATATTCTATATCGGCACAAAAAAACGTTAAAAAACGACATTTTTATGGCCTGAGTAAAAAGAAAAATAAATATTTCATGAAAATTTATTTTGGAGCACCGAAATTTATTTTGTACACGTTATAAAAAATGTCATTTTTTCACGAAACTTTTTGTATGAACCTGAAGCCTTCAGCTTGCATGTACAAAAAGAATTTTTTTCACCGACGAGCTACTGAGCCAGCACGCAGCCTGGCGATGTCGAGCGCGGGTTGAGCCAGAGTGCGATGCGGTTCATGTCTTCCGCTCCGCACACGCTCCAGTGCTCCTCGGTCAGGGTGGGCATATTCCCGATCCTGATCCCGAATTTCCCGAACCGACAATCCGAAATTTTCTCGGGAGTCTGTTTTAGATACCCGAAATAATATCGGGAAAATCGGGATTGCATGGCTCAAACCCGAACATCCTATCTATCGCAAAAAAAAATTAAAGCCCAGGTGGCCACTAGCCAGGCCCAGCAAGGAATTTCTTTTCTCCTGCTCTAGCGATCTAGCCCAGCAAGGCAGCAAGCTATCAGTGAATCGTTCGATCCACTCTGGAACCACACCGCGCTGGGGGGGAGCGCCTTGCTATCGACCTATGCGATGATAACATCGCATCGCACACCCTCCACCGCCGCCAGCGCCGTCCCGCCTTCTCCTTCCTCCTTCCTCATCGCCTCGCCCCGCCACCACGTGCCGCCGGCCATGCCGCCTGCCACCGCACCCGCGCCCGGCGCCGCTCCCGCGCCGCCTCGGTGCCCCGCCCTCCTCCAACCGCCGCCGCCCCAACCTTCCCTCTAAACCCGCCACTCCGGCGACTCTCCACCGCGCCAGCACCCCCACCCCCGAAAATAAGTTTCCTTGCTCGCCTCCACCGCCTCCGCCGCAGCCGCCGCGTCTCCGGCGTTCCGGCTCGCTCCAGGTTCGTCGTCGCCGTCAGCCGCCGCGGCCAGCCGCGTCGCCCGCCGCCGACTCGTCTCCGGCGCCGGCACCTCCCTCCCCTCCCCTCGCCGCGCCGCCTTCTCCCTCAGCTCCGGCAGCCACCGTCGCGCCTCCTCCGTCGAAGAACTGGGCCGGCCCACTCGCGCCTCTATTCTCCAGCACGGGGTGTGCGACGCTGGCTTAACGTCGACCAGGTCGACAATACGAAACGCCCGCTGGGGCCCTCGACGCACAGATCCGCCGGCCGCCGACCAGTAGCCGCCATGACAGCCCCCCCCCCCCCCCGGCGCACCGCCGCCTGCCCGCCCCCACCCACTGCCCGTCACCCAGGCATAGCCCCAGCGGCCAACACACCATCTCCAATTCTCAATCAAGCATCTGTCTCCAGTTCTCCATCTGCCCCGAGCCCAAGACGAGACGACGAGGAGTTGTCTTCCACTCTTCACTTCACTTGAAGTGCAGAAATACTGCAGTGTGAAAACTCTGCTGAAACCTGAAATTTTTGCTGTCAATTTGGCTCCCTGTTCTGTAATTCGGGTGGGATTTCCCGAAGCCGATCTTGAATTGTCGGGAATCAAATTTTCTCATGAAAAATAGGGAGTCAATTTGTGAATCCCGAACTTTTTTTTCCCGAATTTCCCGTTCCGAAATTTCGGGAAATCCCGAATGCCCAGCCTGACTCCTCGGTGGCAGCTCCAAGGAAGCCGATACAAAATATCAATTTTGTCCGTCGGCCCGCCGGTATATCCAACGCATTTCAGACTTTTTTAATTTTAGATTAAAAATATATATATTGGCTACCAAAAGTACGTTACATTAATTAAATAGTCAAAACATAATAGATAATAACTGGAAAATAATAAAACCCTAAATTAAATTAGGGTGGCGCGAAAAGCCTACTTGTCGTCATCGTCGGTGAAGTGGTGGAGGCGACCATGGCCACACGTTGCTTGTGGTGCCGCGGCGAATTGGGGTAGATGCCCCTCCTCCTCCTTTGGCTCTATTGTCATCGGTAACGTGGAAGTTCACTCCAGGAACATCATAGCCACTCTTGCGTAGGCTCCGAGCACTCCATGTATGCCTCGCGTGGCCTCGAGAGCACGTGCAGTGGCTCAGGTGCGCACATAGGCGCCTCGCGAGGACGCACCGCGCAGTAGCTTTGGTGGCATTGGTCTTGCTCTCCCACGAACCATGGGTCACATTGCCTTGAAACTTCCGCGAAGGCTGGGTCGACGAGCAAGTCCGGCAGAAGATGGGCCATGTGACAACGGATCTTTGTTGCACACGCAGTCCGGATGACGGAACAGTGGGCTCTGGGTTCCTTTTCGGATTAGGTGCCAGCTATTTGGCAGATGCATTTTCAGGACATGGCATGGGCGTCACATCCCAGTAGCTTTTTGCTTCTCCATCGGCACATACCGGCGATGGCGTTATGGTGGCGCACCCATCGGCGTGATGATGAAAGGGGCTAGGGGCGCCCTCAAGACCCTGACGCCTCGTTGTCGCTCTTCCTGCGGCTGTTGAACCACTTTTTCAGCATTGTGGGTGGCCGAAGGTGGTGCAAACGTGACGGCTAGGGTTGTGACGTGCACTCGCCAGGAGGTTTCCCAGACGACACGACGGGAGTGAGGCAACGAGATGGCGGCATGCCTGACAACACGCGTCGCATTAACGCCGGGCCTGCGTGCGTGCCAGTCCGCACACCGGCGTCACGGCGTTTCCACGCAATGCTTAATGTCGGCACAGTGCAGCTCACCGCGCATATAAATTCTTGTTGCACCTCAGAGCGCACACACCTCGTCTCCACTAGCAATCCACGCCTGCATCCGCATCTCCCATCTCGCCTACACCTCCAATGCCATACATCTACTAGGCGAGCAGCTCGGCACAACGGGTGGCCGCACCTAACCTCCAGGAGGCGTTTGACCTGTACCATTACGAGCTTCTCGTCCCGTCGGATTCCCGCCTGCCCAGGTGTGGTGCATTGTGTCCAACGGTGGGTCCCCGTGCTGCGCTGCCGGTAGTGGCGAGATGGCGTGGGAGCTGGCTGTCACGATAGCAACGGGCCCTCCCACAGTACGACGACAACAATTCGGCCCGCTAGCTCCAGCGTTAGGAGCGCAAGCGCGGCGAGGCCCTCGCCTTCACGAGACCGAGTAGGACTCGCCCGGTGTTGGAGACCATCGAGGCCACGCACAAGATGGGCTTGGCGTTCTCTTCCGGCGGTGCATCGACTCGAGCAACGACGCTCCACTTACCGTGCCTTGTGACGTGCCTCCACCTCCTTTGCGACTTGTGACGACCCTCACCTTCGCGCTGCCTCCTTCTGCACCGTCATCTACCTCGAGAGCCGCCGCCGATGAACTCGATAGCGTCAAGTGGGACAACATTGGTGAGGACTAGTTAGGGTTAGGTTTAGGACGCCGACGAGGCCGGTGTTGTTTAATTTCATTCAAATCCTTATAATATAACATATTTCAAATCAAACATTAAAGCTTTTATTCACAATTTTATTTTTATTTTATTTGTGGTGCCGTGTGTGGACACATCCAATGATTTGGCCAGAAAAGTGTCTGACACCCCCAAAACGTACAAAATTGGAAGGTGCAGACAAATTTGGTGTGTGCCGCGAGGAGATGCACTCGCCTTCTCCAGTTTCGCCTGAGCCGTCTGCTTCACGCAGTAAGTTGATGATGTGCAGCTTCAAGTGCTGTCGTCAGTCGCGAACTACGGAGTTGACTACTCCATTTGTTTCTAAATGTAATATGTTATATTATCTAGACATATTTTAGTACTACGTCCGATCCATATTAGTGGGCACAACTTTGTCTAGATACACATGATCTAGTCTAAATACTTAACTAGATACATATGAATTTAGACAAAGCTATGCCCACTAATATGGATCGGAGGAGTACTAGATTAGATATATTTAGTACAGATTCACACGAATGTTTTACTAAAACTGTCTTGATACATGTAGCTAAAAAGTGCTAAAACATTTTAAATTTAGAAACTAAGAGAATACTCCGTAATACGAGTAGTGATTTGTCTACCCGGTTGGATTTTTTTTTTTGAATTGCTACCCGGTTGGATTGACGAGGCGTCGAACGCAAGTCTTCGGTTGTCTGTCGAGGCTAGGCTCCTAGCCCATAGCGTACTAGCTTCACTGCCTCGTCGTTGCCAAAATTAAAAAATGAAGCTTTATTTATGCAAACCTTTCGTTTGGCACCACAAATCAAGAATAAATTTTATTTGAAATGTAATTTTTCATTTTTATTCATTGACGCTATCTTAATTATACGGCCTTTCGTATTTGCGCCAAAGAAAAAAGTTTGGTATTTTGAGGGTAGAAATACGAAGATCTTTTTATAATGGACATTTAATTCATAGATACACTTGAAATTTAAATATGGATTCCTCTGAAATATATTACTCCGAATAGAGAAAACTTGTGATGTCGCGTTTTCAATCCCTTAAATTGAGAAAATTGACATAACACCAGCCTTCGGTGTAAAAGTTGCACAAAACACAGAATCAAACCATCTTTTGCAGCAAACCCATTTTGATCTAACATGTTGCAGCTAGCCCAAATAGGTAATTTAGATCCTTAACAACGTATTGACAGGTGGCCTCATACTATAAACCGTAGTCCCCAAATTTTTGCATACAAAATATTGAGCATCGATAAAACAAAATATGGTGTTTTCAGATTCGAAATAGAAGTTTAACTTAACCAAAGCGTGTGGGCTGTGACTTGTCAATACGCTCTACCTGTAGGTCCTGTAGCCGGAGTACTCCAGTCCTGTTCTTTGAGTAGACGATAAGGTCCTCTCGGCTACCTTGATCTCTTTGCGCTAGAACTCTTGCCATGCGACATTGGGATATTTGCTCCCGGAGTTCTCGGACGGGGCAATCAACGCGGCGGTGCTCTGTGCCGTCGATGGGTGCGTCCACCTCATTCGTCGGCGAGCAGCGGCGGCACATCACGCCGCTGCAAACCATCGTTCGGTTAGAAACTGCCGCACTCCACGCTCGATTGGTGAAGAGAACGAGTTCGGATCCTGTAGATCAACCGTCCTCGTCGCTCCCCCACCTCCGCCGTCGTCGCCATTACTGATTCTCATCTCCTATGCCCCCATCCGCTGAACGTCTTGCAGGAGTGTTTCACTGTTTCGATCGAGCCTGCTTTGAGGCCAGGAGAAATACGGTGTTTTTTTTTTGGAACTGGATACAATAGGTAAGTATGGCCACCTGTGGATACGGGTTTAAGGCCTAAATTATGTATTTGGGCTAGCTGCAACGTTTTAGACCAAAACATGGGATGTGCTGCAAAAGATGATTTGATTCTGTGTTTTTGTGCAACTTTTGCACCAAAGGTTTGTGTTACGTGCAATTTTCTCCTTAAATTCGTCTACACAAAAACACAAGACAAGACTCGTCAGCCAGGAAAGCTCCTCGCCTCTCGGGAACAACACCAAGAATCATTACGCTTGTGCACCCTCTGGTTCATCTCTCGGTTTCTCATCTTCCTCCTGCGTTTGCTTGGACAACAGTGCCACACGGGAGATAATGAGCGCGGCTGCGCCACACAAGAACCACGGCGCGCGATGCCTTCCTCCTCCGACGACGACGACGTCGACGACCCCGACTACGGAGTCGACTCTCCGACGTCTACCTGGGCTGCCGCGCCGCCCCCCGACAACGGCAACGACGCCGCTGAGGTCGTCCCCCGATGCCCGCCGACGCCGAGAGCGCCGTCTCATTCTTGCGCACGTGGACGAGGTCGACGCGGTGTGCAAGAAATACGGCGTCCCCAAGGAGCAGTACACCGCGCGCCTGCCGGCGACCTGCGCGCGAGCTCGTCCCCGCCGCCGGGCGCCGTGTGCCTGAATGCGCACGCGTGGAGGCGGGGATGCGCGTCCCGCTGCACCCATTCTTTTGTGGCGGCTTGACCATTTCGGCATCGCGCCGGCCAGCTCGCGCCCAACGGTTGGCGGGCATCATGGCTGGATTCGTCGTGCTTTGCCACTATGCGGGCGTGCCGCCGTCGCTAGCGGTGTTCCGGCGCTTCTTTCTTTTGCGCATCCTCGACCACAGAAAAAAAGGCGGCTGGTACACATTCCAAACCAGAGACACCTCTGGCCTGCGCTTCACGGGGTTGCCGGATTCCATCAAGGGTTGGAAGCACAGCTTCTTCTTCCTGTCGTCGCCCAGCCGTGGCCTTGTCCGGTGGAGTGGGGCGAGCCGTCCAAGACTTCCTTCATGGTGCCAGTGCTCACCGTGAGGAGAAGAGATGGGAAGCTACCCTTCCTGCGTGTTCACGGCGGCCCCCGTTGATATCAGGACGTATCTTCGGAGAGGCAGTCTTGCCGCCGCCATGATATCTTGCATCGCCAGCACCGACGCGCCGCCACTGTCTCCTTCTTGTACACTATTCGGTGGTTTCAAAGGGATGGATCCCTCGTCTACGGCATGATGAAAACCATTCTGGCGGGACAAGGCGGCGGCGCTCAATCTCCGGCATCGGCGAAAAGGTTAAAAGCGGCGGACAGCGAGTCCGATGCGCGGAAGAGAGGAGTCTGACGAAAACGGCGAGGAGGGTCTGCATTCCCGTGCTGCCAAACAGTCCGCCTGTCGCCATGGCAGCTCGGTGCCTGCCGGCATGTGCTCGCCGCCACCAGGCTTCTCCCAAAACCGGACGCCGTTCCCAAGGGACGGGACTACGACGACAACAGCACGTGCTGGGGTGCACGGGACTTGCTGCGAGGTGCCGTCGCGCCACGGCAGGACCGGTGTTTGCGGCGAGCAGGCCATCGATGTCTTCGCGTTCGGGCTACCTTGCGGTACTCGAGGTATGCCAGCAAATTTGAGTTGTACGATCTTTTACGGTAGGCGCTTGTCCGGATTTGATCGATCACATTGCTTGTGAGCAGGCCCTGAACCACGCGACTTCTCCTGGGCTTACGCACTGGAGCTGGAGGTGAAGCTGGGCGGCACGGGACAAGGAGGTTGCCGCTCTGCAGGACAAGCTGGCGGCGCGGGACGCCGAGGTCGCCGCTTGCAGGACAAGCTGGAAAGGCTCAGGCGGCGCTGCGGTGAAGGCAGCGAGTGTCTGGGCGGAGCAGGAGCGGAGAGAGCGCGAAGGCGCGGCGCGCTCCGGCCGGTATAGGTTCTTTTGATGGCGAGATAACTCGTCGGCAGATGACTGGAATGGATCGCATGCGTTTTGCTTGCTCGTTTTATGAACTATACATCAGGGTTATCCGATCATACCGTATTGCACTAGTACTTGTAACGATCTGGTTGTCCGTCGCAAATGAAAATGGATTAGTAGGTTCATCAACGTCTAATGGATTGCCTCATGAGCAAACAAAACCGGTCTAGCCACGTCCAATTCATTTTTTACACAACGCTCTTATCATTTCAGTTATTTCTATTTTTCATTTCCTTGCAAACATTTTCGAATCTGAAAACGGGACAACATTTTTTCATACTTTATAAGAAAAAATATTATGATCATCATAGATGAACTTCTTCTGGATAGATTTGTTAGCACTAATATAACTTGCACATGTTTTCGAGTCTGTAACACGTATCCCTCGTTCCAAATTACTTGACACATTGGCTACAAACGGATGTATCTAGCACTAAACAACGTATAGATACATATGTATTTGGACAAAACCAAGTCAACTAATTTGGAACGGAGGGAGTATGTGCGTGTGTGTCCCGGTGGCGCGTGAGTCAGGGCTCGCGTTCGTGTCACCGTTAGGTCAGGTTGAGTCGTAGCCGTTGGCGATCTGTTGAAGGCTAGCCGCGTTGTGCGCGCGGCGGAGTGTGCGGATCAAGCAGCTGAGTGTGGCGTGCGTGTAGGTCGTGCGGATATGCTGTTAGTGGCCAGCTTAGTGGACGGGCATGTTGCGTGCGTGAGGGTACTTAGAGCATCTCCAACAGTACGCTCGGTACGCTAATTTTTTTTACCAGGCAAAAAAGATGTTTTAGCGTGCTGGCGCCTGTTTTGCTTCAGGACGCGCTATAATTTAGCGCGCCGCTGTCTGCTCCAGCATGCACACTAAAATACAGCACTCATCCAGCGGCGGTACAACAACAGCTCCCTTAACTTATACAAATAAGTCCCTGGCCAAAAGTAAAATTGCAACAATACCCCAATCTTTGGAGCTAGCTAGCTCTCATCTCTTGCCCCACGAGCTCTGTCCTCGTGCCGGAGAGGCAATGAGTTAGCTATCGCTCCAGCTCTGTCCGCGTCGCCGGAGAGGCAATGCGCGCGGCCCGCCTCTGCGTCCATGTCCGCCGGCCCTGCCTCCACTCGCGTCCGCCGGTCCTGCCTCACGGCCGCCTTCGTTGTGCGCGTGACCGTCGTCGCTCACGACGGAGAAGAACACGGCTTGCTCCTCCGTCGATCAGGATGACCCAGCGGTGCAATCAAGGACAGGAAGCTCGATAGCGGCGGCGCGATTCCGACGGCGGCAGCGCAATCCCGGCCATGGGCGGTGCGATTCCGGAGGCGGGTGGTGAAATTCCGGCGCCGGGCAGCGCAATTTCGGCCGTGAGCTGCACGATTCCGTGTGGGGGGCGCGCAGGGAGATGTGGCAGAGGAAACTTCACGCGGCGGTTGGACCTTCCCGCGCGTGCTTCGTTTTCAGCGCGCTGTTGCACGCACCAAATATGAGGCAAATAGTCCAGCTTCTGCCAGCGCGCTGGGCAGTTTTTGTAGCGCGCGGAATTATGCAGCGGTTGTTGGAGCGGTGTTTTTTCCCCACGCGCGCTAAAAAGCAGTTATTTAGGATGTGCGGCAATTTTTAGGCGTCTGATGGGATGCTCTAAGGACTTGTAAGCTGGTTGTTTCAGAGTGAGATATACAGAGAAAAGCTCGGCTGTGTGCAGCGCGAGGCCAAACCTCCTGTCTCCATTGTTTCTTTGCGAGAGTTCAGAGGTAGGAGAAAGGGGCTGTGCGTTAGCAGTCCGTTCAGATGACATACTTCATCTTGTACCTTAAGGTTTCTCCATGTGTTGCACTCAAGTTGATCTTGTAATTTTTATTAAATGTACGTCTGATTTAGACAATCTTTAGGTAGTTTTCCTGTAACACATCTCATCAGCTTGGCGGAGTTTTCTAGATAGGTAAGGGCCCCCGACCGGTCATGGGAGTTTTTGATTGTCGTGGGCTGAAAGTGGTGCTGTCCATTATTCATATGATTATGGTATACTCATTTATCTCTGAAGTTCTAATCTATTTCTTTAATAAAATGGCCGGCTTACTTGACATGTCGATGAAGTTGTGTTGCTCCTGGATGAATCTTGTCTGATGGGTTTCATGTTTTTTTTACCTGGAAATAGTTTAAGGGCATTTTGGTCGGCGTGGATGGGAGATGCTTGTTGCCCAACATGGTTGAAACTTGAAACCTTGCATAGTTAAATGGGTTAGGCGAATTTAGTCAAAATTCCAACCAATCTGTCGTGGTTTGCGAAGTGTACGGGCTATATTGCCGAACTATGCTGGACATGTACTACTTGATTCAGTCCCTCCTGCGCGCTTGGCTGATTAAGCTTGAACTTTTCCGTGATGAAATACAAACCAAATTTCAAAAAATGAATACTTAGTGATCAGCGTTGACACTTGACAGGAACGTTTGTGAATATAAGACGAGCGTGTTAGCGTCTGTGTTATCGCTGAAGAAGAGCGGATAACGGATGAACGAGACCTCGAGTGTGTACCTGTTTTATTTTTGGAGCGAAATTCATGTACAGTGTGGTGAGACTTGAACGGCCTCCGAGGCCGGAAGACGTGTATATACATGGGCCGGAGCCTCGGTCTGTTTGTGTCAGTAGACGGTCAAGATAGGCCCGTAAGGAGCACGGTTCGGAGGCTGATACCTAGGGCCACTTCGTTTGGGGTGAATACAATTTCCTGCTATTCGGCTCGTCACAGACGAATCGATTGCACCACCCCCTCAGCATAATCCTCGCCTTGGCCCGCCTCCACTCTCATTGCATCTTCTCGCTCCCTGTCTGTATCCCATCTTCTCCCACCTCGCCAGCTCGCCTTGCTTGCAATGCCGAACCGACAGAGGACATCTCGGCACATCGGGCGGCCGCTCCCTCAACCTCGAGGAGGCGTGGGATCTGTACATGTACAGGCTTCTTGTCCCGCCAGATTCCTGCCTTCACAAGGGTGGTGTGCACCTCCAACGGTGGGCTTCCTATGTCGACGCGCCATTGTCCGACGCCGGAGCTGACTGACCACCCAAGTACAACGACAAAAACTGGGCGTGGTGGCTCCAAACGATTTAAGCGCGAGCGGTTGGAGGCCCTCGCGGCCACGACGGCCGAATCCTGCCGTCGCGCTACAGCGTAGGCGCGACACCGCTGGTGGGAGTGGGACCGACCACATGGGTCGCCTCCGCCATTGAGGCCACACGTAAACATGCCACAACAGAGAACACAATCCCATTGTGGCTGCTGCCACACCGGTCTCGCCACGCCGCAACAATCAGGCCCGCACCTGATGCCCGTGAAGGAGGAGCGGCGCTCACCACCGCTTCGTGGAGGCAGAGGCAGCGTCATCGTCATCCGCGATCGCCGCGACCCACCAGAGGTGGCCCGGTGATCCGCGACTACGACCCGACCCGATGATCCCCATTCCCCACGGGGACCGCCTTACCTACGTCTTCCAAAACCGAAGTGAAGGAGGAGCCAACGGCCGTTGGAGGTGGTCGCGTCCGGCTACCACGTGTTGTCGCCGCTGCGGACGAGGTGCCCAACGACGACTCCCTCAGCCTAGGTTGGGCTCTCGTGGGCCTCAGTCAACGAGATGAGAAGGACTCGCGATGGTTGGAGACCATCGAGGCGACGACGCGGATGGCCTCGACTTCCTCCTCTGGCGGCGCCTCCACCTCGCACGGCAGCGCCTCCACCTCCCGTGCGCCTCGTGACGATGCCTCCACCTCTCGTGCTGCCTCCTCCTCCACACGACCTCGTCAGCGTCGCCGGGGGATAACCTCGGTGAGGAGTTACGATTAGGTTTATGGGCGCCAGCGATGCTAGTTTTGTTTAAAATGATATTTAAATATTTGGACACTCACGATTAACTAGACAAGTGTCCGACATCCCCTTAACACGGACACAATTTGATAGGTGTCAGACAAAATTCAGGACGGCGATGGAGATGCTCTAAGAAAAGCACGAGTGCACTAGTAGCTGTCCACGTCGCAGCGCCCTGCTGGAACAGAAACAACCGAACTATTCCATGTCTCATCTGATCCGATCCAACCCATAGTCGACACGAGACCCACACCGTTTCTCTTCAATATAAAACGAACTCCGGGCCAAGCCACGTTCAACCACCACAGCTCACCTAGCGGGGTGAGTGTATGTGAGCGTCTGCGTTGTACCGTGTTTCGCAAAAAAAACCTCAGCGCATACCCGCCGACGTGGGCCCCGCCGCCAATTAACAACAAACGGCCACCCAACCCGAGCTGTCCATCCCTCTGCCAGATCATTCTACTCCCTTCTTCTCCCTGCCCCCGACCCGAGGGAGGGAGGAAGGAAGGTAGGAGTCCACACGGCAGAGGCGGGATGTCGATCCTGTACGCGGTGGTGGCGCGGGGCTCCACGGTGCTGGCGGAGCACGGCGCGGCGTCTACCAACGCGCGCCGTCGCGCGCCAGGTCCTCGACCGCCTCCCCGACGGCGGGCCGACAGCCACGTCTCCTACACCCAGGACAGATACGTCTTCCACGCCAAGCGCACCGACGGCATCACCGCACTCTGCATGGCCGACGACGCTGCTGGACGTAAGCACCCCCTCCTCTTATCTTCTGCGCGGCTCTGGGTTCGTCGCGCGCGCCGGAGTACTCTGCCGCGACTCTGTTTCTTTATTTTTCAAATTGATGTGGTCAGAAAGTGGGTGGGGATTTTGAACCTGGCTGGGGCTCGGCCTCTCGTGGGCGGGAGGAGAATATTGGAGATCCGGTTAATGTTGGGGGCGTTTTGTCAGTACGCGCGTCTCCGATGTCTGTTTGTTGCTACTTACAGAGTCCTGCAGGGGGAATTTGTCCGATTGATGCAGGGCTCGCCAGTTGTTGTTCGAGGATAGATGGAGTTGGCCAGTCGAGCCGCCGCCCGAATTAAATCTCGGTCACCTCAAATTGGACATTATTATCGACCCTGCGTTCCAGTCTGGAAAAAAAAAAGGTCAATTCAGCAAAACTGAATTGCAATCTTTGGTCTATTCGTTATGTATGGAACGGCATGGGGAGATGATGGTTTGATTGATCAAAAGGAAACTTTGGAATAGATGATTCCTAGTGTTTAAGCTACTTCCTCTGGCTTGGCCGTCTGGTACCTGCTGAGAGCAATCGTGAAATCCCCAAAGACCAAATGGAGTCTAACATGTAGCATATCTGAAAGTTGCGCTTTAAGTCTTATAGTGCGTCTTCTATTTTCCACTAACCAAATCTTTACATTAAGCATCAACTGATGTCTAAAGTTAATAGCTATGGGTTTTGTCTCTGCGGCTTACTGTCTCTCCTGTGATGTGAATCAATCACCTACCGATGTCCTTATAAGCTTCTTTATGTTGTAGGACGTATCCGTTTGCGTTCCTTGAGGATATTACATGGAAGGTTTGTGAAGACGTATGGCCGTGCTGCATTGACAGCTCTTGCTTACGCGATGAACGATGAGTTCTCAAGGGTTCTCAGTCAACAGATGGATTACTATTCAAATGACCCTAGTTCTGACAGAATAAATCGCATGAGAACTGAATCAGTCAGGTATAGCCTTTAAGTCGTGTATTTTTTTTTTTCCGAAAATATCACACGTTTGCGTTGAGTAATTGAACTGGCATATTTGCTATACTGCTTGTTGTTTACAAATACTGTGGTTTTAAACTTTTAATTAGAACCATAAAAAACATTGTCACGGATCTTGCATTACTAGCGTGGCAGATGGATGTTACCAAACAAATCTGGAATTTCGAATGGTTTTACTCTTCATTTGCTATTGCAGGTTAGGAGTGTTATGATGATAACATTGATAAAGTCCTTGAAAGGGGTGATCGTTTGGACTACTGGTTGAAAGACAACTATGCAAGGAAATACAGTTCGGTTTAAGCGACAAGCTCGTCGCTACCGAAGCACTGTTTGGTGGAGAAATGTCAAAACTCACGTATGTATTCGTCTTACTAAAACCAGTTAAACATTTTATTTTGCATCTTCACATTCTCTTTTTATAAAGCTTGCTTCCTGGAGCAGTACAGTTTTGTTCATCAACTTCTCTGCACTTGTTTTGTCACATCCACCATTAACTTGGCTTAATTGCATTCCTCACAATCTTTACTAAGTGAAAGCTCTAAGTTTGTGTCAAATGCTCTAGGTACTGCTTTCCAAAATGACTTTATTGTGCAGAAATTAACACAGTTCTGTGATATTGCTGTGTGTTGAGCATAGCAAATACTGACCTTATGCAGTGTATGTGCATACATTTTGGAAAGTGAGCAACATAGATTGAGAATAATTATCTCCTGATGTATTCAAATATTGGAAAGTGCTGTATGTTAATAAATAGTAGATAATTCCGTTGTCTGAAATGTTTTCTTGACTGTATGTTCTAATCAACTGTTCATCTTATACGTAGCCATGCACTGCAGTTAAATTTTCATTCTCTTATTTGTCTTCCTGCGCCAAGCAGCTTGCTTCCTTAGCTTACGCTACCTAACAGCGATTTGTATTATATGCCAAGGGCGGCCACCTAAACCATCAGATGTTTTGTTTACTTGACTGCTTTTTCAACATTTCGTCAGAAATAAACATCCGGCGTTTCTTTCTTCCTTTTTCTGCAGGGCTGCGTTGATACTCATCCTCCTGGTAGTAATATACATTGCCCTCTTTTTCGTGTGCCATGGGTTCACATTGCCGACTTGCATTCGGTAATTATTTGTCTTGTGTCGTGCTTTGTGTACACGGCTTGTCCAGGAGAGCGACTGCTGCGACACACATTGCAGCCAGTTGCATTGCAGAAAAAAGTTTATTTTTTGTGTGTAGAGATGGGACGCCTGCTATTTATCCTGTAATATTGTGACACTTGGATTGTGATGAAGAGTGAAGGCTGTTGAAAATGTGATTTGGGGAGTGCTTTGCTCCTCCATGAAACTAGAGCACGGCCGGTTTGGGTCGATTTGTGTGCTGTACATGATTTCAGCACTTGTATGCCCAGAACAGTACAGAATAAATAGTGTATCATCTTTGGAATCTGATATTTTTTCAGGGACGAAGTTGATATATTCACCCTTGAAACGTGCAGTTTCGAGCGGCATCTTCACGCCTAACTTTGCGTCAATCAGTCAATGTGCTGCCGGATCATCGCGAAGGCGCTTGATCTTGAGTCCAACGGAGGCGCCAAGCTTGGTAGTAAGAAAATCACAGGTGTATGTGCAGTACGAAGTCCGGCGCCGCACTGGGGGCTCGCCTCTGCCGCGGGCAATCAGATCAGATCGCGGATCATGAGCCCCGCGCGAGCAGAGTAGATGAGATGAGCTCTTCCCGCCCTACGTCCGTGAGGCAAGACTCGCGGCGGTCGTAAGCAGATCAGATTGCGGATCATCACCCTCCGCGTCAAGACTCGACAGGCGTCATCCATTGGTAAACAGTATGCAATAAAAGCAATGTGCAGTATCGGTAAAACAGGGAGAATTCTCAGTTCAGCAAGTTATTTCGATTCAGAATTTCATTTCAGGCAGGAGGTACTTGGAAAAAACCCACGGATCGTCTGAAAGAGTAAGAACGAGTACGACACCCAGCCACTCAGTCACCAGGGCTACATACAGCAGTTGAGACTTGGGATAAAAAAATTACCACTTTGCAGGAAATAGAGGGGGTAACAGGGAACAGCAAGAGTGAGTCTGGTGCTCTGCTGATGATCTCCTCCCGAGCCGCGCCGCAAGCAGCAGCACAGTCAGTGCGGCTCCATCTCTTCGCCGGTGTTGTGCGCGAGCATGATCATCTCCGCGAGCTCGCTCGGAAGGCCGTCAGAAGAAAACCTGTCCTGGATGAGCTTGTTCAAGGAGATCGGCCACGGCAGATGGGTGGAGGTGCTGCCTGTCGGTGTCCCCATCTTGGCGAAGACCGTAAACGGATCAGTGGAGGGGGTTTTCATGGTGGCTGCTTCGTGTTGCTTGGGAGATCCTGGTCGCGTCTCCGGCTGCGCCAGCGCTACTGCTTCGCTGAGTTCCTGATCATGAGGAGGTGAGCTGCTTCGGCGTCTGTTTCGAGACAGAGTGTTGGTGGTATCTTCATGATCTTCAGACCTTGTCAGCGAGTATGTAGCTTCATCGTCTTTCTGATAAGAGGATGTCTTGTGCTCACTATCCCCATCAACTGTACCTGTGTCCATGGTGCCAGAATATTCCAAGACAGATGAAGTATCACTGCAGAAAGACATGATTTTGTTTGCCCTGATGATCAGTGTCCAGATTGAAATTTCATCCTCATCGTGGCTGGATGACAAATCCTGCAGCTTTTGCAGGGATTCTCTTGCAGGGACACATGAGTATCCAGATGGGAAGCCTCTAAATGGTTATAAGTTTCATCAGATGACAAACTCTTACCCCTTTTCAAATTTGCATCAATTTGGGAAACATTTCTTCAGAACTTTCTGGCACCAACATTTCATCACAGTGAACTACTTGGGAGCAGCTCTGGACATTAGGGGTTTGTTTATCTTGCGGAGGCATTTCAGTGACTAGATGATCAGAAGCAACATGCCTCGTATTCTCGTCAGATGGCAAGCACATCTTGCTTCCACAATCTTCATCGTCGTTGGGTGAGAATCCATGGTTTCAGCTTTTTCCAGGAGCAACATTTTCTCTATTTGGGAGCAGCTCTGAACACTAGGGGTTGTGTTTCTCTTGCGGAGGCATTTCAGCGACTAGATGATCAGAAGCAACATGCCCGTATTCCATCAGATGGCAAGCACAGCTTGCTTCCAAATCTTCATTGTCGTTGGGTGAGAATCCATGGTTTCAGGTTTTTCCAGGAGCAACATTTTATCTTTGTGAACCGCTCCATAGAAGCTCCTAGCACTTTGGTTTTGTTTCTCTTGGAGGGATGTTTCAGTTTCCAGATGACCAATGCCACCTCACTACTAGTTTTCAACATTCAGACTAGTCTGCTTGTTACCGATACTGAGATTGGGCACATTTCCAACATCTTCGAGAATCATACATTTATGTGTAACATCTTCACAGCAGCCTTGGATCATTTTCTGTTCATCTTTGCAGGAGCACTTCGGTTTCAAGATAAGCACTAGCCATCTGAGTAGAGGTGTCATAGATGACAATGTGACGCTCTCGAGTTTACTGTCCCCATCAGATATTGTCAGTATGTCTATAGGTTTGGTGTCTTGAACAAATGCAGTTTCACTTTGATACTCCTCTCGCTGGTAAGATGCACCTGCTAGCCGTGTTCTTCCTTGCTGCTTCCTCGACATCCTCAGTTTCAAAATCCTGACTCCTCCTTCAACATTTGATCCTTAGCAGCCGCTTAAAATCTGAGAAAGGTCCTGATTTTTTCTTTAGCAGTGACTTCACACTCTCATGTACTTCAGCTAACACTGGGGGTTTCTTAATTCTCTGTACGGGACTCAGTAAATTCTCTACTACCTTCAGGAACAAACAGCCTTTTGGATGCATCATATCGATCAGGTTCTTTAGTAGACACATCCCATTCGTTCACATCTTCACGAAGATATGGATGTTGGCCTGCTTGAATGTTGCTTGGTTTTCCACCAGTGAACTTGTTGGATTCTATCGTCATCCCAGACAAATGAATGGTTCACTGCTGAATTCCTCATCTTATCAGCCAAAGGCATATCAAAAGTTGCACGCTTATCACCTGGGAAGGGCTTGTTCTTCTGTGCCCTCCGTCTATTTTTCCTCTGAGAACGAGAAAGGGAACTGAAAGACTTGCATTCATTGATGCGTTGGTCTTGGACTTCTCTTTTTGACTAAAGATTTGGGTCTCCCAATTAACCGAGCAAACACGCTTTTTCTCCCTTCAATGTCAGCACGGAGCTTTGATTTCCATGGGCTGATCGCAATAACTTTCTTCTTGTCACAGGGTTGGTGAGAAGTAGTGTGCTCTTCAGAGTCACTACTGCCTTTAGATTCTGAAGAGTAGCTCTCATCTCCAAGCAAATCAGATAGATAATCAACACCGTCTATGTATCTTCCTCCAGCTGCAGCGGTATATAATCATCATAGACTTGTCATCTACTGCTTCTTGGGTACCAGGATCAGTGACAATGTCTGTATTTGTTGCAGTGTGCAAGGAGATCTCGAGCTGTTGGACTTGGCCACATCAGAGATGTTTTTGTAACTCACCGTGCATTAATGACATAGGCTTGGCTAACTTGTGATTCGCGATGCTGCATCCTCCCCAACAGTGGAGGAGGTAATGTTTGACAGGGGCGTTTCAGTGAACCATGTGAACTGCTATTGAACCCGATTGGTTATCAGTTTGGTTAATCACAGAAGAAATTTCAGACCCTTGGAGGTTCATCCTGTAACCTTGGATATTGACGAGGCAGTAATCGGTTCCTTGAAGAAAACAAGTGAAGAAGCTTTACAACCTGTAAGAGGAACACCTTGGGGTTAGAAGTTTCAAAAAAAAAAGAAGACCAGAAGACTGTGAAAACAAACCTGTTGATGCGACAAACCGTAAGTAAACTTGTTTCTTGTGAAGTAGTTATCCTGCACTGCATCCTCAAAATTCACATTCCATCAATGGCTTGCAAAACCAAATTCTCTTGAAACGTATCTGTATTTTGTGAAACACAACAGGAAAAGTATTAGTCTGACTTTCCTAATATATCTGGAGGGAAAGCAATACAGAAATTTCTGGCAAATTCTTTTTTAATTAGTGTGAAAAATGAAAAAAGGGGGTAGATGTTCAGGTCGATTATCAAGACGTGACACTGAAATTTCATAGAAACACTGGAATAATGAATAGAAAACTATGCTTGGGATTCTAAATATCCATACTGACAAGGATACTGAAACCCTGATGAGGTATATGCATCAGGAAATAATATTCATTGCTCCATCTGAAGTTGCTTCAAACACCCATGAAGTTGTGCTGATCAACATATACAGGAATAGTGTTTTGCACAGATTTAACTCTATGTATGAACTCAGTACATTTAGAAGAAAGGCCAAAATCTTCTGTCAAAGCACTCCTTCCTGGCAGGTGGTTGCACAGGAAAATTGCACCATCGTAGGCTGAAACATTCTTACTCTGTGCCTTCCCCATCCAAAGTTCATTGGTTTCTTTGACACCATGAAAAAGTCACAGCGAAAAGGGATCAGGAAATTCAACATTTTACTCGAATGAAAAGTGAAGAACTTAGAATAACATGCTTTCTGACG
>CAMZMU010000044.1:31619428-31827956 GCA_947311845.1 Poa pratensis | reverse complement strand
TGTCGTGGTGGGATCACGGCATGCCATGGGTATGGCTTAGTTGGGGCCGAATGGTCGTTGGGGAATCCGGGGAGGGTTTATGCACTCAAGACGTGCACAAGCAAGAACATGCAAGAAACCACAAGAACATGAACAAGAAACCAAGAAAGCCAAGAACACAAAAGACACCACGATGTACCCAGGTTCGGGGCCTTCGTGAGGAAGTAAAACCCCTACTCCTGCCTTGCCTCTCTCAATATATCAGTGTGGTTCTCAGGTACAAGGTGCTCCTCGAGCTGTATGTTGCTACCAAAGTGAGAGCTCGAGGTAAAGGTGAAACTAGAAGGGGGAAATGAGCTAGGGTTTTGCCTCCTCCCTCTCTGGAGGTAGAGATGCCGCATATATACACAGGCCGAAGTACATTTTTACCCCTGCCTACAACTGACAATGGCATGGCCAAAAGGTAGAAGACAAGCCTCTGCCTCCTGCCAGCCAACGGCCGGACTGTCAGGCCAGCCAGGCCTAGCTTTCCTCTTCGGTCATACTTCAGTAGCCTGCCGAGGTCTAGCCTGTAGACCTTTCCCGAAATAGCCAGTCAGCTCCTAGGCCCCCGAGCTTCCGGGAAACCCGTGGACGGACCTCGCCGTCCTCTGAAGCCTCGGGCTACGAGCTCTGCGGCACCCGTGACCTCTCTGACATGCCTCGATCCTTGCTGCCAACCTCGGATAACACTCCTGATCATATACCTCGGTGAGAATATCTTATTCCTGTGGTAGCTAGCTGACTGCCCCGAGGTTGATACCTCGGAGGATATACCTCGGAAAGTATACCTCGGACGTACACCTTACGTCGGATGACGCCTCCTGCGTCCTTGCTCAATCGTTCCTCGGACAGCTTACTGCCTTAACCTTACATGTCTTTACCTCATCATTACCCTACCCGGGGGTAACCCCCGACAGTAGTCCCCGAAGCTGATGTGGTCTCGCAGCCTCGGATGAAAGGCCGCATCAGGTTCAACCCGAAACCACATGCGCTACAATGTTTTGCAGGTTACCGAACCAATACTCCGAGAAATCCATCGGTCTGTTCCTCGGGCCATGCTGCTTTTCCGAAGTATCCGCCGAGATCTCGGACGTCAACCCCTCGATTTCTGCATCCTTACTGACTTCGGTCAGAGAACACTGTTCACGTGTCCCATCCGTCACTTCCTGGTCCACGATAGTCAAAGCACTCGAGTGCTTTCCACCACGCGGCCCACGTCAGCGGAGGTTTCCCGCTTGCGCCGCTTCGCGCTCCAGTAACCGCGCCGCACGACGGTTTGCCTCCTGCAACCGATCCTGTGGCCTGCTCGCCCACCGCTATCTTCGTGCCACGTGGGCCATTGTGCACAAACGATCCCACTCGCCGCTCCGATAACCGCGCGGTAGTGCGCAGTTACCGCCCGCGGTTATAAATACGGGCCCAGGGCAGTGCTTCCCTCTTCTTCCTCATTCACTCGCCGTCTCGCCTCCATCGCAACCAGCGCCGCCGCTTCCGTTGAGAAGAAACGCGTTCCAGCCGCCGCCGACGAGCAGCTCCTTCGTCGCCGCTGCGACCGCGTCACCGGCGCCGCCCTTCAGCACCTCGTTTTCACGGTATGTACTCCCTTTCTTGATACCCTAGGCATTGCCTAGGTTTCTTCCTCTTCGCGCTTTGGTTCTTCATATGTTCTTGAATAAAATTTATTTACCTCCTCCGGTAGATCTTACTCGCATACTTTTTTGGGTAGAAATGAGTTTCATACCTCGGACAGACGTTCGCCTAGCATATATGTGCCTCTATGTACATTAGATAGCCGTCCAACTCCTCCTGAGTTAGCCAGATATAGCCTTAGATTCCAGATTTACTTTTTCCTTTGCTAAACTTCTGTGCATTCTCTGCAGATTGATTCTGCCGAGATGTCTCCTCCTGAGACTTCGGAACAAACCGAGGTTCCAGACCTCGAACTGGAGGTCGGAGAACGAGCCGGCTGGGAAGGTTCGGATGTAACTCCGGACGAAATCCAGTGGCTCAGGGCGACTCGGCGGATTCCCGCCGGGGTAGAGTGTCGCCTGCCAGAGGGCGAACTCGAGCCTCAAGTCAAGCAAGGGGAACGGGTGGTCTTCGTCGCGCACTTCCAGCGCGGCTTCGGACTGCCCGTTAGTGATTTCTTCCGGAGCTTCCTCGACAAGTTCGGACTCCAGGTTCATCACCTCCCCGCCAACGCCATCACCACTCTCTCCTGCATCGTTTCCTTCTCTGAGGGATACCTCGGCCTCAAAGCCACGGTAGACCTCTTTTCTCGCTACTTCCAACTCAAGCGGCAAGTGATCCCGGATCCAAAGAACAAGGATCTGCCCAAGCAATTAACCGCCTGCGGAGCTGCCACCATAGCTCCTCGCCGAAACTCCATCTTCCCACGTATCACTACTCCGGACACCGTTCGCAAGTGGCTCCGGACGTGGTTTTACGTGAAGAACTCCGGCGAAGAGGACCTCCTCAACCTGCCGGCGTTTAACCTCAGCCCTCCTACAGAACAGCTCAACTGGGACTACACTCCCCCTCACACGGCGAACTCAAGTCCATCCATGGGTACATTGCGAAATGGCAGGACCCGGAGGACCCCGGAAACGACGGGAAAGTCCTGACGGCTGATGACCTGGCCTGCACATTCGTGAAGCGCAGGGTCTCCCCTCTCCAGGCGAGGTCTCACAAGATCTGCCACATGAGCGGTCTTTATGACCCCACCCGCATACGCACGTTGCACTGGACAACGCCGCGGTAGCTCGGCGAGTCCGAGCTATCACCAAGTCCAAGATCCTGACGCTTGGACATGGGGAAGGGAACCCCACTACCGGACCAAGCCAGCGAAACAGGTACGCTATTCCGACGTTTTCTTCGATACTCCTTTACCACCGAGGTCTTGCTACCGACGTTCATCTTGACAATTTTCTTCCTAACTCCTTTTCATATGTCTGCCATACAGCTGTTCTCCCGCCAGACCGCCGAGGATGGAGTCCATCCTGCGGACCACTTCGGCAAGGATCTCCCTGTCGAGGACCCACCATCCAACGTGGACCCTGACGACGAGGATTATGCCCATTGCCTCGGCCCGCATCACCACCGCGGGTAAGCCTCAAGCACAAGCTTCAGTTCAAGAGATTTCGGATGACGAGGAGGGGTTTCTCGTCATGGAACCAATAAACGCGGTACCTATCTCCTGCCTTCCTCACCTTCCGAACTTTACTCCAGCAACCAGCCGGAAACGCGCTGGTGCCGCAACTTCGGCCGCCGAACCATCCGCCACTGGAGCCTCCGGACCCACTGAGGCTCCGGTCAAGAGACGTCGGCTGAAGAAGTCCGGAATCCTCCTCATGCCCGGGGGGCAAGAGGTTTCCTACCTCGGATGGGTAATGCTTTGCTTCTATAGCCAACAATGTTTGTTGCTTAAACATATTACTCGGTATTAACACTTGACCATCTTCTTCGTTGCAGTGCCCCATAGACGTGGATCAGGAGGTATCCTCCATGACTGCACCCGTTGGTGCCTCTGAAGCCACGACCACCCCGACGAACTCTCGCCCCGGATCTCCTCCACCGAGGTCTGGCCCGGCCTTGGGGAAATCTGCCCCCACCCGAGGTCAGACTTCTCCGCGTCCTCAAACGGATGCGGGGACCAATCGCGCCAGAACTCCGGCTACCGCCTTGCCGGAGCCTCGACTCTCCCCCCGCAGCCAGACTGCCCGCAACCAACAGCAGCAACAGCAGAAGCATCAGCAGAAGCAACAGCAAGCAACAGCCCAAGCAACAGCCCCAAAAACCAGTTCGCCAGACTACCTTGCCGTTGGAGAAGGGCAAGGAGAAAGAGAAAGAGACGGTGAAGTCTAAGGTCACCCCCAAACCAACATCTGGGTCTGGCACCCTGACTATCTCTTCTCCTTCAAGGATGCAACCGAGGTCTCCTCCCCCGGTGACACGCCGAATTCCTCCATTCGCCGCACCCGTTTGAGACTGCCCCTCCGGCCGAAGAATATGCTCGGAGGGCATCTCTTATATTGGATAACCGGCCTGCTTCAAGCTCCGAGGCTGCTTTGGCCTTGGAGGCCTCGGTTAGGGGCATCGAGCAGGGCGGACCGTGGGGATTTCCTCCTCTGCGCACTGACAGTGACCAGAGCCTCGGCTCCTTGGAACACTACAATGCAGACTGGAATTCTGCAGACGAGGTCTCCTCGGCCTCCCTAGCTGCTCCGGTGGCTGAGCATCCTGCGGGAAACAGCGCCTGCGGCCGAAGCGTATATGATCTACAAACTGCTGCCCTGCGTGCTGCTCAAAACATCGACGTAAGTCCTATTCTCTTTACTTTCATGCAGTATCTCATCTAATATCCACCATTCCCAGTCCCCGAGATTCGAGGTAAACTATTGACGCTCCGCCGGAGTTAAAATTGTTTGGCTTGAATCTCAACTTTCCATTTTCATCCGACGTATCCAAACCATTTTACTTACTTTAGCATGCACCTCGGGTACGAGTCCCCGAGACTCCTGTCGAGGCATACCCCGGCAACATTTTCCCAATGATTTGACTCCGAGTCCCCGAGACTCTTGTCGAGGTATAGCCTTTCTAACCGAGCTATGTTTTTCTTCCTTGCAGAATACTATGAACGTCCGCACGGATATCTTTCATACCCTCTTGTTTGACCACAAGAAACTCCACGACGAGCACAAGGCCGTCCTTGCAGAAAAGAACTCTTTGGACGAGAAGCTACAACAAGAGAAAGCCGAAGTAGCTCGTCTGGTAAAGGAGCTCAAGCGCATCACTGAGCTGCGGACGTCTGAAAAAGAGCAGCTGCAGGCGGAAAAGGCCAGTGTTGTCGAAACAGAGAAGAAACTTCGGGAGGATGCCGCCAAGGATCACCAGAAGCGCTCCAGTTAGCCGAGACCCGCGCCACCTCGGCCACAGAGGCTTTGGAAGCTCTGCAAGCGCAGGTCAACCAGTTTCTCCCGACGCTGCAAACTATCAACCGCGAGATGGACGTAAGTTTCTTGCCCCCTTAGCTTTGCTTTGTCCTCAACATACGGCTCTTTGCCGAACTATCTCTTTCATTATTAACAGCTATCCTTCTGCAGAGCATTTCACCTACACCCAAGTCTCGGCCCGCAGTATCACTGCTCGGCACAGGGAGAGGCGTAAGGAGACGAACCCCGTCTGGACCGTTGAGGACCACATCGTGGCCATCAAGGCTCGGATCCATCCCTTGAAACCATTGGGTCGAACTTCTTGATGCAGGTGCGTCTGCTTTCCGAGCCTTATGGCCTCTTGCCGACGCTCCCAAATCTACGCCCGAGCTCGCCGCCAGCTTCGCGACACCGAAAGAAGATTGCGAGAGTGGCGCTCATCTTCAGCTCGCGCTGGAGCTGATGCCGCTCTCAGGTTTATCATGACTTGGTGCGAGAAGATCGACCTCGAGAAGATGAACACTCTCCGCGAGGCTCCCTTGGTCGTCCGACCCGATCCTTGTCGCGCGCCGCCAAAAGATGGCCAACTACTTTGCTGGATATGCCAACACAAGAACTTGAGCGAAGGAGACACCTACTCCGACGCCGAGGATTACGAGCCAGAAGACGAGGAATACGAAACAGAATCCGACGTCGAGGCCGAGCAAGGTGACGACGGTGAAACCCGCGAAGCAGAAACCGAGGCTTCTCCACAACCTGATGCCGAGGTTACTGCCGACGTTGCCAGCACTTCCCAGGCTACCTCGGCTCCGGACGAAATCCCTGCTACATCGGCTGCTGCCGACGTAATTCCTGATGCCTCGACCTGAACTTATGCTTGGCCAAAAAACTTCATTAAATCCCCGGTATGCCGGGACGCAGATGTAATCAAACTTAAGTAGTTCCTTTGCTACCTCTATTACTATCATGCTCATTCGAACCATGCTTTTCTAAGCTTTATGTCGAATCCTTTTGAATGATTGCTCGAGTTTACTTTCGTGTTTACTATATTTGGCATTCTTTGCTCTTGTCTGCCATTCTGGCGTTCGACAGTCGAGTCACAAGATTGTTGTTCATAGCATACAGTACTTGGTAAATTCCGAGGTATGTTTCAAAGTCATCCGACATAAAAAAGAAGTAAAAACAGGGGTTAGTAAACGACATATGCCGAACTGTCTTTTTGGACCGAGTCCCCGAGTTCATTTTCATGTTTCCCATGTTCTTTCGTCTTTGCTCTTGACTGCCATGCTGGCGTTCGTCAGTCGAGTCACAAGATTAGTTACATAGCATACAGTACTTGAAGTTTGAGACGAGGTTCAAAATAGTTCGGCATACGAACGAAGAAAGAGTACAAACAAAAAAAACATGCAATCATAAGAGCGAGGCAGTCCCCGAGCTCACTCTCGAGGTGCCGAAGTTTTTATTTAAAGATCAGCCGAGGTACATACATTACTTCCTTCAACAGTAGAAGGGTCGGAGTAGAGCTACATTCCATGGACGCTGAAGCTCCATCGGGTCTATCCAGCCCATCTCCCCTTGGCTCCTGTGCATCTATAAGATAGTACGAATCATTGTGCAAAGCTCGGCTCACAATGTATGGTCCCTCCCATGGAGGTGACAACTTGTGCCGACCTTTGCTGCGCTGAACAAGCCTCAGCACTAGATCTCCTTCATTAAACTTTCGGGGTTTTACATGCCGACTTTGATAACGTCGGAGACCCTGCTGATATATTGCTGACCGAGATAAGGCCAATTCTCTTGCTTCCTCAGCAATCTACAGCATCTTCCCGAGCTTCTTTAGCCTCGGCTTCTGTGTACATTGCCACTCTGGGCGCATCATATTCAATGTCGGTTGGCAGCATTGCCTCGGCCCCATAGACCATGAAAAATGGCGTATAGCCAGTTGATCTGTTCGGTGTGGTCCTTAGACCCCACAGAACTGCTGGTATCTCATCGATCCAACACCCCGGTGTTTTCAACAGTGGTTCTACCAACCGAGCTTTGATTCCGGCCAATACCAATGCATTTGACCTCTACTTGCCCATTAGCCTGTGGGTGAGCCACCGAGGCTACATCAAGTCGAATTCCCTTACTCATGCAGAACCGAGCAAACTCTCCGACAGCAAAGTTCGTGCCGTTGTCTGTAATGATACTATGAGGATATCCATATCTCAGGATTATTTCCTTCAAAAAGGTCACCGCCGTATGACCATCCACTTTTCGGATTGGCTTCACCTCGATCCACTTAGTGAATTTGTCCACCATCACCAGTATGTGAGTCATATTGCCTCGGGCTGGCTTGAATTCTCCCACCATGTCCAGACACCAAACTGCAAAGGGCCACGTGATAGGAATGGTCTTGAGCGCCGAAGCTGGCATGTGCTGCTGCTTGGCGAACCTTTGGCACCCTTCACATTTCCGAACTATATCTTCTGCATCGGCATTGGCGGTGGGCCAATAGAACCCGTGCCGGAACACCTTGGCCACCAGAGCTCTTGTGCTGCAATGATGTCCACATTCTCCTTGGTGGATTTCTAAAAGCATCTCCTTGCCTTCAGCTGGTTCGACACACCTCTGCAACACCTCGGTCACACTTCTCTTGTATAGCTCCTTGTTGATGATGGTGTATCCCTTAGCTCTCCTCTGGATTCTCCTTGCCTCGGTTGTATCACTTGGCAAACTTCCATCGGCTATGAAGTTCATGATCTGCTCCGCCCATTCCGGCACTGGATGCAGAGGAAAAAGCCTCTCATCTATCTCCATTGGTTCGGTCGCCATGATCTCCTTCATGATTTCCTCCACCATTGCTCGGCCAGTCCCCGAGTGTTGGTGCGAAGTCCCCGGGTCAGACCCGAAGTTCCCATCATCTATCTCCATAGGAAAAGCTCCATCAGTCCTCGGATACTGCGAAGCAGTCCCCGAGTCCGGCCAAACGCATCCGACGTCTACCTCCATAGGAATAGGCTCAGACTCCGAACTTGGCGGTAAGAAAATTGACTCGGAGTCAGGCGAGGCTTGATTGAAGGAGTTCTCAAATGGTTCAGCGCTATCCCCGGTGGCACCGGTTCTTTGGATGAACCGAGCTTGGACAATACGTCGGCGGCTTCATTCTCCCCCCGGTATGTGCTTGTACTCACATCCTTCGAAGAACCCAGACACCTTTTGCACATGAAACCGATACAACTCCATGTTCGCATCCAACGCATCCCAAGTGCCGGTGGATTGATGCACCACCAAAGCTGAATCGCCGAAGCATTCTATACGCCGGACACCTATCTCCTTTGCCACCTTGAGCCCATGGATCAGGGCCTCATACTCCGCCACGTTGTTCGACGCCGAGAAATGGATTTGCAGCACATACTTCAACTGGTCTTGCTTCGGCGAGGTTAGGACTACGCCGGCACCTAATCCGACCTTGGTCTTGGACCCATCAAAGTGCATCTTCCAATAATTATAGTCCGGCAAGGGCGGCTCATATTGCATCTCGGCCCAATCGCATAAAAAGTCCGGCAGCCCTGCGACTTGATTGCATCTCGCCTTTCATAATGCGGAGTGTATGGAGATACCTCGATCGCCCATTTGGCAACTCGCCCAGTTGCGTCCTTGCATCCGATGATCTCCGAGATTGGAGCATCACATACCACCGTCATGGGATGCTCTTGGAAGTAATGCTTCAGTTTCTTAACCGCCAGGTATACTCCGTACGTCATCTTCTGGTAGTGGGGGTAGTTTTGCTTCGACGTGGATATCACCTCGCTCAGGTAGTAGATTGGTCTCTGCACCGATTTGCCTCCTTCGTCTCGCTCCACCACCACTGCAACACTTACGACCCGGTTTGTAGCCGCAATGTATATCAACATCGGTTCATTCTGCAAAGGGGATGCCAACACCGGAGCAGTGGACAACATCTTCTTCAGCTCATTGAACGCCGCGTCCGCCTGCGGGGTCCAAGTGAAACTGGTACTTTTCTTCATAAGTTGATACAATGGTAAGGCTTTTTCTCCTAGCCGACTTACAAACCGACTTAAAGATGCAAGGCATCCCGTGAACTTCTGCACATCTTTTAAACAGTTCGGCAACTTCATTCTTTCGATAGCTCGGATCTTAGCCGGGTTAACTTCTATACCTCGGCTCGATACGAGGAAACCGAGCAATTTTCCAGCCGGGACACCAAAGGTGCACTTGTCCGGGTTAAGTTTCAACCGATACTTTCTTAAATTTGCAAATGTCTCTTCGAGGTCTTCGATGAGAGTATGCTTCTTTTTAGTTTTGATAACAATGTCATCGACATACACTTGCACATTCTTGCCCATTTGAGAATGTAAGCACTTCTGCATACACCTTTGATAAGTTGCCCCGGCATTTCTCAAACCGAAACACATGACACGATAGCAATACGCCCCGTACGGGGTAATAAAGGCAGTCTTTATTTGATCATCAGTGTTCAGTGGGATCTGGTGAAAACCAGAATATGCATCAATAAAAGACAACAGCTCACATCCAGCCGTAGAATCGATCACTTGATCAATCCGAGGTAAAGGAAAGGGATCCTTCGGGCACGCCTTGTTCAGGTTGGTGAAGTCAATGCACATGCGCCACACCTTGACTACCGCCGGTTCGTCCTTCTTTTTCTCCACGAGGACTGGATTAGATATCCAGTCCGGATGCAGCACTTCCATGATGAAGCCTGCAGCCAGTAACTTCGCCAGTTCTTCGAGTACCACCTTTCTTCGGTCATCTGAGAGCCGCCGCGTCGGTTGACGCACTGGTTTCACCTCTGGCCGAACAAACAAAGAGTGCTCTGCCAACTCCCTCGGAACACCTGGCAGGTCTTTAGCCGACCATGCAAAAATGTCCCGATTCTCACGGAGGAAGTGACAGAGCGCGCTTTCCTATTTCTCGTCCATGCCAGTACCAATGATGGCGAAACGCTCCGGGTTCTCCGAGTCCAGCGGGATTTTCTTGGTCTCCTTGGGCACCTCGAATGAAGCGCTCATGTCCGGAGTAATTAGTCCGGACATGCCGAGCTGAGTAGACTGCGCCATTGCCACCACCTTCTGAAGTTGCTTCTTCTCCGCCGCGATCACCAAGGACTCGGCTAAACTGATCCCGCCGAGGCACATTGCATAGCCTTCTTGTAGTCACCAGAAATGGTTATTATTCCCTTGGGCCCCGGCATTTTCATCTTTAGGTAAGCCACATGAGTGGAGATCATGAACTTGGCCAAGGCTGGCCTTCCCAGCAAGGCATGGTAAGGGCTCTGCAAGTCCACAACCTCGAACTCAAGACTTTCAACTCGGCTGTTATCTCGGGTACCAAAACCCACGTCGACCCAAATCTTTCCCATAGGTGCACAAGAGACCCCGGGCACAATACCGTGAAATGTACAGCTGCTAGGCTGCAACTGGTTCGGTGAGTATCCCAGCTTGACCATTGTGTCTCGGTACATGATATTTATGGCACTCCCATTGTCCACCAAGACTCGGGTGAATCTCACATTGTTGGTCGGCCCACAAAACGTCGGATCCACCACCAGTGCATAGTTTCCAGGGCTCGGCATGATCCGAGGTGTATCTTGCCTGCTCCAAGTGATCTCTTGCTCGGACCAGTTCATGTATTTCACCACCGCCGGAGTACTGCATTCACCTCCTTGGCACGCCTCAGCATACTCTTCTTATCAGTTGACTCAGTCACAAACACCACGTAGCTCTGATGTACTTCCCTATAATCATTACCGGGGTTCTCATACCTCTGATTCTCAAAGGACCACGTTTGGCTTTGGCCGGCACCACCGTTGTTGTTGTTGCCCTGGGCACTCACTGCATTCACCGGTTTCGCCTGCACCGTCTTCTGGTTTTGGGCCGCATGCACCGGGGTTGAATTTGCTCCGGTTAAGCTCTGATTCTGCGCCGCTATGGTCGGCTTATGCTGCTGCTGCGTGTTCGGATATTGAGGTCTACGCCATTGGTTCGGTGGCCCACTCCGGTTTGCCCCAGCTTTCGCCCCTTCTGCAGCGGTTCGGTGATGAAAACTACACTGCAGAGTGGTATGGTTGGGTGTTCTGCCATTCCTGCCATGATAGATACATGGTCCATTCACCAATGACTCGTAAGTCACAGGTGGTCCGGCCTCCTGCCACTGCTTCGCACCACCTCCCTGATTCTGGTTCTGGTTCGGAGTCCACGCCTGACCCTCAGTCTTCGGTTTCTGGGCGCCTCCAGGTCCGGACTGACTTGGGTTTACAGCATTGACTTGGAAATCTGGTTCTCTCCTCTTCTGCCCGAACTCTTGACGGTTATCAAACCTCGGTCCGTTGTTGCGGTTGTTCATCGGATTCCTCCTGTTCCGGGCATTCCCATCCAGCAGAGGCTGCATCGGATCGCCAAGGGCATAGGAATCAGCTATCCGAATCGTCTCGGCCAGAGTCTTTGGCATATCTCTCTGGAGCCTCTGCCACAACATGCTACCATACCGACATCCATCAGCAAACCACGCTATAGCCTGTGCTTCGATAACTCCCTCACAGGAGTTCCGAACATTGCTCCACCGAGTCAAGAATTCTCGGTCAGTCTCATTGTCCTCCTGCTTGCACGCCTGCAAAAGCTGAGGTCGGTTTGGCCTCCTGTAAGTGCTGGCGAAGTTGCTATTGAATGCCTCCTCTAAATCCAGCCAGCAATCGATGCTATTCTCCGGCAATTGTTCAGCCAGATCCGAGCAGGACCTTCCAACATGTGCGGGAGATACCGGACCGCCCATCGGCGATTGCCCCCCGCAATGTATACTGCTGAAACATAATCAGCTAGCCAATCTTGCGGCTTGGTGCTCCCATTGTACGGCCTGGTACTCCGACCCAACTGAAACTGAGACACCGGTGGAGGTGGTTCCTTCATGATCCGAGGTCCAAAACACGCCGGACCAGGAGGGCCTTCCTCCTCCAATTCTCGGACATGTAAATCCGATCTAGCTTGTAGCGCGCATCACCTGTAGGCAACGTCCGAGCTCCGATACGCTCTCCCAATGCACCATCCACTCTATAGAATCCAGCCCGCTCCATGGCTGAATTTCCATCATCATATCGGTCGCCACCTCGACCGACGTTCTTCGGCTGCGGAACATACTCCGGCTCTTGCTGATACTGCTCCTGCGGCCGGGGTTGCTGCTGATGCCTCGGGGGCTGAGGTGGTTTACCTCGGCCAGCCGACGCTGCTTGCCCACCGTTCTGATTTCCCTGAGCTGAACGGCCTTTAGCTCGGCTTGCATCACCTGGGCCGGGGTCTCCATTGGCTCGGCTAGCGTTGCCGACCTTTTGCTTCCCAGCTAACACCGGATCGTACACTTGCAGCTGCATCTCCTTGTTCCGACCTGAAGTGACACTCCGGGCACGATCGGCTCCTCCGACGTGTGGAGACGAGGCTTGCCCCTTGGACCCCTGGCTAACTGGCCTAATCGAATGGACCGCCTGCGAACCGCCAAGCCCGGCCTTGCGGAGGGCTTCATTTTGCTTGCTGGCCACATGCACTAACTCATTGAGCCGCTTCTGCTGCTCACGCCATGCATCTCCGGTCAACTCCGATAGCCCGGCCCTTACTGCTTCGGCTGCTCTAAGGTTCTTAGCTGGTGAACTATACACCGGCCTACCAGTAGCCGACCTGCTACTTGTTGCCTTACTCGAGCCCGAGACTGCAGCCCTAGCCATCTCCCATAGAGGTCCTTGCCTCGGTTGAGCAGAGCAGCTTTCTTACGCCGCACAACCGGAGTAAAACCATCCTCTATACCATGTGCAGCATTGTACTCCTTCTGCTCCATATCGAACTGCTGCTTAGCCTCGGCCAGCAACCGAGCTTCTCTCAGCACCCTCTGGCGCTCTGCCTCTAACCCGGCCACCGTATGCTCCACACTTGCCTCTACTGCGAGTGGCCGAGCTAACCTATCAACGATAGCTTCTAAGGGAACTTCTTCCCTTGGCATGCCCAACTGCTCATTCTGACTAGGTTTCTCGTACGGAAACTTCGCCGTCCGACCTGATTTCTCAGGCAGCGCGGTTGGCGTCGCCTCCACCTCGGCTAGCGCGACCTTGCCAGCATCCCTTGCTAGCTGCAGGCCTGGTACCAGCCATCATCACCTCCACACACCTCGGAGGGCGAGTGACACGCCGACCCAAAGCCGCCAGGAGAGGAGTTTCGTCGTCCACGAGCACCTGCTCCGGGTACTCGCGAACCACCTCGACAGCAACGTATGTGGGGAAGCTGCCGAGCATCATGAGGAAACCATCGGTGGGGAAAGGCTTGCCGGCGAAGCACCCCGCATTGTCGCTCACAAAGGCGAACTCGCCGATCTTGGTAACAAGGCCAGAAAGAACACACCAGAGGAGCCCGTCCGGATGGAAACTCCACCCAACGCCTCAATCTGCCCCACGGTGGGCGCCAACTGTCGTGGTGGGATCACGGCAGATGCCATGGGTATGGCTTAGTTGGGGCCGAATGGTCGTTGGGGGAATCCGGGGAGGGTTTATGCACTCAAGACGTGCACAAGCAAGAACATGCAAGAAACCACAAGAACATGAACAAGAAACCAAGAAAGCCAAGAACACAAAAGACACCACGATGTACCCAGGTTCGGGGCCTTCGTGAGGAAGTAAAACCCCTACTCCTGCCTTGCCTCTCTCAATATATCAGTGTGTTCTCAGTACAAGGTGCTCCTCGAGCTGTATGTTGCTACCAAAGTGAGAGCTCGAGGTAGAAGGTGAAACTACGAAGGGGGAAATGAGCTAGGGTTTTGCCTCCCCTCCCTGGAGGTAGAGATGCCGCATATATACACAGGCCGAAGTACATTTTTACCCCTGCCTACAACTGACAATGGCATGGCCAAAAGGTAGAAGACAAGCCTCTGCCTCCTGCCAGCCAACGGCCGGACTGTCAGGCCAGCCAGGCCTAGCTTTCCTCTTCGGTCATACTTCAGTAGCCTGCCGAGGTCTAGCCTGTAGACCTTTCCCGAAATAGCCAGTCAGCTCCTAGGCCCCCGAGCTTCCGGGAAACCCGTGGACGGACCTCGCCGTCCTCTGAAGCCTCGGGCTACGAGCTCTGCGGCACCCGTGACCTCTCTGACATGCCTCGATCCTTGCTGCCAACCTCGGATAACACTCCTGATCATATACCTCGGTGAGAATATCTTATTCCTGTGGTAGCTAGCTGACTGCCCCGAGGTTGATACCTCGGAGGATATACCTCGGAAAGTATACCTCGGACGTACACCTTACGTCGGATGACGCCTCCTGCGTCCTTGCTCAATCGTTCCTCGGACAGCTTACTGCCTTAACCTTACATGTCTTTACCTCATCATTACCCTACCCGGGGTAACCCCCCGACAAGGTGCCAGCACCCTGTAGTAATGGGGGGTGACTTCAACTTAATCAGAGCAGTGAAGATAAAAATAGTGACAGAATAAATTGGCCAAGAATTCACCTTTTCAACTCTCACATCGCCAACTGGGACATGCAAGAAATCCAACGTTCAGGGGCTAGATACACTTGGTCCAATCGTCATCTGAATCCAGTGCGATGCGTCCTAGACAGTGTCTGCATCCCTGGAGGCGCAGTTGCCTCTATGTACCCTTGTCCGGAAAACCAGCCTTGGCTCGGACCATACACCGCTCATTCTCGATACGGGTGAGGGCACCCCTATCCGGAGTAAACCGTTCTTTTTTGAAACTGGGAGGTTCGAAATGCCGGAATTCCATCAGGTTATGCTGCAATCCTGGGAGCACCTAACTCAATGTTTCCGCGGGAGAGACATCATTGATTGGTGGAATTTCATGTCCGGGGGACTAGACAAAAACTGAGAGGGTGGAGCCGTAACCTTGGCAAAGACTCTAGGCAGAAGAAAGAGAGGTTGCTCACTGCTATTCAAGAGTTAGATAAGAAAGGTGACTCCACGGGTCTTGACGATGACGAATGGGCGTATCGTTACCACCTTGAGGACCAACTGCTCCAGATTTATCGACTGGAGGAAGAATATTGGCGACAACGGGTAGAATTAGATGGGCACTCCAGGGGGATGCCAATACCGCTTATTTCCATGCCATTGCCAATGGAAAGAGATGTAGATGCAATATCTCCCCGCTTACCAAACCTGATGGTACGGTGATCACGGGGAAAACCGAACTTCAGGAACACATTTATGATTATTATAGAGAGCTGTTGGGGTCGACCACACAGCGGTTGTGTGGGCTGGCGGCCAACACCTGGGCGACGCAGGGGCGTGTCTCCCAGGCTGATAATGACGGGCTAGCGCTGACCTTCACAGAAGAGGAACTTGAGGCCATTATGAAGGACATGAAATCTGATACTGCGCCGGGGCCAGATGGATTCCCGGTTCCGTTTTTCAAGAAATGCTGGCCTCTTGTCAAACACGGGATCCTCCACATTCTCAATGATTTTATCCTAGGGAGGATTGATATCTCGCGTCTCAACTTTGGGGTGTTGACGCTGATTCCAAAAGTGCAGGGGGCGGAAAATATCTCACAGTTTCGCCCCATCGCCCTCATCAATGTGGTGTTCAAAATCATCTCCAAAGCCTTTGCCTCTAGACTCGACCCTATAGCCAACAGAGTTATCAGCCCGAACCAGACGACTTTCATCAAGGGCCGCTTCATTTTGGATGGCGCTCTCGCGCTGCATGAAATTGTTCATGAACTCAAAAGCAAGAAGCTGGGGGGCATCTTGCTTAAGTTAGATTTCGAAAAAGCCTATGACAGGGTAAATTGGGACTTCCTTGTCGAGGTTTTGAGAAGGAAAGGCTTTGACGCAGGCTATGTGCATCGAATCTTCCAGTTGGTCTCGGGAGGCCAAACTGCTGTGTCAATAAATGGAGAAATGGGCCCTTTCTTCCGCAACAAGCGAGGGTGCGTCAAGGGGACCCCCTCTCGCCCCTGTTGTTCAATTTCATCGCCGAGGGTCTCTCTGCCATGCTTTCTGCAGCGAATACGGCGGGGCATATCCATGGCGTGGTGCCGCACTTGGTCCCGGGGGGGGGGGGGTCACTCACCTTCAGTATGCCGACGACACAATTATCCTATTCAGAACAATGATCTAGACATTGTCAACCTGAAATTTCTGCTGCTGTGTTTCGAGAAAATGTCAGGCCTAAAGATAAATTTCCATAAGAGCGAAGTGTTTGTCCTCGATCAATCTCCTGAAGTTTGCACTAGGGTGGCACGGCAGCTGAACTGCAAGCTGGGTGTCTTTCCGTTCACTTATCTAGGGCTGCCCATCTCTGACAAAAACCTCACTGTGGAACAATGGGCCTTTCTTGTTATGAAACTTGCTGGCAGGGTTGAACCTTGGATTGGTAGATTCTTGTCGTCAGGGGGGGCGACTAGTTCTTTCCAACTCTTGCCTAGCCAGCCTTCCGATGTTTGCTATGGGCCTCTTTCTTCTCCAAGAAGGGGTCCACGTCCAGTTTGACTCGCATCGGGCCCACTTCTTTTGGGAAGGAGCGGGTACCAAGAGAAAATATCACATGGTTAATTGGCCCGCTATGTGCAGACCCAAAGAGTGTGGTGGGCTGGGTCTGCTAAACTCTAGACAAATGAATGTAGCGCTGATGCTAAAGTGGATATGGAAGATTTACCAGATGGACAACTCTATTTGGGCGCAAATTATTCGCGCCAAGTATACCCAAAATGGGGACATCTTCTCGAGCTCGGACCGTGGGGGTTCACAGTTCTGGAAGAGCCATCATAAGATAAAACAGTTGTTCAAGCTGGGTGCTAAGCATAGGGTTCAAAATGGCCACAGAACCTCCTTTTGGCAAGATAGGTGGCACGGGGAGGGTCCCCTTAGTCTGCGCTTCCCCCTTCTGTACAATGTCTGTGAGGACCCTTCGATTTCAGTCGCCCAGGCAGTTCAGGGGAGTGTCGCTTTAGAAGATCGCTGGATGCTGTTGGTTTTATCAGTGGCTGGAGTTGGCTGAGATTATCAACTCCACCCAGCTTGTGGACGGGCACGACGTGGTCTCTTGGTCCTTAGAAGCTTCGGGTGCTTACTCCGTGACTTCCATGTACAAGAAACTGATGCAAGGGGCGACAGTGACGCACTTCCAAGAAATTTGGAAGGCTAGAATTCCTCTTAAGATCCGTATCTTCTCCTGGCAGCTTATCCTTGACCGCCTACCATCTGGTGAACAATTGGCTACAAGGAAGGGGCCTTCTGATGGCAAATGTGCACTATGTGGTGAGGTAGAAGATGTGACTCATATCTTCTTCCGTTGCTCCCCGGCGGTGTTCATGTGGGCAGTTTTGCGACAGGTCCTAGGGAGGCCCTGGTGCCCGCAAAATTTTGCCCAATTCTTTGCTATCTTAGCTAATTTTACGGGAAGGGCTCGTAGACTTATTTGGTTGCTGTTTCTTGCCCAGGCTTGGGCATTGTGGTCTGTGCGCAATAAGCTTTCTATTGAGCGCAAAGTCGTTAAACACCCGGCTGACATTATATTCAAAACTATGGTGTTCTTGCAGGCGTGGTTCCCTCCTCTCAGGTCGCTGGACAAGGAGGGCGCAAGCTGGCTGGTCGCAAAGCTTAGGGAGCTACATGCAAGCTGCCTACCTAGCCGTGCCGCTACCTGATGATCCTCCTTTAGCTGCGTTTTGCTTTCTAGTTTTCTTTGGCTAAGCTATATGCCGCAACATGTCGCATTTTACTTTGGCTAAGC
Source organism: Poa pratensis (assembly GCA_947311845.1). Taxonomy (NCBI): domain Eukaryota; kingdom Viridiplantae; phylum Streptophyta; class Magnoliopsida; order Poales; family Poaceae; genus Poa; species Poa pratensis. Next base: position 31,810,261 of record CAMZMU010000044.1, on the reverse strand, counting down.
TGTATGCCGCAGCATTGTACTCGTACGTTGGAATCTATGCTGGCTTTGTTAATTCAAAGTCGGGCCTGAACAGCCTTTTATCTAAAGAAAAAGTTCATCTCGAAGAAACCTCTCGTCCGTTAAGCATATGCCTGGTGAAAGAATTTGGAGATGGGTGACCTCTCGAATTTCTTTGAGCCGTGTTCATAAGTGGGGATAAAGTGCGCAAGGAAGTCCCCTCCCACCGCTACAGTAAAGGAGGCGATATTCTTGGATCCGCCTGGTCGCCGCACTCTCGCCGTCGCGGATCCGTGGGATCCCTCTCTCCCCGTCCGCTCCGGCGGCGGGTGGGTGGGGGATCCCCGGATCTCTTGGTGTATATAGAGTAGGGGTGAGTGGGTTCGCCGCGGCGCTGTGGAGGCGGTGGTGCGGTCGGTGTCGTGTTCGTTTTGTGCAGGTGTGCGTCCTCTCCGACGACGGCGCTCGTGGAGCTCCGTGGTGGCGCGCCTGCCTCCTTCGCACCCGCGGATCGGTGGATCCGTGCCGTGCCAAGGTTCCCCGGCCAGATCTGCGGTGGCGGCAGATCTGGAGCTCGAAGATGTTGATGGTGCTGCTCGCGTTGACCGCGTCGAGGTTGGTGATGATGCAGGGCGGAGGCTCTTCGGGGCTGAGTGGCGTCGACTTCCCGACCGTGCAGGGGTGCCTCCGTTTCCAAGGCTTTGGGGAGGTGGTGCGGCGGCGCGCCGGCGCAACGTCCTCGTTCTCGTCTCCGGCTTCGGGTCCAGAAGGACCTACTTGTAATTTCTCTTGTTTTCTGGACTGTTCTGTAAGAACCGCGGTGATGTAAGCAGGACCATTTCGCAAAAAAAAGGAAAGCCTATAAATCATAGAGACCTTCCAGGAGTACGGAAATAACTACCGCTGCCGACGGTTTGACTGGGGTGTAACTTTTTGTGGAAGCGTTATATAGGGAGGGATATATTTGTTTATGCCTCTAACAATCACACTAAAAACAGTAACTCATGCATATGGTATGGGTTGCTCTCCTGATCTGACCTTTGGTATACGATGTCACTAGAGATATGTGATAATTTGACACTTAAAAAAACAAAAGCCAAAAAACAAAACTATTTTTTTTTTCGAAAAGACCAACCGATCTATTGATTATCAACAACGGTACAAAGAATCACAAAAGTAATAAAAAATTATAGATAGGTCTTCAGACCACCTAGCGATGACTACAAGCAGTGAAGCGAGCCGAAGGCACGCCGCCGTCCTCACCCCTCCCTCACTAGAGCCGGGCAAAGCTTGTCGCAGAATAGCTTGTTGTAGTAGACAAACGGGAAGTCGTCGTGCTAAGGTCCTGAAGGGCCAATGCAGCAGAGCAGCAACCATCGCCAATGATGACAATCGTAGATCAGAATAGCCAGACCTACAACCACACGAACGAACACAAAAACGGACTAGATCCGAGAAGATCCGCTGGACACACAACTCCACACGCCCTCCGTCAATACTAGACGCATCTCCATAGCGAGGATAGGATGGGGAGGATCTTATTCTGCTTTCAGGATATCGCCGCCGCCACACCATCCCGAAAAAGACACTCCAAGATCTAAAAAAGGAACGGAAACCTTCCCACCGACGAGGGCTGCGGTCCGCGCCGGCGGAGGGACGAAGACCAGATGCGATCTAGATCGCCTGGGAGGAGGAGCCGTAAAAAAAACTAATTAATGTGCTACGCCTAGAGAAAATATATTCTATGCATGAAAAAGATATAGGGAGACGATTTTCCACTAATGCGTGTACACTTGAGAACAAACCGAAGGGATGAGAGGTGCTATGTGCACGCGGCATGCAAGTGCTACCTATTGAAGAAACTCAGAACATGTGTCAACTATACGCGTGGCACTATATGATGGATCCCTTCCCTTCCCTTCCGTCACTGTAGCAAGGCGAAGAGGGCGATTTTTGGGCGATCTCCGCCGAGCCACCGCGTCCGTGCCGCTGAGGCGTGGGATTCCTCCCCTCCGCCGGCTGCTTCGGCGGCGGGAGGGTGGGGGATCCCCGTCTCCGGCCTGTACATACGGTAGGTTAGGGGGAGTTTCCGTCGGCGGCGCCTTGGAGGAGCAGGTGCGGGCGGCGGAGGTTGTGGTGTCGAGGCGACCTTCTCCGATGGTGGTGTTCTTCGAGGCCTGCCGTCGTCGCGCTCGGCTTTTGGTGGCTCGAGGCCCGGCGTGGTGCTCGAGCCTTTCTTCTCCCGTCAGATCTATGGTGACGCCGGATCTGGCGGCGGGAGGGGAGGCTTCAAGACGGCGGTTTTGCAGGTTTGTGGCAAGAGGGTGGAGGATCTGGGACGCTGCTCCCAGATCCGGCGCAGTTTGAGCTCGGGGGCCGCCCCCGGCCGATGCTCGTTCATCGTCTCCTGTTCCAGCTCCTCGGAGATGGCGTCTCTTGCGGCTCTTCAACGCCTCAGGGCTAGGAGTTCTACTGCTCCGCGGGTGGTCGTTCTAGGCGTCGGGCTTCTTCTTCGTCTCCGGCGATGCAGGGTTCGGCTTTCTGGCGATCGCGAGGTTGAAGACGGAGTGTGCATTTCTCGTTGTCCTCTGTTTCCTCTGTTTCCTTTCCGTGTGCGTACTTGTTCGTGTTCTGTACTCGATCCCGTATGAATACAAGTTTGTACATTACAAAAAAAAAATGCTTGAGTGGGTGTTCGGGAAGGGGGTTGGTGTCAGCGCGGTGCATGTTTACAACATCGGTATATCAATATGGTTAAGTTGTTTATTATAATAAGATAAAAAAAATTACAATGGTAGTCCTAATTTTCAACTTAATTCGTAGAGTACCATTTTATTATTTTATACAGTACAATCTGGCTGAATAATCAACTACTTTTATTGTCTCCTCTGTACTCGTCAGAAAAATAATTTGTGAAGCTGGTCATCATCAGACATAGAAAAAGGAATATGAGTTCATGTTGGCATATGAGTCCATGAGTCTCCACGTACGAAGTCCCATATGATAGCTAGATTTTTTTTTTGCGAAATACAATATAACGCTGACACTCACATACACGCATATACACTCATCACTATAAACGCACGCACACACACTCTATCCCTATGAGTACATCGAAGAGTATGTAATCCCATACGGACGTTTTTGTGCGTCAGCCGTCAGGGCATCACACACCGAATTAATGTGTGTATCATATAGACAATCTTGAGTTAACGTGAAACTAGCAATTGCAAGATTATGAAAACAAATATGATTTTGCCTTATAATTTGAGGGTCATTAACTTATATTTGAATGTACCATGTATTAATTGATCGAGCATGAAATACCGTTGACCAAAAGCCAAAATCTACCTATATATGATGGACTTTCGTATGCTACACATGGGTAGCCTGGTCGCCAATATCAAGATAAAAAAGATATGCTTATCTTCAGTGGTACGTAGCGCACAATTAATATATGCAGCATATTTATTCAGTGAAAGATATGAATTATTTGCTTGTAAGTACACAACAAAACTACATTGATACATGGGTCACCGGCAACCAAAACCAGATGTAATTCTGTGTGCTATATGTATGTGAGGGCGGTGGCGACCATGGTTTGAGTCTTGCATTGCCAAAACATGCATATGACATGTGTGTTCTCTCTGGCAAGATAGAATTTGACCAACATGCCTGCATCTGTTGTCTCTAGCAGTCTTCGCGTGTACATTTGGAGGCCTGCACCAATTGTTTGCATTGCCAAAACAATGAAAAAAAATGTCGAGGTCAACTTAAAAATATTCGTCGTCTTCTTCAGAAGGTCATAAGCACTAGTTTTCTTACAATTAGATCTTCGTTCCTACAGATTGACAGTCAACTTAACCAGTGAAAGTAGGTCCCTGGCATGGGAGTGCTATAAATACACTGCCCTACTCCTCACTCTCTCCATCCTCAAGCTCTAATCCCTCTTCATAGTTCATAGCCATCATACTGCTAACTTCTCTATAGTATCCAACCCTCTAGTCTCTCATGGACCCAACAGTCAACCAGGAGTGGACATCCTCTGAGGTAGAGGGGGCAAGGTTGCTCATTGCTAGGCTCAACAACAATAAAACCATTTACAGTGACAACGATGACAAGAACAAGAAGCACAACGACATCGTGGATGCTCTCCATGCAGTATTCCCTTCAAAGACCATGCAACAGGTAACAAAACTTTACGTCGATCTCGTTGTGGAAATGAATATGATGAAATGGAGGGAGGAGAGCCATACTACTGGTGGCGGCAGACATAACGTTTCCACCGTTCATGACCTTGTGAACGGTAACTTTGTGGAGTCGGGGGAGAGTGGTGCTAGCGGTACACACGATGTTTGCACCGCGGGTGACCTTGTGAAAGAGTTCAACCTAGGGGTACAAGAGGAGGTAACAACCATGGGTGATATGGTGTCGGTGTTTGGTTGCCCACCGGAGGATACGAGGTTCATGAACATGGAGGAGGCACTGCCAATGGTAGAGAAGAACAAGATGGAGGTATCGGATAACAATATTGCCAATCCTAAACCAGTGGTTGCCGCCCATAAAGGGAGATTTTGGACCACCGAGGAACACAGGTTATCAATGGCTATATTCTTCTTTGTCATGTACTATTAGTTTTTGTTTACTTTGCATGCAAATATATACTAATTAATCATATTGTGTACAAATCTTACATAAGATCGGTAGGTTTAGTTTGTGATGGTATTGCACTTTACTAAATATATATGGGTATTATCCAATTTTGATTTCGGGTAGATATATCTCGCAAAGTTTGAGATTATGATGGATGAACGTTCATCAATTTTTTTTCTTTATGGCTTATAAGAAAACTGTTCAACCATATAGTAATAATAGGTAGTTATAATGCTACAGTTAAATAAAACCATAATGCCTTCCAATTCTAAGCGATAAGTCAAATGCTCATGGATCAGTTTAGCATAAAAATGAATTTATGTTTATGTGAAAAGTGCAGTTTATACTGCGGTTATCAATATTACTATATATTTATCCATCTAATAGTTTCCCTGATATAGATATATACTATGAGATACTTTAAAACTATACAATGCTAAGCATCTGGAGTTGAAATGGGTTCCAAACTTATCAGAACTACTATTTTTATAACATGCATGCGTAATGCTTATCTAAAAAAAGTTTTTAAAATTGCTCTAAGTTGTTTTGATAAATATATCGTCTCTTCATGTTCGACCAATAATTAACCTAACAAATTATCTCGAACCTTGATGTTTTAGGTTGTTTCTTCATGGGTTGCGGGTCTATGGCCGTGGTGACTGGAAAAACATATCCAAGTACTTCGTCACCACAAAGACTGCAGTCCAAGCCTCCAGCCATGCACAAAAGTACTTCAAGAGGCTGGAAAAGAGAACTTTGTTCGGGAGGTCCGGGAGGCAGCGTTATAGCATCAACGACGTTGGGCTACATGACGACGACCTATGTGCAGTAGAGAATAGTTCTGTCCCTTTGCATGCGCTTGCTTTCACCGGTCTCAACATGAATAGCCCAAGCTTCGGATCGCAGCCTCCGGCGAGCTCGTTCGTAATGAACGACATATCTTAGTTCTGGTCACCTAACATATATAGCCAACAAGTGGGTCAGCAGCCAGTGTGGAGTGAGGAGCAGATGATGGCCTCTATTGCATCTCTCATGGAGGGGGTAGGAAACTTTGTGCCTACTTGTCAACAAGGATCGGCTTATTTTCCTCCTGGCAATCTGTGACAAGTACTAGTTGATTGTAGTTTTGGGCATGTTCCTAATGGTATCACATTATGGCATGCATCATGCATAAACATGTTGTCCTCCCAAAAATAGCAACATATGCTCAAGACATTGTGGCTAAATTCTATGTTTGGGGTCAATAATTTCGTTTCTATAAGAAACAACTTATTTCACATGTGAATACAGTGTTTCATCTCCCTTATTTCGTATAACTATATATTGTTGTTGTATTAACACACCACATATAGCGTACACATATGGTCTCAATACGTAACCGTGTATTTTGATATATCGCATATGATTGTTACCTTCAGCCCTTCATTACAAGATTGCAATCACCCCATGAAAAAACACAAGAATCTTAAGTACAAGAAGCTAAATATTAATTGTGTATGATGGCAACGATCTATGGCGTCTACTAGTTTGTTGGAACTCTAAGTGCAGTGTGTTTAACAAGCGGATTCTTTCTCACAAGGAGGACCCGAGGTTTCATATCAAACCCGAGGAGAATTATTGCATGTTCTACCTCGTCAAACAACATGTAAATGCTCGGAGAGATGCCTTTTTGTCCCCAACCCCACTGAACTAGTTGTCAACAACGGTGAAATAAAACTGATTAGATTAGTTAACTGTTGAATTTTGTACACTGGGAAAACAAGTGCAAATGGTGTTTCTAGTATGAAAAATAGATACAGATTCATGGATTCATTTTCTCACTCTTCAAGTAACATGGTGGCAAAAATATGCATAGATATAAAAAAACTATAAACATGCTTCAAGTTCTATGTTTATTTAGTCAGTGATATCATTTATATGAGCATCACGTCCTAATGTCAAGATAATGATACACTTTCATTCTTCTAATACTCCCTAAGCAAGTCGTTCACACGCTTAGAATTAAGTAAAAGACAGAGAATTGCATAAACCTAATGATATGGTGGAGAGGAGATGATAAATGGTGGCCATGTTGGACTAGATCCGGCAGTGCGGAGAGGATAAGGTATGTGTGTGAAGAAGAGGGAGTGATAAGGTAGAGAGGTAGGGAGGACCACTGGTTTTACCGGGATCAAAGAGGAGGGAACAACGAGTAATATTTTCCACGCGTCTAACCACACGTGCGGTTATAAGACAAGGAGCAATTTTTTACACGTCAACTTAGTATGATGTGACTCAACTCCATTTGTTCAAATAATTCATTGTAACCTACCATTGGAGGAGGAGACTAAGAAGGAGAGGCCACACCTCCCACTCGCACTTCTCCCCGGAAAAGGCGGTGTTGGGAATGACAATGCTATGGTGGGGAAGAAGCCGATGGGATGCATGATCTTTCCGAAATCCAAGCTTGAGCTCGATGCCCTCGGTGATGGCGTTGCTGCTACCGCATCGACATGTTACATCAATTTGCACCATAGGACTAGCCTGGGTCTTCATAAAAGAGTTTTTGTGGGCCTTGTTAATTATATCCATTAGCATGCAAATTGAGTAAAAGAGTCATATGAAGATCTATTACCCTAAGATATATTTGCATAATATATTAGAAAATATTGTTGTTGTTGATACTTTTTCTATATAATTAGTCAAAGTTAGAAAGTGTCAACTTTTTTACTCAATTTGTAAGCCGCCAAATCTACTTGTGGTCGGAGGGAGTATATAGCAAATTTTCTCACAATTAATAAATTCTATGGTTTTTGATAGTGTATATTTATTTGCTTATATGTGACCCTACTCCAGATATGGAGGGATATAAATTTTAATGCCTCTAAGTGACCACGCTATAATAACTTCTGCATATCGGATTGATCGCTTGACCTTGGTGTAAGAGGTGTCACCGGAGATGTGTGATAATTAGAATTTAGAAACCTAACACTTAAAAATAAAAATAATTAATGTGCTATACATAGAGAACTTTTGTATTTAGACTGATTTATGGAGACGGTTATGCCACTAAGACTTGTCTACTTGGGAACAAATCTAGGCCACGTGGATGAGAGGTGCATCAAAGTGTCCTGCATGAAAGAAATCCATGTCAGGTGTCTGTCTGCGACATGTGCAGGGTGGGGGACCTGATGTCGGTGTGGTGTACGACTTTACTATATCAATAGGTTGATTTTTCTTAAATTGTTCATTGTAATAAACTAAAGTTTACAACGGTAATGACAATTTTAAACATATTTTTAAGAATATGGATAAATAATCAACTGGCAGTTAATACTTCTACCTTTTATTATCTTATATATGTGTCCTCGCTAGAAAAATATTTTTGGAAAGTTGGCCGTCATTCATATAGAAAAGGCCAATTTTTAATTTAGTTGAGCAAATGATGCATAGTATAATCACGTGGCTCGCTTGAAAATATGAAAGAAAAACCATCATTGACATGTTGTCATATGAGCCCATGAGTCTGTTTGTTAGATTGTATGTAGTCCCATTTCGTTTCGCAACTGCTATGTGAAACTTTTTGTGCATGTGGACCGCACACAACAATTAATGTTCATATCACATAGAAAATCTTGAGAAATGATAGGGAACACGAGGCAACATCAAAACATAGTGCTAACATGAAACTAAAAAATGTAAGATCGTGAAGATATATATATATGATTTCGCATTATAATTCGAGAGGCACTCATTTTAATGGAGCATCTATTAAGTGATTTATCATCCATATCAATGACCGAAAGCCAAAAATCACCCTATATGTGATCAAAATTCAAATCGTTGCGCATGGGGACCGCGCTTGCCAATATCTAAAGGAAAGATATGCTTATCTCATTGGTAGCGCATCACATATATGGCAGATTTATTCAGTGAGATAAATTATTATTTGTGCATAGATACATAAGAAAACTCCGTTGAGACATAGGTCACTCGCAACCAAAACAGGGATCAAATTTCGGTGTGCTACATATATGGGAGGTCGGTGGCGACCATGGTTTGAGTCGGTCCCTTACGAATGAGGAGGCGTGTCATGCATGCATACAGACATGTGTGTGTTCTCTCTAGCAAGATTGAAATTTATCAATAGGGTTGCATGAATTGTCCTTAGCACTTTTCTTGTGTAGATATGGAGGCATGCGATAATTGTTTGCATCAGCAAACCAACAAAAAATATTTCTCAAAGAAACTAAAAAATGTCGAGGTCAACTTAAAAAGTTTTGGCGTGTTCTTCAAAAGTTCATAACCACCATGTTAATTATAGTGGGTCTTCGTTCATACGGACCAAAAACTATCATTGTATAAATTTAATTAGCAAAAGTAGGCATGTGACATGGGAGTGCTATAAATACACTACCCTACCCTACCCCTCACTCTATTCATCCCCAAGCTCTAATCCCTCTTCATAGTTCACAGCCTTCATACTACTCACTTCTCCATAATATAAAATTCTAGTGTCTCATGGATCCAGTACTCAAACAGGGTTGGATGTCCTCTGAGGTAGAGGAGGCTAGGTCACTCATTATTAGGCTCAACAACAATAAAATCATCTATGATGACAACGATGACAAGAACAAGAAGCACAACGACATCGTGGATGCTCTTCATGCATTGTCCCCGTCAAAGACCTTGCAACAGGTAACTGATCTTTACGTCGATCTCGTTGTGGAAATGCATACGATGCATACAATGTTACAAGTGGAAGCACATATAATGTTTGCACAGCTCATGACCTCGTGAATCGTAACTTTGGGGTGCCGGAGGAGGGTGGTGCTAGGGCCACACATGAGTTTTGCACTGTTGGTCACCTCGTGCACGACAACTTTGGGGTACAAGTGGAGGCAACAACCATGGATGATAATGGATTGGTGTTTGGCTTTACAATGGATGATATGAGGATCACGGAGATAGAGGATATGCTTCCTATGGAAGAAAATAACAAGATGGATTTGTTGGAGAACAATATTTCACATGATCAACCAGTTGTTGCCCCACATCATAGAAGATATTGGACCACTGAAGAACACAGGTCTTTCACTTCACATTTTCTTGTTTGTCATGTAGTTTTAATTGCTATTCATTTCAATAAATAAATAGTAATTACGAATTATGTGTGAAATTATTATATGACAAAGGGCGGTTAAATTTGTGATGATATTCACTTTACTAAATATATATACATGGAATTATTCAATTTTCATTTCTGGTAAATACAAATACCATGTAAGTTTGTTGACGAACTTTCATGTTTTATTTTTCTTTGTGACTGGTGAAATTCCTGTGATTTGACCTTCAATAATAGGAAACCATACAATAAATTCAGGTATTAAATTCCAATTTGGCACTGCTTGTCCAAATGGAAAGATCAATCAAATTTCTGTCAGTTTATCATAGGAAAATTGAGTTATATAATTCTAAAAGTGTAGTGTGTTAAGCTAATCAAATAATGTCACAAAATTTAATTTATTTATGGGTTCTTTTGTGTGCGGGGTTATTCATAGTTTTCTGATATGTATAGATATTATGTATTACCGTAAAAGCGACAAATACATACTTTCCTTCCATATCTATATTCTACAAAAGACAACTTATTAAATATCTGTAAAACTGTTGGTTGCTTAAAAAACAACTTGACGCTTCATATTCAGTCAAGATTAACCTAACGAATTGTACTGAACCTCAACTTTTGCAGGTTGTTTCTACGTGGGCTGCGTGTCTACGGCCGTGGAGACTGGAAAAATATATCCAAGTATTTCGTCACCACTAAGACTCCAGTTCAAGTCTCAAGCCATGCACAAAAGTACTTCAGGAGGCAAGAGAAAAGAGCATTGTCAGAGAGGCAACGTTATAGCATCAATGATGTCGAGCTCCACGATGCGGACCCCTTGGCAGCCGATAATAGTTCTGGCCCCTGGCAAGTGCTCGATTTCACAGGTCTCAACCATGAACCGACCTTAGGCTTGCAGACTCCCGGGAGCTCGTTCGTCATGAACGACCTAGCTCCGTTATGGGCACCTTTCATATACAATCAACAAGCGTTTCAGCAAATAGTGTGGAGTGAGGAGCAGATGATGGGTTCTGCTGCAGCTCTAATGGACGGGGTAGGGAACTTTGTACCTGCTTGTCAACAAGAATCGACTTATTTTCCTCCTGGCAATGTATGAACAAGATGTAGTAGATTGTAGGCTTGGGCATGCCTGGAATAGTACAATAAAGGCATGTATCCCTGCCAAAATGGCAACATAATATGCTCAAGTCATTATGACTAAAGTCTGGCTAATCAATAAATAAGAAACAATGTATTTCACTTGTTATTTACTAATGTCTTAATCAATTTAGTGTTCGTTTCATATCCTTTTTTTCGCAAAATTGTATATTGTAGTTGTATGAACACACTGCAGTTAGCGTACACATGTTGCCTCAATACCTGATCTGACTAATGCATTATAATGGACCATATATTATTGTTGCCTACAGCCCTTCATTACAAGATTGCAATCACCCCATGAAAAACACAATAATCTAGAGAAAAATAAGCTTGATAGTTTGGGTATATTTAATAATATTGTCTCTAATAAGATTTGGTTGTCAATTTTACCCTCTACTCGATAGCGTATAGATCCTACAGACTTCCACTAATGGTGTTCTTGTAATCCCCCACCATGCATCATCAAAGAATTGTTCCTTTTAGGTGTTTTCTTGTGACAATTGAGTTTTGACGCATTCGGTATTTTATAAAAAACAGAGCCTCCGGAAGAACCCTAATGCTCTAGTATCTATAGAGTTTTAGCCATTCCACAAAAAAATAGATGGCACTAATCACCCGTAGCATCGGGGTCCTATGGCATTGTCGTCTTGACTCTTGACCTGGACATGTCTCTCTTTCCACTTTGTCCAAGTTTTTTTCCAAGTTCTTGCACTAAACTAATACGACAATCACCTGTTTGTGAACCATGTCAGCTTGGAAAGTGATGGGGGGATGCCCAACCGGGTAGGCCCAGGACCCCGAGTCGGCCTTCAAGGTCGGGTGGCCCAAAGCCCACCCGGTGTACATCTTCCAGGATACCGGGTCCCCGAGGATCCCGGTATGACGGCTCGGGGAGGCGGCAGCAGATATCTTCGAATCAGTCTGCGATTGTGTATCCCGAAGAGTGCGCTCCACGAAGCCGCACTTGTAGGCAGGATAGCTAGCGCCGCCAGCAGAACCCGTCATTCCCTGTAAACCCTAGCCGGCTCCCTATATAAAGCCGGCAAGGAGCAACCCTAGAGGCAGACTCATCTCATTCCATAGCCTCCGGAGCACCCGCAAGCTCTGGTGCGCACACCATTGTACACCCCATTCAGATCCAAATACATACAAGCAGGAGTAGGTCTTTACCTCATACAGAGGGGCCGAACCTGGGTAAACTCTGCGTGTGCAACCTCTCTGTGAATCCTACGTCGCCTGGCTCACACCCGAGTTAAGCCACCCCGTATGGCATCTGCCGTGATTACCCCACGACAGTTGGCGCCCACCGTGGGGCCAGCGATCGCTGGAATTTACTTCATGGAGAGTCCTGAACCCGGCACTGGCGTCTACTTCAGCCCTCAAGCCATGTCGGGTCGCGGTGACATCGTCACCGGCAGCTACTTCGAGCACGGAGGGATCGGCTACGTCGCCGATCCACACACTTGGGGCAGGCCCAACTACGCCCCGATCACTCGCGCGATGGCTATCCCGTTCGGGACCGCTGTCACCGCCTACGTCGGCTTCTGCGGCTCGGACGAGGAAGGAGTCGCCAACAACTACGATGGTACTTCCTCCCCCGTCGACCCGCTTGACGAAGCCGCCATCGACACCGCGGTTGCAAACCACTTGCACCCGCCCCATCTCCGAGACCGTCCAGATCTCGAACGACGACGACACCGGGTCGATCTTGCCCGTTCTCGACTACGAGTCGGAGGGCTCGACCGATCTGGCCTCGGACGGCACGGCGACACCCGCCCACATCTACATGACGGGCGAGGCGGCAAACTCTGCTGCCGCCAAACCCGCGGCGGCAAACGCCGCCACACAGAGGCCAACGCGCAGAAGCAGCGCGACCAGGCACGGCGCGAGCAGGAGGCTCGCGAAAAGCAGCAACGCGACGAATCTCTCGCCGCCCTGCGAGGACAAGCAGGTCGGGTGGCTGACCCGCTCAGCACCCCGATCACGCCGGCGAACGTCGTCGATCAGGCGACACAGCTCGAGCAGCTGCGCCGGAAGATGGCCCTCCAGCAGGAGGAGATCCGCCAGAAGGAGCTGGAGGTCGATGCTCAGTCGACCGCTCTCTCCGCGGTCACTCGGCATCACAAAAACCGCAAATCGCGGCTTAACCCTGATGCACCAACTCGCGCGCTCGACAACGCCTTCGCGCGCGAGACAGAGCTGGAGAGGCAGCGTGACGAGTGCCGCAGGGCCCAGCCCGGCGGCTCGAGTCAAGTTCCGCCTCAACCTCGCCCGGCGATGCCGCCTCCGGCGCCGCGGCCTCCTCCGAACCCGGCTCGTCCACAACCCCAGCCGCGGACGACGACGACGCCGACCTCGCGATTTCGGCACCCCAGTCGATTGCATGACTGCCGCCGCCTCTCTCTTCAAGAGGATCCGGGTCAAGGACAACCCCTATTGGAGCAAGGGGTGCAAGCTGGTGGACAAGGCGCTGGAGCTGCAGGAGAACATGTCGCAATCGACGGCAAGCTCTACTCCAGATCGCCACCCAGCGAGAAAACGGCCTCGGCACCACACCGAAGCCAGGGAAACAAGGGTTCCCCCAGGCGTGACGCTGCCCCACAGCCGCCACGCAGTCGGCACGAGGAGCCGGCAGTGTCGAGCAACGCGAGGGCTGGAGGCAACCCGCCTCGGCTCGCCCGCAACGACGCCCGGCACACCATCAACAACAACCAGGCGCAGGCACGCTCCAATCACTCCGCTCCGGATCTGCGCCACCACCTCAACGACAAGCGCGCCGAGGCGACGCGCAACAACAACGACGACGACGACGTCGGCCCTAGATGCTTTGGACCCGCCATCAGAGGCGAGCGTTTCCCTAGCAGCTTCAAAGGACCGAGAGAGGCGCCCAAGTACAACGCTGCCATGAACCCGGAAACTTGGGTCCAGGACTACTTGGCCGCCATGAGCATCCAGAACGTCTTCGCTCTGTTGTGCGCGCTATTTTCCTCTCATGCTTGAGGGAACGGCTCGCACTTGGCTCAACAACCTCCCCAGGAACAGCGTCAACTCCTGGGGCGAGTTGAAGAGGCTCTTCATCACCAACTTCGAGGGACCTGCAAGCGCCCGGCCACGGTCGAGGACCTCAAGCGCTGCGTCCAGAAGGAGGGCGAGTCCACTAGAAAGTGGTATCGCCGAGTCGCCGACCTCATCAACTCGGCAGAACACCTCAGCGTCGACACGGTGCACTCCCACCTCGAGGACAACACCACCTTCGAGTCGCTCAAGCAGAAGCTGCGCGCTCGCACAAGGGTGACATGACGATGGGCCAGCTACTCGCCATCGTGCACAAGTACGCCGAGTCCGACGTCACCAAGGACGACTCCGAGGAGGACGACGACGAGAAGAAAGGCGGCAAAAACAAGAGCAAGGCCAAGCACTCCAGCGCTCATAAACGCAAGGGTGGCGGCTCCGAGCTTGTAGCCGCCACGGCTGCGGGGGGCCGCGGCTTCAAGAGCCAACGCGGCAACTTCCCGCGAAAGAAGCTCACCGCCACGGAGATCTGGCCATGCCGTGTAGGTATCATAGCCTACCCGGCAAGCCAGCCGGCCACACACTGACGAGTGCAGCTGGACTGCAGAAATCGTCAAGCCAAGACTGGTGCCAAGAAGCGGGCACCCGACGGAGACGACGACGGTGAGCAGCAGCAGGGCATGCCTCCCACTGCCGGCTTCATGGGCCACACCTTCGTCGGCCTCGATTCCAGGCGGGAGGAGAAGGTCATACGGCGCGCCGTCCACGCGACTCTGCCAGACGTGCCCCAGTGGCTCGACTGGTCAGAGCAGCCGATCACATGGAGCCGTCAAGACCACCCGCCCCGCGTCGATTACCCGGGCAAATTCGCTCTGGTGGTCGCGCCCCAGGTCAAGGGCTACATCTTGACCAAGACATTGATGGACGGAGGGTCGAGCATCAACATCCTCTACTACGAGACGTTCCAACGCATGAAATTGCGTGACGAACAGCTAGTCCCCACCATCACCACCTTCCACGGCATCGTCCCGGGAAAGAAGGCCTACCCGCTAGGCAAAATCGCACTCGACGTCGTCTTCGGCACCGCCAAGAACTTCCGGCTCGAGAAGATCTGGTTCGAGGTGGTGAACTTCCGTAGTTCACCACGCGATCCTCGGGCGACCCGCCTTTGCCAAATTCATGGCAAGGCCCTGCTACGCCTACCTGAAGATGAAACTGCCGGGTCCGAACGGCATCATCACTGTACACGGCGACGTCGACCGCGCCATCGAGTGCGAAAGGGCAACGCCGTCTTTGCCGAGTCCGTCATCGCCACGGAGCAGCTGGAGCAACTCAAGCTGCAAGTCGACCCCAACGACATGACCATCGTCAAGAAGCCGACTCTGGACTCACGCGACAAGTTCCAGTCGGCACAGGAGACCAAGCGCATCCCGCTGGTCGAGGGCGACTCCTCCAAGACGGCGGTGATCGGCTCGCACATGGACGTCGCATAGGAAAGCGCGCTCTGCGACTTCCTCCGTGAGAATCGGGACATCTTCGCATGGAAACCATCTGACATGCCAGGCGTCCCGAGGGAGCTCGCAGAGCACAAGCTCAACGTTGACCCCAAGCTGAAGCCGTGAAGCAGTTCCTGCGTCGCTTCACTGGTGAGAGACAGAAGGCTATCGGCGAAGAAATAGCCCGGCTCCTAGCTGCCGGGTTCATCGCCGAGTCATACACCCGGAATGGCTTGCCAACCCGGTGCTCGTTCTGAAGAAGAACGGAACATGGCGGATGTGCATCGACTACACGGCTTGAACAAAGCCTGTCCCAAGGATCCATTCGCATTGCCTCGCATCGATCAGCTGATCGACTCGACGGCAGGGTGCGAGGCGCTATGCTTCCTCGACGCCTACTCCGGGTACCACCAGATCAAGATGGCGCCCGAAGACCAGGAGAAGACGTCTTTCATCACGCCCTATGGCGCGTTTTGTTACGTCTCCATGCCCTTCGGCTTGAAAAATGCCGGAGCGACTTACCAGCGGTGCATACAGAACTGCTGCACGAGCAGATCGGCCGCAACGTCCACGCATACGTGGACGACATCGTCGTCAAGTCCAAACTGAAGACGGACCTGATTGCCGACCTCACGGAGACATTCACCAACCTCCGCAAGTACAGGATAAAGCTCAACCCGGAAAAATGCGTCTTCGGCGTACCCGCGGGCAAGCTCCTGGGCTTCATCGTCTCCGAGCGAGGCATCGAAGCCAACCCAGAGAAGATCAAGGCGATCGAAGCTCTGAAGAAGCCGGAGAACCTCCGGGACGTGCAGCGGCTCACAGGCTGTGTCGCTGCCCTCAGCCGTTTCATCTCACGACTCGGCGAGAAGGCCATGCCCTTGTACCGGCTCCTCAAGAAGTCGGACACGTTCACCTGGAACGACGAGGCAGACGCCGCCTTGACGGCACTCAAGAAGACGTTGGCCGAGGCGCCGATCCTCGCATCTCCACTGGAAAAGGAGCCGATGCTCCTCTACATCGCCGCGACCAACCGAGTCGTCAGCGCGGTGGTCGTCGTCGAGCGCAAGGAGGAAGGCCACGAGCAACTGGTCCACGGCCAGTTTACTACGTCAGCGAAGTCCTGACGGATTCGAAGCAACGTTACCCGCATTACCAAAAACTTGTATACGGTGTTTTCTTTGCTTCAAGAAAATTGCGACACTACTTCATGGGCCACCCGATGACGGTGGTCAGCTCATCTCCCCTAGCTGAAATAATCCGCAACAGAGAGGCAACTGGGCGCGTCGCCAAATGGGCCTCCGAGCTGCAGCCTTTCGGCCTCAGCTACGCAGCCCGCACTGCGATCAAGTCGCAGTCACTATCCGACTTCCTCGTCGACTGGATGGAGACACAGCTGCCGGCTCCGACCTATGAAGGGCAGATGGACCTGTTCTTTGACGGGTCAAAGATGTATGAGGGCTCGGGGGCTGGAGTCGTCCTCACTTCTCCCCAAGGCGACAAGATGCGATATGTGCTGCAGATACACTTCACCTGCACCAACAACGCCGAGTACGAAGCCCTCCTACACGGCCTACGCGTGGCCAAGGAGATGGGAGTCAGCCGTATCAAATGTTATGGCGATTCCGACCTCGTCGTTCAGCAAACGATGGGGACCTGGGATGCAAATGATCCCAACATGGCGGCTTACCGCCGGCTCGTCGATCAAGTCGGCGGCCACTTCGCCGGCATGGAGCTGGAACAGTCGACCGGAGGAAGAACGAGGCAGCTGACGCACTCTCTCGCTTCGGGTCTAAGGGACCGAGTCCCACCCGGCGTCTTCCTCGACCATCTACATAACCCGTCGGTACGCCCGCCGGCCGAATCGACATCGCCAACCCCCATCATCAGATACAATTCTGGTGGCGGTAACCCAAGAAACAAGCGACTGGAGGGAACCCTACATCGAGTTCCTCACCTCCAAAAAGCTGCCAGCCGACGAGGTCCTAGCACGGCGAGTCGTGCGCCGGGCCTCAGCTTACGCCATCATCAACAGCGAGCTCTACAAACGCAGCACATCGGGAGTCTTCCTCCGCTGCGTCGAGCCGGAGGAGGGAAGGCGCATTCTTCATGAGATCCACTCGGGCGATTGCGGCCACCATGTCGGCACCCGCAACCTGGTCGCCAAGGCGTTCAGGCACGGTTTCTTCTGGCTCTCTGCACATCAGGATGCAGTCGACATCGTCCATCGGTGCATCGGGTGCCAGAAGTACGCCCGGCAGGATCACCTACCCGCCGCGGCTCAGAAGACCATCCCACTGACATGGCCATTCGCAGTCTGGGGAATAGACATCGTGGGCAAGTTCAAAACAGCTCGTGGTGGCATGACACATTTGCTCGTCGCAGTCGACAAGTTCCCCAAATGGGTCGAAGTTGAACCTATCAAGAAACTCGACGGCAAGACCGCAACCAAGTTCCTCCAGAAGCTCATATTCCGATTTGGCTACCCGCACAGCATCATCACCGACAACGGCACAAATTTCGCTGAAGGAGAGATGAAGGCTTTCTGCAAACAAAAAGGCATCCGTCTTGATTTGGCGTCTGTCGCCCACCCGCAATCAAACGGGCAGGCAGAAAGAATGAACCAGACAGTGCTGGCCGGGATCAAGCCGCGACTTCAAGTCCCACTGGAGCGAACATCGGGTTGCTGGCTGGACGAGCTACCAGCCGTACTCTGGGGCATCAGAACGACTCCAAACCGTTCCACCGGCGACACGCCATTCTTCATGGTGTACGGGGCGAAGCCGTCATGCCGACCGACCTTGAGCACGACTCGCCTCGGGTCGCCCTCTACAACGAGGAAGCAAATGAAGAAGCCCGCCTAGTCGGCGTCGACCTCCTGGAAGAAGCTCACGAACTCGCACTCTCCAGGACGGCGATATATCAGCAAAGCCTGCGCCGCTATCACAGCCGCCGGGTCAGAAGTCGCTCTTTCCAGGAAGGCGACTTGGTTCTTCGGCTCATCCAAAAGTCGAAAGGGATGCACAATCTCTCGGCACCATGGGAAGGACCGTTCGTCGTCAGCAAAGCGATGGGCAACGACTCCTACCACCTCGTCGACTTGCGTGAGCCGAACAAAAGCTCCAAGTCGGAAGAGGAGACTAAGCGTCCATGGAACATCAGCCCGCTTCGCCCCTATTATACATAGTATCCATTGTAATGATGTGTAATCAATCAAGGAAATAAAGTCGATACATACCCGGCACGCTCGGGGCTATCGCTTCGATTCAATCATGCTTTCGAGTCTTTATTCTTCCTACTCACACGTTATATGATTGATGGGTTGTCAAAGAGAGCCGGATGCCATGATGCGCGGCTCACCACTGGACCCCCTGCTCACGAAGCAAAATCACAGAAATTGTTGTTTTCTCCCAAGTCGTCAGCTACCCGCACAAAGTGAAGAAGTAGTGCAGCGGTTCAAACCTAACTTGACAATGATGCAGCACTCGACTTTGTCACCATGGGTACCGCGCGCGTCACGAAAAAATCATGCGAAGCACACTTGGCGAGTCGCACGATCGACTAGCTTACAAAACAAGCGAAAAACAAACAAAGTGACGAAAAGCGCACAAAAAACAAGCATGGAGTGCCAAAACAAAGATTAATAAGCCGCAGAGGCGCATGCTGAAATGCAACCCGGCACATAGCATACTTATTTAATTACATAATATTTGCCCGCAGGCGACAAACCCTAACTACTTCAAAATAACCCCTCTTCTGAAAGCAGGGAGCAAACTTCAAGACGGTGGAGCCGCCCGAGCAGAAGACGTCGACGCCTCGTTCGTCGAAGACGGCGGTGGTAGAGCCGAAGCCCTTGCAAAAAGGTACTCCGACGCCGGCTCCCTGTCCGCCACCTCGCCAAGGTCGTTGCCCTCTGGCACCACGTCGAAGACGAAGTCGTCGTGGTCGACCATCTTGGCAGCTCGGCAGGCGTACGGGGCGCAGTACTCGAGCACCGCTGCAGGTCTATCTCGAGGCCGCTGCTATCGTCGGGATGCTGGCCGTGATCTTGTCCACGTTCGTCTGCTTGTACCGCCCCGCACAAGCCCAGTGCAACGCACGCGCCGGCTCGGCTGACGACTCCCGCACCCAGGTGATCACTGATGACCCACAAGTATAGGGGGTGTATCGTAGTACTTTCGATAAATAAGAGTGTCGAACCCAACGAGGAGCAGAAGGTGTTGACAAGCGGTTTTGATGAAGGATTCACTGTAAATGCTCTCAGACAAGTTTTTAGGAGTTTTTGATATGACAGATAAATAAAGTACAAGTAAATAAAATGCAGTAATAATAGTTGCAGCGAGTGGCCCAATCCTTTCTACAGCAAAGGACAAGCCGGTTGTTGTACTTATAATGACCAAACGTTCTTGAGGACACACGGGAATATTGTCAAGTGCTTTCGCTTCATATAGTTGATTAATCTTCATTGTTTTGATAAGTGTTGTGTGGGTGAACCTATGCTAATGCACCGCCCTTCCTAGGACTAATACATACTTGTGATTATACCCCTTGCAAGCATCCGCAAATACAAGAAAGTAATTAAGATAAACTAACCACAGCCTTAAACTTTGAGATCCTGCTATCCCTCATGCATCGATATACCAACGGGTGTTCAGGTTTCTGTCACTCCGGCAACCCCACAATTGGCAAACGAATACACAATGCATTCCCCTAGGCCCATAAAGGTGAAGTATCATGTAGTCGACGTTCACATGACACCACTAGAAGAATAACACCACAACTTAAGCATCAAACCATTAAATATTACTCAACATAGTTCACTACTAACATCAAGACTTCTCCCATGTCCTCAAGAACTAAACGAACTACTCACAAGACATCATACGGAACATGATCAGAGGTGATATGATGATGAATAACAATCTGAACATAAACCTTAGTCCAATGGTTTCACCCAATAGCATCAATAACAAGAGTAATCAACACCGGGAGAGTTTCCCCTATGAAATAGACAAGATTCAGCCCTAGATGTTATAGCGGAGACGGGGTGCAGCGGCGGTGATGATGGTGTTGGCGGTGGAGATGATGATGATGATGATCCCGATGAAGTCCAGCTCGATGACGGTGATGATGGCGACGATTTCCCCCTCCGGGAGGGAATTTCCCCCGGCAGATTTCTTCCTGCAGGGGAGCTTTTCGCTCTCTGGTGTTTTCCGCCTCGTGGAGGCGGCGGAATATTTCGATGGCCTCCTCTGTGTGTTAGGGTTCCGAGGGGGTCAAGTACGCGAAGGGGGAACGGCTGAGGTGGGCCAGGGCCCCCAAACCACCTGGCGGCGCGGCTGGGGGCCCCCGCGCCAGGGTGAGGAGGGCCCACCTTGGCCCTCTCAGCTCCCCTTTTGGCCTCCTCCATCTCTGGTAAAATAGGACTTCCATATGTCTCCTTCGATTTATTGATCTTCAGAAATAGTGCATCTCGACGGTGCTTTTTCCAGCAGAATCCTGACTCCGGTGTCCAATTCTCCATTATTCATCAAACATGCAAAATAGGTAAAATAACATAAGTAACACTTCTAAATATGAAATATATCGATGAATAGCAGTAAATTATGATATAAAATAGTGATGCAAAATGGACGTATCAACCCCCCCAAGCTTAGACCTCGCTTGTCCCCAAGCGAAAACTGAGCTCAGTAAACATGACCACAAGTTTATGGAGCAAAGTGTCGATAAATAAAATACGGACAAGAAGCATCACATTCATTGATACACAAGTCATTCTAGACAGCAACTTCCCTTCATATAATCTAACTTGAAATAAGTAAAGGGAACCACGATGAAGTGCATAAAGAGAACCATGATTGGTGAAGGCAAACTTAAACTCTTGGTCAGAGAACAATTAACAGATCATACTTATCTTTCGAGAAGAGTCTTTATATCAGAGCTTATATAGCAGAACTTACATGCCTTAATCATAACAGTCTCCTTACAGTCATTGATAACTTTCAAAGTTATATTCATTCGGATAAAAGCTATTGTGCGAAACAAGGAAATGAGAGATATGATTAGAAGTATCAACACATATAACTAATTGGATCTCAACAACTCAAATGCTTGCTTGAGATAGAGAGGAATGGGTTTACTGACTCAACAATAATGTAAAAGATAGGCCCTTCGCAGAGGGAAGCAGGGATTAAATCATGTGCTAGAGCTTTTAAGTTTTGCAAAGCATATAGAGAGTATGAAAATAGTTGTTTGAGCTATGTATGTCGTTGTCAACGAATCGTAGTAAAGTGAACACTAACCCCTTGTCAACCAGACTTTCAAGAGCGGCTCCCATGAAGGACGTTATCTCTACCAGCAAGGTAGATCATCCCTCTTCTCTTTTGTTTACACATGTATTTTAGTTTCTTTATAGTTGACACTCCTCCCAACCTTTTGCTTACACAAGCCATGGCTAACCGAATCCTCGGGTGCCTTCCAACATTCACATACCATGGAGGAGTGTCTATTTGCAAATTAAGTTGCTTACTGATAAATCAGGGCAAAACATGTGAAGAGAATTATTAATGAAAGTTGTAGTTAATTGGGACTGGGCACCCCATTTGCCAGCTCTTTTTGCAAATTGTTGGATAAGCGGTGTATATGCCACTAGTCCATTGGTGAAAGTCTGTTTGACAAAAGTGCTAGAGAAACTCTACAGAACCCTCATGAGCTAATAAACAGTGACACAAAACTAGGAGTAATAAGTTTTGAATAATTTAAAGGTAGCACATGAAGTATTTACTTGGAATGGCGCAAAATACCATATAGTAGGAAGTTATGGTGGACTCGAATGGCAATGGTTTGGCTCAAGGTTTGGATGTATGAGAAGCATTCCCTCTCGATACAGGTCTTTGGCTAGCAAGGTTATGTAGCAAGCATAAGAGTTGAGGGATACAAACAATTATACAAGTGATAAGAATAATCATGCAATCTTCCTTAGAAGCACAAATAGTTTAACTTAAGAATACTAAGCTTATGAGCTACAAAGAAAGAAAGATCATGGAATAATATATTTGCATGCACTCCCCCTCTCTACTTAAGTCTCAAAGTATTGTCTACTACTGACCAATGCTAAGTTTGCCAAAACCAAAAAGATTAACTTGGTGCTCTAAAAAGTGATCCCTATACTAACAACAAGGTTATCAATATGAAAGAGAATTGCAAGCTAAAATAAAGTATGCAGAAAGTAAATGATAAAACTTCTCATTAATATTTCATAACGGCAACTCACACCAAGGGATACATAGATAACCAACTAAAAGAGAGATACTTCCACATTGCAAACCATCATATAAGATAACTTCCCTACTCACGATATGACTTTATGGAAAAGTAAAAGGTAAAGATAATGATGTGATACCGCGGCACTCCCCCAAGCTTGGAACAAACCAAGGGGATGCCAATACTTATGATGAATTACTCCTTCGGTGGTGGTGGTGAATTGTCCTCATCATCAGACTTCCAGGGAAGGGGTTTCCCATCAACAAAGGACGACTTGGTTTCGATTATCCTGAAACTAGCAGCAGCGCTTATGTTTTTAAACCGAGTTTCATACTCACAGTTTTGATTCTGGACATCATAGAGTTGCGCCTGCAGTTTGTTGGTGGTGTTGATGAGGTGAAATATGTCTTCCCAGAGTTGTGCAGTCTCCTTCTTATGTTCAGCGACCAGCGCGGACACCATTGAGTGGAAGACTCCCACTTCACGTTCCGCCAGCTTTTTGTATGTGAAGACCTCTTGCTCCAGCTTCTCCATCCTGGCTTCCAGGCTCCCTTCTCCTTTGGGTCCTCGCACGTCTTCCGTCTGCAGCTTTCCATCAACCATCTGCGACTCCTTGGGATGCATCTTCAGCTCATCCATGTATGGGGTGACGACGTTCACAAAGAAACTGTCCTTTGGAGGCTTCGATGAAGACATGGCAGCTCTAGATCTGAAAACAATATCTGGACAGAAACAGCTCGAAACGAAACACGATGAAAAGGCGAGATACGAACCTCGGGGGTTCGGGTGAGATATAGCAAAAAGTTTTACAACATAAGGAAGGTACAGGAGGAAACCTGATCGGAGACGAGCTCCGGGGTGCTCAAACCACCAGGCGGCGCGGCTGGGGGGCCCACCGCGCCGACCTATGGTTTGGGCACCACGGGTGCCGTCTCCCATCCGGTTCGGTCTCTTATTTTTCCATATTTAATAAAAACGACGAAAATATCTTCTAGAAAGTTATTCGCGAAACTTTTCTTACCGAAACTGTTACCTATTCGAATCGAATTCTGCAGTCCCAGAAAAATGTTCTTCAATGAAAGTTTCCGGAGTCACCACTTTAATTGTATCAACCTCTTCATTAATAGAATCTCCAGAAATATAATGCTTGAGTCTTTGACCATTTACCACTTGTGTAGAGTTATCTTTCAATGAAGCAATTTTTATTGCACCTGAACGATACACCTCCACAATAACAAATGGTCCTTCCCATTTTGAGAGTAACTTTCCTGCAAAAAATCTGAGACGAGACCTATACAATAGAACTTTCTCACCAACATTAAATTCTCTTTTAAGAATTCTCCTATCATGCCATCTCTTAACTTTTTCTTTAAAGAGTCTAGCATTTTCATAAGCCTCACTTCTCCATTCATCTAAAGAACTTAAGTGCAACAACCTTTTCTCACCGGCAAGTTTAAAATCTCTATTAAGTTCTCTCACTGCCCAATAAGCTTTGTGTTCTAATTCTAAAGGCAAGTGACAAGCTTTACCATAAACCATTTTATAAGGAGACATGCCCATGGGGTTCTTATAAGCAGTTCTATAAGCCCATAAAGCATCATTTAACTTACTAGCCCAATTTTTTCTAGATTTATTAACAGTCTTTTGCAAGATAGATTTAATCTCCCTATTTGACAATTCTACTTGTCCACTAGTTTGAGGATGATAGGCTGAAGCAATTCTATGATTAACACCATATTTAGCAAGAGTCTTTCTAAAACCACCATGGATAAAATGAGAACCTCCATCAGTCATAAGATATCTAGGTACACCAAACCTAGGAAAAATGACATCTTGAAGCATTTTTAAAGAGGTCTCACCATCAGCACTTTTAGTAGGTATAGCTTCTACCCATTTAGTGACATAATCAACAGCAACAAGTATATGAGTATTACCTTGTGAAGAAGGAAAAGGACCCATGAAGTCGAATCCCCAACAATCAAATGGTTCAATAACAAGAGAATAACTCATAGGCATTTCATTGCGTCTAGAGATATTACCAACCCTTTGACATTCATCACAAGATAAAATAAACTTTCTTGCATCCTTAAAGAGGGTAGGCCAATAAAAACCTGATTGTAGAACTTTCTGCGCAGTTCTATCTCCAGCGTGATGCCCTCCATAAGCACTTCCATGGCATTTCCTCAGTCTTTCCTGTTGCTCATATTCAGGAACACATCTTCGCATAATACCATCGACTCCTTCTTTATATAAGTGTCGGTCATCCCAAAAGTAATGCCGCAAGTCATAAAAGAATTTCCTTCTTTGCTGAGCTGAAAAGGTTGGAGGCAAGTACTTGGAAACAATAAAGTTAGCATAATCAGCATACCAAGGACTATCTCGCGAACTTACACTTATTGCAGCCAATTGTTCATTTGGAAAGCTATCATTAACAGGAATAGGATCATAAGGAATGCTTTCCAATCTAGACAAATTATCAGCAACAGGATTTTCAGCACCTTTTCTATCTACGATATGCAAATCAAATTCTTGCAAAAGAAGTACCCATCTAATAAGCCTTGGCTTAGCATCTTTCTTTTCCATAAGGTATCTAATTGCAGCATGATCAGTATGAATAGTGACTTTCGAATCAACTATGTAGGGTCGAAATTTGTCACAAGCAAAAACTACAGCTAGAAATTCTTTTTCAGTAGTGGCATAATTCTTTTGAGCAGAATCAAGAGTTTTACTAGCATAATGAATAACATTTAACTTTTTATCTACTCGCTGCCCAAGAACAGCGCCTACAGCATAATCACTAGCATCACACATAGTTTCAAAAGGTAAATTCCAATCAGGTGGTTCAACTACAGGAGCGGTGATTAAAGCCTTTTTCAAAGTTTCAAAAGCTTCCTTACAATCATCATCAAAAACAAATGGTACATCTTTTTGAAGAAGATTAGTAAGAGGCTTGGAAATTTTAGAGAAATCTTTAATAAACCTCCTATAAAAACCAGCATGACCAAGAATACTACGAATACCTTTAACATCTTTGGGACAAGGCATCTTTTCAATTGCCTCCACTTTAGCTCGATCAACTTCAATACCTCTTTCAGAAATTTTATGTCCAAGAACAATTCCTTCATTAACCATAAAGTGGCATTTCTCCCAATTAAGAACAAGGCTAGTTTCTTCACATCTCTGCAAAACTTTGTCAAGGTTGTGCAAACAATTATCAAAGGAAGTTCCATAGACGGAGAAATCGTCCATGAAGACTTCCACAATTTCCTCACAAAAGCCATGAAAAATAGCAGACATGCATCTTTGAAAAGTAGCAGGATCATTACATAAACCAAAAGGCATACGTCTATAAGCATAAGTTCCATAAGGACAAGTAAAAGTAGTTTTCTCTTGATCTTGCGCTCTCACAGCAATTTGAGAAAACCCAGAATACCCATCAAGGAAACAAAAGTGAGTTTTCTTGGACAACCTCTCAAGCATTTGATCAATAAAAGGCAAAGGATAATGATCTTTCTTAGTTACTTTGTTAACCTTTCTAAAATCAATGCACATCCTATAACCAACTACTACTCTTTGAGGAATTAGTTCATCATTTTCATTAGGAACAACGGTAATTCCTCCTTTCTTAGGAACACAATGCACAGGACTTACCCATCTACTATCAGCAATAGGATAAATAATACCAGCTTCAAGAAGTTTTAATACCTCATTTCTTACCAC
The DNA here is from genome assembly GCA_947311845.1 of Poa pratensis. Lineage (NCBI taxonomy): Eukaryota > Viridiplantae > Streptophyta > Magnoliopsida > Poales > Poaceae > Poa > Poa pratensis. The sequence continues at coordinate 31,783,873 of CAMZMU010000044.1, read as the reverse complement.
TTCTTTCATCTTGGGTATTAAACGACGCTGATGCTCAACAACAGGCTTTGCATCAGGTTCCATGTTGATGGCGTGCTGACATATAGTAGGAGAAATTCCCTTCAGGTCATCAAGAGTATATCCCATAGCTCCGCGGTGTTTCTTCAACACTCCCAATAACCTTTCCTCCTCTGTACCTGAAAGTTTAGAGCTGATAATAACAGGATATATTTTCTTATCATCAATATAAGCATATTTAAGATTATCAGGCAGAGGATTCAAATCAAAAACAGGATCCTCCTTGGGTGGCATTGTGGTACCCAAATCTTCCACGGTAAATTGTGTTTGAGCATAGGTTGACGAAGGAATACTTCATCAAGCTCATTCCTTTCTTCCCTGAAGTTCTCACTTTCATGATTCTCCATATGTTGCTGCAAAGCATTGTTAGGAGCAAGAACAATAGATGCAAGTTGAGTAATTTCAAAATCCTCACTAGGCAATTTAGTTTCATAAGGTGCTTTAGCAAATTTAGAGAAATTGAATTCATAAGATTCACCAGCAAATTTAGTAAAGATTTTCTCTTTCTTACAGTCTATAACAGCACCACAAGTATTCAGAAAAAGTCTACCAAAAATAATGGGACAACTATCATTGGCAGCCGACCCAAGTACAAGAAAATCAGCAGGGTATTTAGTCTTACCACAAAGGACTTCGACATCTCTAATGATATCAATTGGAGAGATAGTTTCCCTATTAGCAAGCTGAATAACCACATCAATCTCTTCAAGTTTACAAGGAGCAATTTCGTGCATAATTTCCCTGTAAAGCTCATAAGGAATAGCACTAGAACTTGCACCAATATCACATAAACCATAATAGCAATGATCACCTATCCTAACTGTCGGGGGCTGCCCCCGGGTAGGGCAAAGATGGTGTGTTATGAGTTAAGGTCTAACCGGATCAAGATTAGCCGGGTCACTTGGGCCGGATCTCAAGGGATTCGGTCAGTCCTACTTCAAGCCAGAGTAAAAGGAAGGACCAAAGGGGATCCGGTGAGGCTTAACCGGATCCAAGGAGAAGAGCCGGCTAAATTATCCGGATCCGTCAGGAAGGACCCGGGTAGGTCAACTCGGATGTTGCACAGGGGCCAAGTAATGTCAGTAAAAGTCACGGGCACTGTAATGTTACTGACCGGGCTCAGAAGACAGCAAGGTACAGCCACAGGTTTTCCGGGTCACAAGCCCCTAGGCGCTGACTCGGCCAATTCGGGAAAGGGGCAGTGGCTAGGCTACTGTGGTCTACACTGCCTTAAGCTCAAAGAGGAAAGATAAGCCTGTGGTGAACAGAGGGTGAGCTGGGCTGAGTGACAGTGGCCAGTGTTTGTCCTGTTCTCCTTGTCCATGCCATTGTCCTCTGCGGCCAGGGGCAAAAGGGTAATTCGGTTACTGTATATAGGCCACCACCTCCCCTGTGAGGGATCGACCATTGTGAGCATCATTTCCCCCCAAGCTTCATCTTCTACCTGCCTCTTCCATTGTTCATCATACAGCTCAAGGAGCGCTCTGTACTTGTAAACACTTGAGATATAAGAGAGTAGGCTAGAGCTGCAGTAGGGGTGTTACCTCCACAAGAGGGCCCCGAAGCAGGGTACATCGTGGTGTTCTTCGCTGTTCTTGGTTTGCTTTGTTCTTGTTGTTCCTGCGAGGTTCTTGTTTGATCTTCATGCGTGCTTCATAGCGCGCAAACCCTCCCCGGTTCCCCCAACGCCCAAGCGAGCCCACACTTAAGCCATACCCATGGCATCTGCCGTGACACCACCACGACAGTTGGCGCCCACCGTGGGGCAAGCATTGGCGTTGGCTGGGGTTTCCATCCGGACGGGCTCCGTCACTGGTGCCGGCGAGCGGGTCCTCTCCGGGCTCGTGTGCAAGCTCGGCGAGTTCAACTTCATCAGCGACAACGCGGGGTGCTTCTCCAACAAGCCCTTCCCCGCGGATGGCTTCCTCATGACGCTGGGCAGCTTCGTCACCTACGTCGCCACCGAGCCAGTTCGCGAGTACCCGGCGCAGGTGCTCGTGGCTGCGGATCCTCCTCTTTCCGCGCAGCTCGCGGAGGGCGTAGCGCTCGCCCTGGGAGCAGCGTGGAGGTCATGGTGGCTGCCGCAAACGCTGCTGCAGGCAAAGGAGGTGCCAGCACGAGCGTGCCAGAGGAGCTGGCCACGCCGTCGATCCGGCTGACAAGCCGACCCGGACAGCTAAGTTCCCTAAGGAGAAACCCGATCCGGTTGGTCCCCTTGGCATGTCAAGCAGGGATGCTTCCTTAGAGGGTATCTTGGAAAAGCTAGCTCGGCCAGTGGCTCCTGGAGCAAATGTTGATCTTACTGTAGCTCAGCTAGAGGCAGAGCGCCTGAGGTTGCAAAAAGAGGCTCGGTTAGTGATAGAGTCTAGGCAAGAGTTTGATAGAGACTGAGAGAATACAATGCTGCCAATGGTATCACAGATGGCTTTACTCCTGTAGTGCACCGCTCGCGCAAGAAAGCCGAGTTGCGTAACAGAGGCAAGGACCTCAATGACGAGTTGGCTAGAGCTGCAGGTTCAGCTCAAGTAAAGCCACTAGTCATAGGTCCGGAACAGGCAAGCCGGTTTATAGCTCCCCGGCTAAGAATCTTAGGGCTGCAGCAGCAGCACGAGCCGAGTTAAGTAACCTGACCGGGGACGCTTGGCGCAAGCAGGCGGAGAGAGTGAATGAGCTAGTGGATGTGTGCAACAGGCAGAATGAGGCCTACCGGAAAGCTAATCCGGATGCTGGTGGTTCCCGGGTAGTTGTCTCGGTTAGGGCTGCTAGCCAGAAATCTAAGGGGCAAGCGTCCTCTCCGCATGTTGTGATTGACCGAGCTCAAAGTGTGAACTCGGGTAAGAGCAAGCAGCTGCAAACTTATGATGCGGTATATGCAGCAAGCAGCTTGCAGCCCAAGGAAAAGGTGGACAAGACAGAAACAGTGGTGGTCAAGGCAATCCGGGTACTGGAAGGGGAAATTCGGCTGGCCGAGGTCAACCACCTCGCCACCCCGGACAGCAGGTGATGGCACAGGTGCAGCAGCAAAGTGGTGGCCAGGTGGGCTACCGCTACGACGATGGCAATTCGGCTATGGCGCGAGCCGGATACCAGACGTATGACAATGCATGGCGTCGAGACTGGGGCCTCGGATGTTGGATCCGGATGATCAGCGTCTCAAATTGGACAGAATCTACCAGTCCGAGAAGCTGGAAGAGCAAGGCCCACCGGGTCCACCATGCTTTGGACCTCGGATAATGAATGAGCCAAGTGTGCCGTTGTTCCAGCTCGGCCGCAACACGAAGCCGTATAATGGCAGCACCAAGCCACAGGATTGGCTGACGGACTATGTATCATCAGTGCACATTGCGGGGGGCAATCGCCGATGGGCGGTCCGGTATCTCCCGCATATGTTAGAAGGTCCAGCCCGATTGGCTGAATAACTTGCCACCGGGTAGTATCAATTGTTGGATGGATTTGGAACAGGCGTTTAACAGCAACTTCTCCAGCACCTACAAGAGGCCAAACCGACCTCAGCTCCTGGCTGCGTGCAAGCAGGAAGAGAGGGAGACAGACCGAGAGTATTTGACTCGGTGGAGCAACATGCGCAATTCTTGCGAAGGTGTAGTGGAGGAGCAGGCCATTTCATGGTTTGCACAGGGATGCAGGCATGGTACACCACTTTGGCAGAAACTCCAAAGAGATATGCCGAAAACCCTGGCAGATATGATCCGGATAGCAGACACGTATGCGCTGGGTGATCCAACACAGCCCGCATTGGATGCAGTGGGAGCAAACAGGAGGCAACCGTTAATAACCGAGTTGGACCATTAAGGCCCAGTGACCGACATGAATTCGGTTACAAGAGAAGAGATCCGGATTACAGGTATGGTTCGATCAAGTTGCTGCAGTAAACATGGATCAACCCGGTGGAGGAGATGCGCAGAGGCAGAAAACTGATGGTCCGGCTTGGAGGCCGAATCAAGGTGCTTGGCCGAAGAAAGTGTGGGAGGGACCAAGTCCACCTCTGACTTTTGAGTCCAGATTGATGGGCCTTGCTGTTATCACACCACTGATCCGCGCAAACCGGCTAATCATTCGACCCGGAACTGTAGTTGGCATCACCGCATTCAGGCGGAAGGTCAAAGAGGACCACCTCAAGAGGTGCTCCTAGACCGAATTTCAGGCCAAACATGCCGCTAACCGGAGCCAATGCGACCCCGGTCAACGCTGGAACTCCAAGGCCAGCAGCAACGAAGCCGGTTAACCTGGTGAACATGGGAGGCAGTGACAATGGTGATGGCCCAAGTAGGCAAGGTGGATACCCTGGGAATGATTACAAGGAAGCACATCAGAGTTATGTGGTTTTCGTGACCGAGCCAACTGACAAGAAAAGTCAGTTGAGACGAGCAAAGGAGGTGAATGCCGTGATGCCAGCAGTTCCAAAGTACTTGAACTGGTCTGAGCAGGAGATCACTTGGAGCAGGGCGGATAACCCAAGGATCATGCCAAGCCCAGGGAACTATGCACTGGTGGTGGATCCAACTTTGGTTGGACCCAAGCTGAACGTGAAATTTAGCCGAGTCTTGGTCGACAATGGCAGTGCCATAAACATCATGTATCGGGACACAATGGTCAAGTTGGGTATTTCGCCGAATCAGTTGCAACAGAGCAGCTGTACTTTCCATGGCATAGTACCCGGGGTATCTTGTTCCCCCATGGGTAAGATCTGGGTAGATGTGTTGTTCGGTACCAGGGACAATCACAGACTTGAGAGTCTCGAGTTCGAGGTGGTGGATTTGGAAAGCCCATACCATGCTCTGCTTGGCAGGCCAGCATTAGCCAAGTTCATGATATCTACTCATGTGGCCTACCTCAAGATGAAAATGCCTGGCCCGAATGGTGTTATCACCGTTGCGGGAGACTACAAGAAGGCCATACAGTGTGCTACAGTTGGTTCTAACTTAGCTGAATCACTGGTGATACAAGCTGAAAAGAGCAAGATGCACGAGGTGGTGGCAATGGCGAAGTCAGCTCAGCTCGGCGTGCTGGCCATGACTAATCCGGATGCGGGTGCAACATTTGAGGTGCCCAAGGAGACGAAGAAGATCCCCATTGACCCGGAGAACCCGGAGCGCATGGCCATCATTGGTGCCGGGCTGGGTGAGAAATAGGAAAGCGCGCTCTGTCACTTCCTCCGTGAGAATCGGGATATCTTTGCATGGTCAGCTAAGGACCTGCCTGGTGTTCCGAGGGAGTTGGCAGAGCATTCTTTGTTTGTCAGGCCGGATGTGAAACCGGTTAGGCAACCGACTCGGCGGCTTTCAGATGATCGAAGAAAGGTGGTGCTCGATGAGCTGGCTAAGCTGCTGGCAGCCGGATTCATTATGGAGGTGTTGCATCCGACTGGATATCTAATCCAGTTCTAGTAGAGAAGAAGAAGGACGAACCAGCTGTGGTCAAGGTGTGGCGCATGTGCATCGATTTCACCAACCTAAACAAGGCGTGTCCAAAGGATCCATTTCCTTTGCCTCGGATTGATCAAGTGATCGATTCTACTGCTGGGTGTGAGTTGTTGTCTTTTATTGATGCGTACTCTGGTTTTCACCAGATACCACTGAACCCTAAAGATCAAATAAAGACTGCTTTTATTACCCCGTATGGGGCGTATTGCTATCGTGTCATGTGTTTCGGTTTGAGAAATGCTGGTGCAACTTATCAGAGATGTATGCAAAAGTGCTTGCATTCTCAAATGGGTAAAAATGTGCAGGTGTATGTGGATGACATTGTCATCAAAACAAAAGAAAAACGTACTCTCCTCGAGGATCTCGAGGAAACATTTGTGAACTTGAGAAAATATCGGTTAAAATTGAATCCGGACAAGTGCACCTTTGGTGTCCCAGCTGGAAAGTTGCTTGGTTTCCTTGTATCGAGCCGAGGTATTGAGGTGAATCCGGCTAAGATCCGAGCCATAGAAAGAATGAAATTGCCTAAATGTCTAAAAGATGTACAAAAATTCACCGGGTGTTTAGCCTCGTTGAGTCGGTTTGTGAGTCGGCTAGGAGAAAAAGCCTTGCCCTTGTATCAGTTAATGAAAAAGAGCACCGGGTTCACATGGACCCCGCAAGCAGATTCGGCTTTCAACGAATTAAAAAAGATGTTGTCCACTGCTCCAGTTTTGGCATCACCTTTGCCGAATGAGCCAATGCTACTTTACATTGCGGCCACTAACCGGGTCGTAAGTGTGGTCATGGTGGTAGAGCGAGAAGAGGATGGTAAATCTGTGCAGAGGCCGGTGTACTATTTGAGTGAGGTGATCTCAACTTCGAAGCAAAATTATCCTCACTACCAAAAGATGACATATGGTGTGTACCTGGCGGTCAAGAAGTTGAAACACTACTTTCAAGAGCATCCGATTACAGTGGTATGTGAAGCTCCAATTGCGGAGATCATTGGGTGCAAAGATGCAACTGGCCGAGTTGCCAAATGGGCGATAGAAGTGTCTCCTTACACACCGCATTATGAGAGAAGAGATGCTATCAAGTCTCAGGCTTTGCCGGATTTCCTTTGTGACTGGGCTGAGATGCAATATGAACCACCTAAACCGGATTACAATTACTGGAGGTTGCACTTTGACGGTTCCAAATGCAAAATCGGGCTAGGTGCTGGGGTGGTGCTCACATCACCAAAACAGGATCAATTGCGATATGTATTGCAGATTCATTTCTCAGCGTCAAACAATGTAGCCGAGTATGAGGCACTGATCCATGGGCTTAATGTGGCTCGGGACATCGGCGTTCGCCGGATTGAGTGTTTCGGTGATTCGGATTTGGTCGTGCAGCAATCTTCTGGAAATTGGGATGCTCTTGACGCCAATATGGCACTGTATCGGTTTCATGTTCAGAAAATTTCGGGATTTTTTGAAGGCTGTGAGTACAAGCATATACCTCGGCTGGAAAACCAAGCTGCAGATGTTCTGTCAAAACTCGGGTCGTCTAGGGAGGCAATCCCACCCGGAATATCCTTGAATCATCTAAGGGTCCCTTCAATCAAACCTTCGCCTGATTCCGAGTCGATTTTTATTCCCAAGCAAGAATCCGAAGCTATTCCTATGAATGTTGATGTGAGTATATCGAGGAAGACCCGGGGACTGCATGCCCGGACTCGGGGACTGCTCACACAGATTCGGAAAATGCTAACCGAGTCTTGGGAAAGAGGAGCAGAGATGAAGATGATGATAACCGGATTGTGGGGAATGGGCAGAAGCTGATAGAAGAAATAATGGCGGCCAAACCTGTGGAAGAAAATGAGCACTTGTTCCCTTTGCATCCAGTACCAGAGTGGGCTGAAGAGATCATGAAGTTCATCGAGGAAGGAAGCTTGCCAAGCGATGAGACCAAGGCTAGGCGTGTCCAGAGGAGATCCAAGGCTTATACCATCATCAACAAGGAGTTATACAAAAGAAGTGTAACCGAGGTGTTGCAGCGCTGCGTGGAGCCAGCAGAGGGCAAGGAGATGCTCCTAGAGATACACCAAGGTGAATGTGGACATCATTGCAGTACAAGAGCCCTGGTGGCTAAAGTGTTCCGGCATGGATTTTATTGGCCCACTGCTCATGCAGATGCGGAGGACATAGTCCGCAGTGTGAAGGATGCCAGAGATTTGCTAAGCAAACACACTTACCCGCATCGGCACTGAAGACAATTCCTATTACTTGGCCATTTGCGGTGTGGTGTTTGGATATGGTGGGAGATTTCAAGCCGGCTAGGGGCAACATGACACATATGCTGGTGATGGTGGATAAGTTCACCAAGTGGATAGAGGTGAAACCAATACGGAAAGTGGATGGCCGTTCGGCTGTAATCTTCTTGAAAGAAATCATTTTGAGATACGGATACCCTCATAGCATCATCTCGGATAACGGCACAAACTTTGCTGTCGGAGAGTTTGCCCGATTCTGCATGAATAAGGGGATCCGGTTAGACATAGCCTCAGTGGCACATCCAGAGTCCAATGGACAAGTGGAAAGATCAAATGCTCTAGTGTTAGCCGGCATCAAGGCTCGTCTCATTGAACCATTGTTGAAAACTCCGGGTGCTGGATAGATGAAATCCCATCAGTTCTATGGGGTCTAAGGACTACACCGAATCGGTCAACAGGCTATACGCCATTCTTTCTGGTTTATGGGGCAGAAGCTGTCCTACCCACTGACATAGAATATGATGCACCAAGGGTGGCAATGTACACTGAAACCGAGGCAAAGGAGGCCCGGGAAGATGCAGTGGATCTGCTAGAGGAAGCAAGAGAATTGGCCCTGTCTCGGACAGCAATATACCAGCAAAATCTCAGGCGTTATCATAGCCGAAAATCAGTCCTCGAGTGTTTCATGAGGGTGATCTAGTGCTGAGGCTGGTGCAGCGCAGCAAAGGCCGACACAAATTGTCACCTCCATGGGAGGGACCATTCATTGTGAGCAAGGCTATGCACAATGATTCGTACTACCTTGTAGATGCACAGGAATCAAGGGAGGATGGCTTGGACAGACCCGGACAGGAAACCAAGCGACCTTGGAATGTAGCTCTGCTTCGACCCTTCTACTCTTAAAGGGCGCAATGTATGTATTTCAATTTATCATGAATGAAATCGCGGTAATCCGAGTCTGGACTCGGGGACTGCTTCGTCCTTATGCATGTGTTGTTTATTACTGTTTTGTTTTTTGCCGTTCGTGTGCCGAATCGCTTTGAACCTTGTTCTAAGCTTCAAGTAATGTATGTTGTGTTGTTGATCTCGTGACTCGACTGACAAACACCAAAATGGTAGTCAAGAGCAGAGATGAGGAATATGGGAAACATGAAAATGGACACGGGGACTCGGTCCAAAACCGATTCGGCACATGTCGTTTACTAACCCCTGTTATTTCTTTTTTCGTTTATGTTGAATGATTCTAAACCACAACTCGTGCGTTTCAAGTATTGTATGCTATGATTCCTATCTTGTGACTCGACTGTCAAAACACCCAAAGAGGTAGACAAGAGCAAAGATTTGGCAAAAGTAGTAAACAAGAAAACAACTCGGGGACTCGGTTTAAGATGATCCAACATAAACCTTGTCCGGATCGCGTTAAGCATGATAAGCATAGTCTCGAAAGAACTTAAAATAGTCTATTACATCTGCTCCCGGCATACCGGGGATTTAATGTTTTTGTTAAGTACTTCAGGGTGCAGCGGACTCGGTCGCGGCGGACTCGGTCATAGGAGTTTCGGTTGCAGGAACTCTGTGGTAGGAGCTTCGGTTAGCGGAGCTTCGGGGGCACGGGCTTCAGCTACGGGTGCTTCGGTTGAAGTGGACGCGGTTACGGGAGGTTCTGTTGCTGGAGCAGACTCAGAAGATGGTGGCACTTCGGAAGTAATCTTGACTGGAGAGCTTGAAGGATGGGCGGATTCGGAATATCCGGATCAGGTGAAGCCTGTTTAGTGATCACAGTCAAGTTAGTGGCTGGAATCACAGGAGACTCGGTTGGAGTTTGTTCGGTGAGCTTGGCCGAGTCGGAGGCTGGTACCTTGCTGGATTCTTCTTCTTCATCAGACCCGCCCTCAGAATCGGCGTATTCTTCAGCGGAGGCATCATCCGATTCCTCTTCTTCAGTGTCTTCTCCATCCGAGTAGACTGGAGCCTCCAGATCAAGATGCTTGGTGCGTGCAAATTCGGCCATAAAGTTGGCGGCTTCTTCACGGATCTTGATCCGGTTGGGATCTGAAGCCCATGAAGAACCCTCGCGAAAGGAGCGCACTTTGGCAAGATCAATCAGCTCATACCAAGACATGATGAATAACAAAGCTGCATCAGCACCAGCGCGGGCGGACGAAGACCTCCACTTCTGTAGCCGGGTCATGGCTTGGTCCAGGTCTCTGATCAGCTCCTCCACAGGCACAACTTGCCGCGCTTCAGGAAATAAGATCCGGTGAGCCTTGAGACTTGCATTGAGCAGACCAATATGGGAATCCTTCAAAGGAGCAATCCGAGCCTTGAGTGCTGTGATATGATCTTCGATGTCCCATGTCTCTGGTAGTGGAGCCTCGGTTAATTTAGCTCTCTCAGCTCGGGCGTCTCTCACAGCCCTGGCGGCTTGAAGCCGGATGCTGGTAAACTCTCCTACAAACAAATAAGCTAATACTGAGTTCAGCAAGAAGGAACACAAGCATATGTATCGGTTAAGGGCAGAAAGAAAAAAGGGATTCGGTGAACTTACGATCCATGTCATCATTAAGGCTAGCAAGTGCAGCAAGCCATTTCGCACTGGCCGCTTTGTGAGCACTCAGTTCTTCTTTAGCCGCTTTGACTTCGGCTTCAGATTCGGCTATGGTCGTTTGAATTTGCTGGTCCAGTTTGGCCCGCTTCTCAAGTCCGGCTTTGAAAGTATCCCGCTCCTTCTGGATAGTATCTTTTTCACGCTTCAGCGTATCCCGCTCTCCTTTAACCTTGTTCTTCACTTTTTCAACTCGGTCAAGCTCTCGCTGGAGCCGAGTCACTTCTGATTTTTCCTCGGATAAGGCGCGTTTGTGCTCTTCTTCTTTCTTGTCCATTTCAAGACAGAGCCCATCGAAGGAAGTTTGGAGCTTCTGGTGCTGATGGGCGAGCTGCTTAAAGAGCTTGCCGCGAGCGGTCATGGTTTCCTGAAAGAAAACAGGCAAACGGCGTCAGAAGAATCTCGGGGACTGGCCCGAGATTAACCGAATCAGTTGAAAAGGAGACTCGGGGACTGGAAGTCCCACGGTGTCCTCGGTTAAGGCAACATTCATCATAATTTTTTTTAGAGATTCAAGCCGAATGACTTTCTTACTCGGAGGAGTATCAGTCGTTCGACCCGAATCTCGGGGACTGGGTATAGTACTGTTTGATTATGTTGAAATAAAAGCAAGGTTCGGATAAATTTACCTCGAACACCCGGTTAGCTTCAGTGACCGAGGTCTGTACAGAGTGTAAGGATTGGAACATCCGACTAGGCCCAGCCGGGTGTGGCGCTGAAGTAGAGAAGCCTGTGGCAAAGTCAGCATCATTCCAAGCTTCAATGAATTGCTTGGCGGACTCGAGCTTATCGCTGCTCGGAGGGCGCGGATTCGACGCGGACTGGCCGAATCGAATCGCTGATGGGGCGGCAGAAACCTTCTTGCTAGCAACCACCTGCTTATCCGAGGTAGTCGGAGTTGTGCCAGAGGCACCCTGAGTCGGCTTGGGTTGCGGTGACGCACCAGAAGTCTGCTTCGGATGTGGCTCCTTGTGCTGCTTCTCGGAAACTTGCTGTTGCTGTTGCTGCTTCTGCTTCTTCTTCTTCTGCTGCTCTTGGTTCAGTGCAGTTTGAGCTGCAGGAGCAGGGCGGGAATCAGGCTTAGGCGAGGACGTAGCCGATGTCTTGGCCTTTTCCTTCTCCAGCTCCTTGAGAGGGCGTGGCCAACTTGAATCTCGGATTGGAGCCGAGGTTTCCTCACACTCCAAGTCGATAACCGGCTCTGAAATGGGAGTCGGCTGGGAATATTGGTAGTGGTGACACGCGTTGGTGAGGTGGCAGTTCGGTCAGGAAATTGGGTTTCCATGGCCGTATCCAGTGGAGGGATAGGAGAAGAGATGGATGAATGAGTCTGCGCGGTGATGAGGACATCACTGCATAAAGTAAAGCAAACGGTTAACTCGGATAGATATGACTCGGTTAATAGAGGAAGAAAGCAAATAAAGTTCGCTCAGTTTACCCCTTGGTGGTGGGCATCGGTTTGACGCGATTTGGCTTGTCGCCGGACTTCTTCCTTCTTTTTGTCTGTGGGGCATCTGTTTCGGGCGCCTCAGCGCGTTTCCGAGAGGCCTCTCCAGTATCTTGTTTGGCTGGAACACAAGGAGGTGGTTTCCATGAAATCGGAATAGCGTCGATGGGTTCTAAGATGCAGCAATCTTCATCTTCCTCGTCGGAAATGGTGAATGTCTGATTGCTTACCCTTGCGGACTGGCTTGGCACGGGGAATTGGCAAGTAGTCATCCGTATCCGGATCCTCTTCGCCCTCGCGCGGCGGGCTGAGATCCGGTGTCCATGCCTTGGTGGAAAGATCTCCGTCTTCAATAAGTTGACGATCAAACAGCTACAAAAAAGACAATGCGAATCCGGATCAGGCCAGGATTATTCGGATGAAGTAAGAGTGGATTCGGAAAGTGGTGAGCTAACCTGTGGAGGAAGTTTTTCCCGGTAGAATGGCTTTACACCCCACCGCCATTTATCCGACATCTCATTGGCAGCAATGGCGTTTACCCGTCTGAAGACGGAAGCTTTGTCAAGCTCGTGTTTGCTGATCCGGGTAGGATCTAGTGCGCCACGCATGTGGCATATCTTGTGGTCACGCCTTTGAAGAGGGCTGACTCGGCGAGAGATGAAGGTCCGGAGGAGGTCGTCAGAGATCATACCATTCTTCAAAAAATCCTCCAGAGTGGTATGCACTGTCTGAAGTTCAGCAATTGTTTCAGCCGGATTGTAACCGAAGTTCAGTTCGGCTGTGGGCGGCTCCATCCTGAACTCGGGCAGATTGAGGGCATCATGGCCCTCAGCACTCTTCACATAAAGGAAGGTCCTTTGCCACTTCTTGACCGTGTCTAGGCCAGTGACACGGGGAAAGGTGGATCCCTGCCTTGGCGTGATGCTAACCGAACCGCAAGCAGTCAGTTGTTTCGGCTTGGTACCTGGAATGGTATGCTTGCGGAGGTGGAAGTATTTGGCCCATATATCCACACTCGGCCAGAGGCCGAGATAGCCTTCGCAGAAGGAAGTGAAAGCTGATAAAGAGACGAAGGCGTTCGCCGGGAGATGGTGAAGTTGTAGTCCGAAAAAGTCCAGAAAGGCCCGAAAGAAGTCACTAGCAGGCAATCCGAACCCGCGCTCGAAATGCGCTATGAATACCACGCGCTCACCGGGTTCGGGGGCCGGCGCGAGTTCTTTTCCGGGTCTGCGGCATATAACTTGCGGCGTTATACGCCGGGTGGCTCGTAGCCATTCCAAATCATTCCGGGTAACATCAGATCCTTCCCATCTGCCAGGGGGAAGTTTGGCCATAACCGAATCAGTCCTGCAGCAAAAAGACGGATAACCGGGTCAGGAAATTCGGAATCCATGGAACCAAAGGAGAATCGGATAACATTAAAGCCGAATCGGATCTAAGGTGACTCGGCTAATCCTATCCCGGGTAGGGTTAACCGGGTCCGGTGGAGAAGGTGATGCGGTTGGAGATCGCAAACATCTTTCCGCGAGTTTCTAGGGTTGGGAAGATCTACAGCAGTAGTAAAAAAGAAAGAAAATCACAGGCAAAAACATGGTTGAACTGCTCCTACGGAGACAAGTCTATCTAGGCTAGTCTGATACAAAACTTGGACAGAAAGTTTGCAGAGTATGCTACGGCAGGGACATGGGCTTAGATACGCATCAATCTAGCAAGAACAGGCGTGTGTATTTCAAAAAGTATGAACTCGTCACGGTGGCTATGGCGAGAGGAGGAAGAACTTACAGTGCTAGTTCCTCGAAGGAGAGATTCGACGGAGAAACGGCGGAGATGGGCGCGAGGCGCGGCTCCGGTGATCTTGCTCTGGTACGCTGTGCGTCCCTGGCGCGGCAACCTTGAATGGCGAGGTCGCGGCGGCGTCGATGGAGCGGGTCAGTGGGAGTCGAGAGGAAGAAGACGGGGAAAAACCACCGCGCCCTCTTTATAGCCTCCAGCGGTAACTGCCCCCCACTACCGCGCGGTTACCGGAGCACGGTTAGATCCCTTGCGTCGCGGAACTCTGTGGCAGCTGCTGTGGCCGTGTATTTCAAGCACACGTGGTCACGCCGCAGAATTGGAAGCGGTGGAACGGATCCTATGTGCCGGTCAACGGAGAAAACGAGGAGACGTGGTCTTCTGGTCAAATACACTCAAGTACCCGGTGGATCCGGATAACGAGCTGACAACCCGGGTTATACGGCTTTGCACAGGCTTTTCCTGCCAAATGTCCCGGAAAATTCGGTGACAACTAGAAGTGATCCGGTTAGTGATGTTGGTTTTGAATCTGGAACGGCCCTTCAGCCGAGGCTGTAGGACCATACCAGCTTCGGGGACTACTGTCGGGGGGCTGCCCCCGGGTAGGGCAAAGATGGTGTGTTATGAAGAGTTAAGGTCTAACCGGATCAAGATTAGCCGGGTCACTTGGGCCGGATCTCAAGGGATTCGGTCAGTCCTACTTCAAGCCAGAGTAAAAGGAAGGACCAAAGGGGATCCGGTGAGGCTTAACCGGATCCAAGGGAGAAGAGCCGGCTAAATTATCCGGATCCGTCAGGAAGGACCCGGGTAGGTCGACTCGGATGTTGCACAGGGGCCAAGTAATGTCAGTAAAAGTCACGGGCACTGTAATGTTACTGACCGAGGCTCAGAAGACAGCAAGGTACAGCCACAGGTTTTCCGGGTCACAAGCCCCTAGGCGCTGACTCGGCCAATTCGGGAAAGGGGCAGTGGCTAGGCTACTGTGGTCTACACTGCCTTAAGCTCAAAGAGGAAAGATAAGCCTGTGGTGGACAGAGGGTGAGCTGGGCTGAGTGACAGTGGCCAGTGTTTGTCCTGTTCTCCTTGTCCATGCCATTGTCCTCTGCGGCCAGGGGCAAAAGGGTAATTCGGTTACTGTATATATGCGCCACCACCTTCCCGTGAAGGGATCGACGATTGTGAGCATCATTTCCCCCCAAGCTTCATCTTCTACTAGCTCTCTCCATTGTTCATCATACAGCTCAAGGAGCGCTCTGTACTTGTAAACACTTGAGATATAAGAGAGTAGGCTAGAGCTGCAGTAGGGGTGTTACCTCCACAAGAGGGCCCCGAAGCAGGGTACATCGTGGTGTTCTTGCTGTTCTTGGTTTGCTTTGTTCTTGTTGTTTCCTGCGAGGTTCTTGTTTGATCTTCATGCGTGCTTCATAAGCGCGCAAACCCTCCCCGGTTCCCCCAACGCCCAAGCGAGCCCACACTTAAGCCATACCCATGGCATCTGCCGTGACACCACCACGACACTAACAGAAAGCATAGGAACACTAGACTTCCTAGAACTTTTAGGATGTGAAACAATATTAGAAGCATCCTCACAAAAGATAATGTGTCTATCTTCTAAATTTTCAGTGACAAGATCTTTAACCAATGCTACAACAGGTTCAACAGTTATTTGCTCATCAGGTTTGGTAGTTTTCTTATTACTTTTACTAACAACACCAGTTATGATAGTATGTTCCTTAATCTTATTAGGAAAAGGAACTTTTTCAATAAAGTTCTGGAATAATGCGATCAACAACATTAACCTCAACACCTTTAGATATATGAGAAACAGATTCATCTTTATATGGTTCATGATAATTTTTAAAACCCTCTTTCGGCAAACCGAAATAGGAAGCAAAGGCTTTATAAAAAGTTTGCAACAATTTGAGAGTCAAGACCATAAGTAGTGCTAATTTTGCGATAATCATCAGTATCCATAAAAAATTTAACACACTCAAAGTCATAGATTATACCTGACTCCCTACCTTTGTCATTCTCCCATCCTTCAGTGTTCTCCTGAATCCGATCAAGAAGGTCCCACTTAAACTCTTCTTTATTACGAGTGAACGATCCAGCACAAGTGGTATCCAATAGAGTTTTATCTTGAAAGGAGAGTGATACGTCTCCAACGTATCCATAATTTCTGCTGTTCCATGCTTATATTATACCATTTGCTACATGTTTTATATACACTTCGTATCACTTTTATGCATTTTCTGGGACTAACCTATTAACAAGATGCCACAGTGCCAGTTCCCTGTTTTCTGCTGTTTTTGGTTTCAGAAAGTTACTTCTGGAAATATTCTCGGAATTGCACGAAACAAAAGGCCAAGTCCCTATTTTTCCACACGTACACGGAGTCCGAAGGAGAGACGAAGGAGAGCCACGAGGTGGCCAAACCACCTGGCGGCGCGGCAGTGGGCCCAGCCGCGCCATGCCTGTGGTTTGGGCCCCTCGGGGGTCCGCCGACATCGCCCCTTCGCCTATTTATTCCCCGAGACGTGAAAACCCTAAAACACCGAGCCTTTCATCCAGAACATATTCGCTGCCGCCGCCGTCGTCAACCCTAACTCGGGGGTTTCTGAAGCTCTTCCCGGCACCCTGCCGGAGAGGGGAATCATCACCGGAGGGCTCTACATCGCCATGCCCGCCTCCGGAGTGATGCGTGAGTAGTTCATCCTTGGACTATGGGTCCATAGCAGTAGCTAGATGGTTGTCTTCTCCACTTGTGCCATCATGTTTAGATCTTGTGAGCTGCCTATCATGATCAAGATCATCTTATTGTAATGCTACATGTTGTGTTTGCTGGGATCTGACTTATATTGATACCTATGTGGAGCTGAATATTATATTATCATGTCTATGTCATTTGTGATCTTGCATGCTCTCCGTTACTTGTTGAAGCCTTGGCCAAGTGAATACTTGTGACTCCAAGAGGGGGTATTTATGCATGATAGTTGGGTTCAACCTCTATTTAACCTGGGATAGTGACAGCAAGTTCTAAGGTTGTAGATGTGTTGTTGCCACTAGGGGTAAAACAGCAATGCTTTATTCAAGGATGAATGTATTGTTTACATTACGCACATTACTTAATGCAATTGTCTGTTGCTTGCAACTTAATACTGGAAGGGGTACGGATGTTAACCGGAAAGTGGACTATTTAGGCATAGATGCATGCTGGATAGCGGTCTATGTACTTTGTCGTAATGCCCAAATGAATCTCATAGTAGACACCACAGCTCACACATGCATGTTATATGCACTTATCAATTGTCAATTGCCCAGCTGTAATTTGTTTACCCAGCATGTTAGTTATCTTATTGGAGAGACACCACTAGTGAACTGTGGACCCCGGTCCATTCTTTTACATCTGAAATACAATCTACTGCAATCATTGTTCTCTACTGTTTTATGCAAACAAACATCATTTCCATTCGATACGTTTAACCCTTTGTTTTCAGCAAGCCGGTGAGATTGACAACCTCACTGTTAAGTTGGGGCAAAGTAATTTGTTGTGTTGTGCAGGTTCCACGTTGGCACCGGAATCCCTGGTGTTGCGCCGCACTACACTCCTTCACCAACACCTTCGAAGCAAACCTCGTTTTCCTACTGGTTCGATTAAACCTTGGTTTCATACTGAGGGAAAACTTGCTGCTGCACTCATCATACCTTCCTCTTGGGGTTCCCAACTGACGTGTGACGTACAAGCATTGTTTCTGGCACTGTTGCCGGGGAGATATTCCCTCGTCAACTTAGAGCCACCAACACGTTTTCTGGCGCCGTTGCCGGGGAAAACCGAATTGCTTCTGCAAGGGGAGTCTCTCACACCCAATCTCTTTACTTTGTTATTTGTCTTGCTTAGTTTATTTTTATTTAGTCTTGTTTGCTCTCTTTATCAAAAACACAAAAAAATTAGTTCCTTTTTTTTCGAATTACTATTATGACTAGTTGTTTTCAATGTCTTATCTCTATGAAACTGGGTCTCGTTATAAGAATTACCGCTTCTCTCCAAAAGGAAAACATCTATGGGAACAAATAAGAAGATTGAATGGTTTTGCTAAGAACTTGTGTTCTACATATGATGAATCCTACTGCTTTAATGAATCTCTTTGCTATAGAAGGCACAAACATCTCCCTTTCCAATGTGAGTATACTGATAATGAAACCTTGGCTGCCTATGCTAAAGGAAACTATGATTTTGGTAATCTTGAACAAATTGAAGAGTTTATTGTTTTTAAGGGTGCCCTTGAAATTAGTTCTTATCTTGAACATAAAACTGATGCCCCTTATAAATCTGAATGTATTGCCATACTTAAATATTGTTGTGATACCTACAAGGATAATAATTCTTACATTACTGAACATCTTGAGAGGATGTTTCCTCAAAAAGATGAAACTTGTGCCTTGCAGGAACCTGAGGAAGAGGAAATTGCTGAAACTGTGATCTCATTGGATGAAAAAGAGGAGGAGAGTGAAGAACAAAAGGAGGATCTACCTTCTAATGACAGTAACTCTTCAACTCTTACACTATTTAATTGCCCTCCATGCCTACCTAAGGAGGAAGAGTGTTATATTGTTGAATGCCATGATTCTTTTGAAATATCTCCTTTTGATAAATTTTACGTAACAAGCTCCTTGACTCAAGAAAACGAAATTTCAGAAATAAAACAATGGCTCCCTAATGCTATATATGATAATGCTCTTGATGATGGTCCTATATTGCCTAATGATATTTATTATACTACTATTGTCAAAAGTGGGTTTAATGACCCCACTGTTTTTGAACTTAATAAAAATTATGTGTTTGTAGATCATGAAAAGCATGCTTTATGTGATAGTTATATAGTTGAGTTTGTTCATGATGCTACTGAAAGTTATTATGAGAGAGGAAAATATGGTTGTAAAAGTTTTCAAGTCACTAAAACACCTCTCTTTATGTTGAAAGTTTTGAAGTTGTACTTGTTTCATCTTTCTATGCTAGTTGCTTTATGCTTCAATAATTTTTTTTACAAGGTTCCCTTGCATAGAAAGTGGGTTAGACTTAAATGCGTTTGATATTTGCCTCTTGATGCTCTCTTTTGTTTTTCAAGTTCTATTCCTATGAGAGCATCATTAAAATCTTTTAGCCTAGCTAAAGGCATTAAAGAAAGCGCTTTAGGGAGGCAACCCTTTCTCAAGGAGTTTTGTTACTTCTGTAGCAACTCCTTTGTATCTTTATTTTATCGCAATGTTGTGCCAAGTAAAGTTCTATATTGAAAGTTGATGCAAGATTTGGATTTCTGCGCAGTGACAGATTTTTAGCTGTCACGGATTTGAGCTTATCTCCCTGTAGAAAATTCAAAAAATTCTAAAAATCACGCATATTCCTGAGATATGTACGCAACTTTCATTATTTTAGGCCAGATCCATCTGAGCAACTTAAGTGCCTCGAAAAAATTCGTCATTCCAGACTGTTCTGTTTTTGACAGATTCTGCCTTTTGTTTTGCATTCGCTCTTTTACTGTGTTTGTGTGGATTTCTTTGCTCCACAAAGCATTGGTGGCTGTAGCTAATGTCCAGAAGCTTTGGGATTGATTGTATCATTACAGAATATGAGAATTTTTGATTATGCACTAACCCTCTAATGAGAACTGTCTTGAGTTTGGTGTGAAGGAAGTTTTCAAGGATCAAGCGAGAAGGGTGATATTATGTGATCAAGAAGAGTGAAAAGCCTAAGCTTGGGGATGCCCCCGTGGTTCATCCCAACCATATTCAGAGAGACTCAAGCGTCTAAGCTTGGGGATGCCCAAGGCATCCCCTTCTTCATCAACAAACTTATCAGGTCATCTCTAGTGAAACTATATTTTAATTCTTTCACATCTTATGCGCTTTACTTGGAGCGTCTGTGTGTTTTTATTTTTGTTTTTGTTTGAATAAATTCGGATCCTAGCAATCCTTGTGTGGGAGAGAGACACGCTCCGCTTTTTCATGTGAATACTCATGTTCTTCACTTATATTTGTTGAGTATTCTTAACTAGCTACTGCAGTGCTTTTAGCTCCTGTTTTTCATGCATCTCTTCGAGCTGTTAGCACTTGTTTATAAATACTCTCTTGCTGCATTATATTATCATTTGGAGAGTTTATGTTTAATAAATTGATTGGTGTTTGTTTGGAAGAAAGAAAATGCTACATGTAGTAGTTGGTATTGGAAAAGACATATGCATTCTTGTAGATCATTGTCTTGTTTGATTTGATGCTTTGCAATTGTTTTGAGCTCTCAAGTAGATCATGTTTAAGCTCTTGCATCATGTAGTTAAAGCCTAGTAGTGGAGAACTACCGTAGAGCTTGTTGAGACTTGGGATGCATATTTGTTCTCTCTAAGGTCTAGATATTTTCTGGTAAAATGTTTGAGCAACAAGGAAGACAGTGTAGAGTCTTATAATACTTGCAATATGTTTTTATGTGATTCTTGCTGTACCGGTTTATACTTGTGTTTGCTTCAAACAACCTTGCTAGCCTAAACTCTGTACTGAGAGGGAATGCTTCTCGTGCATCCAAAACTTGAGCCAAAACCCATGCCATTTGTGTCCACCATACCTACCTACTATGTGGTATTTCCTGCCATTCCAAGTAAATATTTCATGTGCTACCTTTAAACTATTCAAAACTTTATTACTCCTTATTTGTGTCAATGTTTTATAGCTCATGAGGAAGTATGTGGTGTTTTATCTTTCAATCTTGTCATTTACTTCTGACAGACTTTCACCTGGACTAGTGGCATATACATCCGCTTATCCAATAATTTGCAAAAAGAGCTGGCAACGGGGTGCCCAGCCCCAATTAATTACAACTTTCATTAATAATTCTCTTCACATGTTTTGCCCTGATTTATCAGTAAGCAACTTAATTTTGCAAATAGACACTCCTCCATGGTATGTGAATGTTGGAAGGCACCCGAGGATTCGGTTAGCCATGGCTTGTGTAAGCAAAAGGTTGGGAGGAGTGTCATCTATAAAGAAACTAAAATACATGTGTAAACAAAAGAGAAGAGGGATGATCTACCTTGCTGGTAGAGATAACGTCCTTCATGGGAGCCGCTCTTGAAAGTCTGGTTGACAAGGGGGTTAGAGTGCCCACTACCATTCGTTGACAACAACAAACACCTCTCAAATACTTATTTTGTGCTCTCTATATGCTTTCGAAAACTTAAAAAGCTCTAGCACATGATTTAATCCCTGCTTCCCTCTGCGAAGGGCCTATCTTTTACTTTATGTTGAGTCAGTTTACCTACTCCTTTCTATCTTAGAAGCAAACACTTGTGTCAACTTTGTGTGCATTGATTCTTACATGTTTACTTATTGCACTTGTTATATTGCTTTATGTTGACAACTATCCATGAGATATACATGTTACAAGTTGAAAGCAAATGCTGAAACTTAATCATCCTTTGTGTTGCTTCAATGCCTTTTACTTTGAATCTATTGCTTTATGAGTTACCTCTTATGCAAAACTTTTTGATGCTTGTCTTGAAAGTACTATTCATGAAAAGTTTTTGCTTATATGATTCATTGTTTACTCTTTATCTATTTGTTAGCAAACTATAGATCATTGCTTTGAGTCACTTCATTCATGACATGAGCCTTGCAATATATTGATCAAGATTGTGTGAAAGCATGTCTCCTCAGAAATTATTTGTTGTTATCGTTTTACCTACTCGAGGACGAGTAGAACTAAGCTTGGGGATGCTTGATACGTCTCCAACGTATCCATAATTTCTGCTGTTCCATGCTTATATTATACCATTTGCTACATGTTTTATATACACTTCGTATCACTTTTATGCATTTTCTGGGACTAACCTATTAACAAGATGCCACAGTGCCAGTTCCCTGTTTTCTGCTGTTTTTGGTTTCAGAAAGTTACTTCTGGAAATATTCTCGGAATTGCACGAAACAAAAGGCCAAGTCCCTATTTTTCCAGCACGTACACGGAGTCCGAAGGAGAGACGAAGGAGAGCCACGAGGTGGCCAAACCACCTGCGGCGCGGCAGTGGGCCCAGCCGCGCCGCCTGTGGTTTGGGCCCCTCGGGGGTCCGCCGACATCGCCCCTTCGCCTATTTATTCCCCGAGACGTGAAAACCCTAAAACACCGAGCCTTTCATCCAGAACATATTCGCTGCCGCCGCCGTCGTCAACCCTAACTCGGGGGGTTTCTGAAGCTCTTCCCGGCACCCTGCCGGAGAGGGGAATCATCACCGGAGGGCTCTACATCGCCATGCCCGCCTCCGGAGTGATGCGTGAGTAGTTCATCCTTGGACTATGGGTCCATAGCAGTAGCTAGATGGTTGTCTTCTCCACTTGTGCCATCATGTTTAGATCTTGTGAGCTGCCTATCATGATCAAGATCATCTTATTGTAATGCTACATGTTGTGTTTGCTGGGATCTGACTTATATTGATACCTATGTGGAGCTGAATATTATATTATCATGTCTATGTCATTTGTGATCTTGCATGCTCTCCGTTACTTGTTGAAGCCTTGGCCAAGTGAATACTTGTAACTCCAAGAGGGGGTATTTATGCATGATAGTTGGGTTCAACCTCTATTTAACCTGGGATAGTGACAGCAAGTTCTAAGGTTGTAGATGTGTTGTTGCCACTAGGGGTAAAACAGCAATGCTTTATTCAAGGATGAATGTATTGTTTACATTACGCACATTACTTAATGCAATTGTCTGTTGCTTGCAACTTAATACTGGAAGGGGTACGGATGTTAACCGGAAAGTGGACTATTTAGGCATAGATGCATGCTGGATAGCGGTCTATGTACTTTGTCGTAATGCCCAAATGAATCTCATAGTAGACACCACAGCTCACACATGCATGTTATATGCACTTATCAATTGTCAATTGCCCAGCTGTAATTTGTTTACCCAGCATGTTAGTTATCTTATTGGAGAGACACCACTAGTGAACTGTGGACCCCGGTCCATTCTTTTACATCTGAAATACAATCTACTGCAATCATTGTTCTCTACTGTTTTATGCAAACAAACATCATTTCCATTCGATACGTTTAACCCTTTGTTTTCAGCAAGCCGGTGAGATTGACAACCTCACTGTTAAGTTGGGGCAAAGTAATTTGTTGTGTTGTGCAGGTTCCACGTTGGCACCGGAATCCCTGGTGTTGCGCCGCACTACACTCCTTCACCAACACCTTCGAAGCAAACCTCGTTTTCCTACTGGTTCGATTAAACCTTGGTTTCATACTGAGGGAAAACTTGCTGCTGCACTCATCATACCTTCCTCTTGGGGTTCCCAACTGACGTGTGACGTACAAGCAGAGTTTCTGGCACTGTTGCCGGGGAGATATTCCTCGTCAACTTAGAGCTAGCAGAGAGTCTTGCATAAAAGTTATCAATAACAACATTACCAGGAAGCTCATGAATGGGACATTTGAGCATTATGCCTTCAATCTCCCCCACGCTTGAGCGATACTCTCTCCATCATAGGGCCAGAAGTTATATATGAGGTTCCGATCCTTATGAATCTCACTTGGAGGATAGATTTGGAGTAAAAGAGAGGTACAATTTCCTCCCATCCAAGAGAATACCCATTCTTCAGCAGTTTATACCAATGTGCAGCTTTACCAGACAGTGATAGAGAGAATATTTTTCTTAACTTCTCCATCGAGATACCTGCACACTTAAATAACTCGCACAATTCATGCAGAAATAACAAATGATCTCCAGGATGGACAGTTCCATCTCCTGCATAGCGGTTATTTGTGACACGTTCAACAATTTTCATAGGAATTTTGAACGGTATTACCTGCTCATCTGGCGCCTCTCTACTACCTTAGCAGTGGTAGTTGTTTTCCCAAATAGGAATTCAAGAGAAGACCCCTCCATAATGATATAGCAGCAGGCAAAAATAAAAACAGCACGTACAATAAATGTTTCCCTTACCAATTCCACTTACCAATAGCGCTACACTCCCCGGCAACGGCGCCAAAAATAGTCTTGATGACCCACAAGTATAGGGGGTGTATCGTAGTACTTTCGATAAATAAGAGTGTCGAACCCAACGAGGAGCAGAAGGTGTTGACAAGCGGTTTTGATGAAGGATTCACTGTAAATGCTCTCAGACAAGTTTTTAGGAGTTTTTGATATGACATAAAATAAAGTACAAGTAAATAAAATGCAGTATAATAGTTGCAGCGAGTGGCCCAATCCTTTCTACAGCAAAGGACAAGCCGGTTGTTGTACTTATAATGACCAAACGTTCTTGAGGACACACGGGAATATTGTCAAGTGCTTTCGCTTCATATAGTTGATTAATCTTCATTGTTTTGATAAGTGTTGTGTGGGTGAACCTATGCTAATGCACCGCCCTTCCTAGGACTAATACATACTTGTGATTATACCCCTTGCAAGCATCCGCAAATACAAGAAAGTAATTAAGATAAACTAACCACAGACTTAAACTTTGAGATCCTGCTATCCCTCATGCATCGATATACCAAGGGTGTTCAGGTTTCTGTCACTCCGGCAACCCCACAATTGGCAAACGAATACACAATGCATTCCCCTAGGCCCATAAAGGTGAAGTATCATTTAGTCGACGTTCACATGACACCACTAGAAGAATAACACCACAACTTAAGCATCAAACCATTAAATATTACTCAACATAGTTCACTACTAACATCAAGACTTCTCCCATGTCCTCAAGAACTAAACGAACTACTCACAAGACATCATACTGAACATGATCAGAGGTGATATGATGATGAATAACAATCTGAACATAAACCTTAATCCAATGGTTTCACCAATAGCATCAATAACAAGAGTAATCAACACCGGAGAGTTTCCCCTATGAAATAGACAAGATTCAGCCCTAGATGTTATAGCGGAGACGGGGTGCAGCGGCGGTGATGATGGTGTTGGCGGTGGAGATGATGATGATGATGATCCGATGAAGTCCAGCTCGATGACGGTGATGATGGCGACGATTTCCCCCTCCGGAGGAATTTCCCCCGGCAGATTTCTTCCTGCAGGGGAGCTTTTCGCTCTCTGGTGTTTTCCGCCTCGTGGAGGCGGCGGAATATTTCGATGGCCCTCCTCTGTGTGTTAGGGTTCCGAGGGGGTCAAGTACACGAAGGGGAACGGCTGAGGTGGGCCAGGGCCCCCAAACCACCTGGCGGCGCGGCTGGTAGGCCCGCCGCGCCAGCTGGTGAGGAGGGCCCACCTTGGCCCTTCTCAGCCTCCCCTTTTGGCCTCCTCCGTCATCTGGCAAAATAGGGACTTCCATATGTCTCCTTTGATTTATTGATCTTCAGAAATAGTGCATCTCGACGGTGCTTTTTCCAGCAGAATCCTGACTCCGGTGTCCAATTCTCCATTATTCATCAAACATGAAAAATAGGTAAAATAACATAAGTAACACTTCTAAATATGAAATATATCGATGAATAGCAGTAAATTATGATATAAATAGTGATGCAAAATGGACGTATCAACCCCCCCAAGCTTAGACCTCGCTTGTCCCCAAGCGAAAACTGAGCTCAGTAAACATGACCACAAGTTTATGGAGCAAAGTGTCGATAAATAAAATACGGACCTTGCAGACGGGTGCGGGGACACCTTCCTTGGGCGACAGCATCCGGACGACAGTGCTGGCCAAGCCGTGAACGTAACGGGCGAAGACACCGAGCCGGTGGACGTGCTCCGCAGACGTCAGGCCAGCCGTCTCCTCGCCTGCTCAACAGAACAAAATTCAGCAACAATGCCACAAGTCAAGCGGGCACAAAACGTAACAACCGCATGGAAGCTTTACCCCAGGTGCCAACGGCGAGGCTGGCAAGCCGCTCGGTCAGCTCCTTCAGCTCGCGCTCGGCCTCGACGGATTTGCGCTCGAGCTTCTCGAGTCCTCGCCGTACCCCTTGGTCGCCTGGGTGAGGGCGGCGTCCGCCTCCTCCTTCTGCTTGCTGAGCCGCTCGCAGGATTCCTGCACCGCGGAAAACGCCTGTGTGTGCCGGCTCTCCTGCGCGGCCAGCAGTTGCTGGTGCTCAGCGACGGAGATGAAGCCGTCACGCGCCTTCTTCAGCTCCTCCTGCAGGCGGCGGGTCTCCTGTTGTTCGGCTTCGAGGAGCCAGGACAGCTCCTGCAGTACACAAGACAGTGATCAATCAGGAAGAAGCATGGGGGCTACGCCACGGGTTACCTCTACACCAACATTTGCTACCCGAGGGCTAGCCCCAACAAAAATACAAAATACGCCGAGTCAGGAACACGGGGGCTACGCCCCGAGTGGCATATGCATCTACACCCGCCACCGGCCTGCCTCTACTTCGACATCGGCAAGCCGGGGACCGCGCTATTCGCCAAACATCGCATCCAGAAGACTATGAAGACCCAAGCCGCTTTCTACGAACACGACTCGGGCCTTGGGGGCTACATATACGCTACGGACGCAACAGGTGCAAGAAAGATTCTACGAACCTGGTGCGCATCCATCGCTGTTTGGATGGCGGCTCGGAAGTCAGGCCTGGGAGCAGACGCACCCGGGACGGAGCTCGGGGCTGGGCAGTCAGCCCACCCGATGAGGAAGCCGTCGCGGCGACGCGAGTCGCCGTCACCATCAGCGCCGTCTCTGGCACAGGCGTGGCGTCCCCTGTGCCAGCCGGCACGGTGTCATCAATAGTGCCCCTCGGGTCGACGGGGCACAATTACTTCGTCGCCTCCGCCGGAGGAAGGCGGAGGAGTCGGCGCTCTCGCAGTCGGCTCCGTGACGTGCGCAGCGGGCCCCGCCCGCTGGGAGTCGTTCTCCAGCGCGTCCTCCATGTCGCTGAGGGACGCGTCCTCAGCCCTGCGACACTCGCACGGGTCAAACTCAAGATAGCGCCTCCAACGGAACTTCGGATGAGGATCAGCAGCTGACCTGTCACCCGCAGGTGGGAGAGTCGAGGTCCGAACCCCTCGGAAGCGAGGTGCAGGAGGCGAGTCGGCGCGGGCCCTCGCAGGGATGTCCCGCAAGGCCTTCTGCCTCCGCTCGGCAACGACGGTGCGCTGCACGCAGCCCCAGCCGATCGCTCCGGTGGCGGTGGCGTCGAGTTCGCCGACTTGGAGCGCTTGGAGTTGGGCCCGGCGTCCTCAGCCGCAGGCCTACGCCTCCGCCGGGTGTGGAGCGGCTGATCATCTTCATCATCATCTTTAGCAGGCGCCGGGTTCTTGGACCCGGCGCGTTCTTCTCTTCCTTCTTCTCCTTCCTCCTCATCCTTAGACAGGATGGGGATCGGTTGGCGGGAGGAGAAGGCGGCTCGTTGGCCATGGTGGCGCTGTCGGCTTCGTCGTCGGAGTCGCGCTCGACACGTCGTTGGGGCCGGCAAGCACCGTGGGAGCGTCTCCGCGGGTCGGAGGCAGCCCAACAAGCGATCGGAACTCCTGAATTCGACGAGCAGGGAGGATCGGTATAAAAAGACCAAGAAAAGGAAAGTACTTCGAATCGTCAAGCAAAGGGACTCACCTCAGGAGCCGATGCTTGGCGGAGAAGGCCTCCAAGCCGCCCACGACCCACTCGGGAGCCGGGTGGACCGTGATACGCTTCATCCGCAGCGTGAATTGCTCTACCGACTCGAACAATGTCGGGTCATGGCGCTGCGGATCCTTCGTCCCCGTGTACTCGCAGATCAGCGAGGGCCGGTGGCAGAGGCGCGATCTTCCTCTTCACCCGGGTGGCGATGAGGTTCAGACCCGTCAGCCCCCTTTCTTCAGCTCCTGGAGTCGCGCCATCAGCCGGCGCACCATGGGCAAGTCGGCGTCGCGCGGCAGCTCCTGAAGATTGCGTGGCCGGCTCGGCGATGGCGAGAAGCAAGGAAACCCGATCTCGCCGTCAGGCGCCGGCTCCGCATGTAGAAGCCTGACTTCCTCCAATACACTTGAGGGGAGGCCGAGATCCAGGTAGTCGACGTCGCCGCGGACTTGGAAGTTGAGGCCGCCGCAAGGCGACATGTCACCGCCCCTCCCCAGCTTGCCGTGGAAGATCCACAGCCACAGCGGGAAGAACGGGGCGCACCCGAAGTAACCCTCGCACAGGGTAACGAAGTAGGCGAGGTGGAGGATCGAGTTGGGCGTCAAGTCATGTACCTGTAGCCCGTAGAAGTCAAGGAAGCGCCGGAAGAACTCCGACGTGGGGAAGCCCAGCCCGCGCTCGAGGAACGCGAGGAAGGCGACGAACTCGCCCAGCGACGGCCGTGGGCGTGGATCCGCGGAGGCGATGCGCCACCGACGCTCCGACGCCGGCGGCAACAAACCTTCGTTGGCGGCTTGCTCCAACGCCTGCATCGTCACCGACGACCTCTCCCACTTGTTCTTGGGCGCCACCATCTTGGCCGGAAGAGAGGGGGAGGAGCAGGAATGACCAATGGCTGCGGTGGCGGTGCGGCGAAGAGCTCGGGCGCGATCTGTTTGGAAGAGAAACGGCGAGCGCGAGGAAGAAGAGG
This sequence comes from Poa pratensis, assembly GCA_947311845.1. Taxonomy (NCBI): domain Eukaryota; kingdom Viridiplantae; phylum Streptophyta; class Magnoliopsida; order Poales; family Poaceae; genus Poa; species Poa pratensis. The sequence continues at coordinate 31,755,776 of CAMZMU010000044.1, read as the reverse complement.
AGAGTGAACTCACCAGCCGCGCTCCCTTGCCGCTTTAATAGGCACAATGAGTGGAGCCGTTACCGCAGTAAATTGCGCCGCCCACGTCGTCCACTATCGCCACGTCGCACGACGCCTCGGTTTCCACGGAAGCGTGCCAAGAAACGCGGCTCAGATTTGGCCACGTCACCCTGTCACGACGTTTCGGACCGATGGATCAGGCGCGTGCGGGTCAAAAGACATCATCATTACCGTTGCTCCATCCCGAGGTGGAGGCAGTCGATGCGCCGTCAAGTCCCATCAATCGACTCGGCGTCAGACAGACAAACACTATAGGACAAGCGGGCAAAGATGCCGTGACGTCAGGCGGAGAAGACAAGGAGACAACCCGCACCGAGGCGAGTCGGGATGGCAAACGTCCCAATGGGCACAAGCCGGCATCAAACAAAAACTTGAGTTAGACCGGACGTTAAAAGCCAAAATCCACCACTCTGAGCCGTTGTTTCTTTTTCTCTGTTTCAGGAGTTCGTTCAACGACACGACCCGACAGTTCGCAAGACGAAGACCAAGCCGGAGACGAGTCCCTGACGAACTCGGGGGCTAATGATGGGGGATGCCCAACCGGGTAGGCCCAGGACCCGAGTCGGCCTTCAAGGCCGGGTGGCCCATAACCCACCCGGTGTACATCTTCCAGGATACCGGGTCCCCGAGGATCCCGGTATGACGGCTCGGGGAGGCGACAGCAGATATCTTCGAATCAGTCTGCGATTGTGTATCCCGAAGAGTGCGCTCCACGAAGCCGCACTTGTAGGCAGGATAGCTAGCGCCGCCAGCAGAACCCGTCATTCCCTGTAAACCCTAGCCAGCTCCCTATATAAAGCCGGCAAGGAGCAACCCTAGAGGCAGACTCATCTCATTCCATAGCCTCCGGAGTACCCGCAAGCTCTGGTGCGCACACCATTGTACACCCCATTCAGATCCAAATACATACAAGCAGGAGTAGGTCTTTACCTCATACAGAGGGGCCGAACCTGGGTAAACTCTGCGTGTGCTACCTCTCTGTGAATCCTACGTTGCCTGGCTCACCCGAGTTAAGCCACCCCGTATGGCATCTGCCGTGATTACCCCACGACAGAAAGAAACATCATCTGCCCTACATCTACTGCTTTTAAAATTGTGCCTTTTCAACTAATAGAATGCAACTTATGGACCTCACAGGTGTTGTTCTTAATCATTAATTTCTTTGATTACTCATGGATGTTTCATCTCCCCCATGTATCCTAATGTGCGTATAATCGGCGTTCCTTCACGCTCGTTGGTGCGCAATACAATGCCCCATTATTTTTGTAGCGTGAAAACTGTGACGTATTTGTCGACACCCCCTCTGCGATGGCTTGTCATATTGGGCAGTTTCATTCCTCTTTCCTGCCCACATACTTCACCGTGAAGCGACAAGGACGAATGATCATCCTCTCTATGAACAACATACTTCTCACACTTCTCATTCACGCCAATATTCTACGCAAATATTGGTTGATGATCTCCATCGCATAGCCCCATCTCCTAAATTGGTGCCCCTCCCCACTCCACTAAGTCACCGCATACTTTCTCCTTTGTGATGTCACCCCACATATGATCATATGTGAGTCCTCAAGTCGTTGTGCTTTCCTAATATATACATAGAACCATACAAACAAACTCTCCCTCACTCCACATGTTGTTTCATCGGATGCCCTTTAAATCACAAGGGTTGACGGTCATTACATCGTCGGGACCGGAAAGTTATTATACCATGACAAGTTACATTTGATGAATGTAAATTTCCACTTTTTTTCCGGCGATGCCACACTTCAGCCTACTGTGCCTCTAGCCACAACATATCCCACTAAACATTCTCTGGCGCTCCACCCGCTTTGTACTTCAAGTACCACGAATCCACCTTGGGATCAGGCAAAATCAGATCTTCCTCGTTTGTCGTTTTAGGATTAGCTCCATCCACTAGTCGGGTGTCGCTTTTGTGCCCACTACCACTTCACCATCACTCATATCATCATCTATCCCGGCCCACTGAACCGACCGTTCGCCAATCCCATTTCCCCATCACCACATACCTCCAACCGCTCATGACGCCCACCTTACCACCATTGATTACCGCCACATGTGATTTCCGTATCTCTACAAAAAATCTATGACGCATGAAAAACCTTGTTAAATATGCATTTATTCTTCCTAACCAACAACGTAATACCCTAGCCAAGTTGTCTTTCTTAGGCAACCCTAGCCAAGTTGTCTACATCATTAGTAGGATGCATGCTTCCTATATCAGGGTCGGGTCCACATGAGTATGGCCCGTGCTGCCGCAAAAGGCCCCAAAATTTGGGACCCAAAACTTCCGACATGGCCTTATACTTGATCGACAGTCTAGTAGACGCTATAGCACTGCGAGTTTATTTTTAGCTCCAAAACGCTAGGAGAGTTGGGCTGGCCTGAACTGGACTCACGCGACATGCAATGCGCTTTGGTGCTTAGTGCTGGACTTGACTTGACAGGATTTGAATCTTCTAAAGAAATACACGACGTGAGTCATACGAATACATGTTGTCGATCGCTTCCTCCCAAGCGACGCGATTTTACCGATTCATCCCCTCCTGACAGAGTTAGCGACAAGTAAGCCTCAATTCATCTCATCTCGGTACAATTTTTGTTTCATCACGTAATCGGGTTATCTCAAATTTACAACCAATAAGCCAATTTCGTCATGATCCTGTAAATCGCCAATAGACCCAGACTGATTCCCGCGCGTCTCCTCGATGGCCACTCGCCAGAGTAGCAGTTCACCCGGACCAGATTACGAGACGCGGTGAGTTCCGTAGGTATGTATAAATCAGCAAATAATCGAATCTATTGATGATGTCGTGTTCCTTTAATTTTCTTTTCTATTCTTGTATCTGGTGTTCATTATGGCATATACATTATAATTGTCCATTACTTTATTTTTGGTAGTAATATATGGCCCCATTTTAGAGTTTGCCATAGGGCCCTAGATTTTGCCTACTCGGTCTTGCCTCCTACCGTCTAAAAGTTAGTACAATGTGATGCTAGAGGAGTATATATAATGCATTTTTGCAGAATAACACTTCGTTGGTTGTTTCTTGTCATGCAACTGCAATTGCGTTTTCGATGACGTCTATCAGTACCAGGGCCGGGCCGGCTAAATCCGGGCCCTGTGCGAAAATCTAAAACAGGGCCCTATCTTACACACAAAATTTGAACTAATAAATAATTCTAATGTATATGAAAGAAATTTTATGTAACAATTGAATAAAATCTAAGTGAGGATGCGATAATCCCTATTTTTTTATTGTAAAACTCCTTCTTAATTAATAGATTGGGGCAAAGTTTTTGCCCCTTTCTAAAAAAAAAGTGAGGATGCGATCATGCGAACAGAAATTGAGGAATCAACAACAACAAAACTGACTGTACGTGGCTCGATGGGTGATGTGCGTCACTGCGTCAACCAGTCGGCGAGGCCGCGAGGGGCCTGGAATTCGCCGCAAACGCCGTCGGCAGGGGAGAGATCGAGCAAGGTGTCGGCGAGGAAAGCCTAGGAATAGACGAATCCGTGAATCCGTCCGTGTCGTTCCGTATTCACTATGTGAGGCTGGACTCGATCGGGGATCGGTGCTGTAGGAGGAAAGGAAGACACAGCCAGCCTGCCAGCCCACGCAAGGGAAAACGTCCAGACCTGGAAACGTTTGAAACATGGGCCAATTTCTGCTTGGCTGATACATGGGCCAGTTCCTGCTATACAAATGTACATAGGCATAAAAAAATTTGGGGCCCCTAAATTTCATGGGCCCTGTGCGGGCCGCACCACTTGGAACCACTCTGGGCCGGCCCTGATCAGTACAAATTCAATACAAATGTTGAAAGGGCATTCCCCTCCCTTGTAGAGACCGTCTACGACAACACCCTAGATAGCTTCGTTGACTCCTCACAGTCATCTAAATGAGCCGTACAATAAGCTGTGCCATGTAGGATTAAATTACGTGGAAGACAAAGAAGTGGGAGAGAGAAGAAGGGTGTCCTTCAAAATCGCTGGTTATCGACACCTATCTGACCCAACGGATGATCCCACCGAATCTCCTGGAACCAACGGAAAAAATCCTTTCCTAGCCACCGGATCAGGCTGGGTAGTTAGAGAAAAATAAATGTTACAGCTAGCCAAAACGACACGCTATTGTAGAGATACTTTTTGTTACTGTTTAGATGTGACATGGCAGGTTATTATAGACGGCAGCCGTCTGAACCATTGTTCATGCCCTAAGTAGACCCCTTGAGCCTTATTTTCTTGTGCAACGGTGCCACATCAGCCGTCTATAACAGATGCATAGGATTTATTGTCAGTTCGACGATAGAGAAGGTGGAGAGAGAGGGAGTCTGTCGGTAATTACCTAGACGATCTAATTCCCCAGCAAGAATCAACTAGTTATGATCCTTCATAACAGGTTAATACTTCCAAACTGGCAACCAGTACTATTTCTAAACATCACACGCCTTTAGAGCATCTTCAACCAGACTGGGATAATTTGGCCCCTCATTTGTCCGTGGACATGTCCGCTTTGACCTCTCATTTGTATGTGCGTGCAGCCATGTCCCCTACAAGTGTCCTGTGACCGGTGGAGAAGAAGCGAAAAAGGCATAATAAATGCAAAAGAAAAGGATAAAGTGGTCGGGGTGGACCGCGTCCTACGTGGTGGGTCCTAGAAGCTACTTCTCTGTTGAAAAAGGTAAAAAGTCTCTTTTAAAACTTGTTTTCGGAAATCTATTTCGGCTGTTGCCTGGCCACAAAATTCAAAAGAGTCGTGACCGTGAAAAAAAAAAGATGTTCGGACTTGTTTTACATTTTTGAATTTGCTTTTCTTATACATGTTGCTTGTTATTTTTGTACAACATGCAAATATCAACATTATTTATTGATGGTAATGATCAGCATGAATGATTTTTTTTAAGTTACTATTTTTTTTAACATTTCTGTGTGCACCAGGAACACTGGTGCCAGATCCACTCGCGAGGATTCTCGCTATAATGGTAATATATGAATCACAGAGTAAGAAACAACATCAATCAAATAGTCGAGATCTTTATAATAAATGTACATGTCTTATAAGAGAAACAATGGGGTGTCTGCCGACCTCATAGTGACCCGACGGTTGTTTTTGGGCACTCATAGCGTTGGCAAGTGATGATGAGGATGAGACCGCCTCCTTGCCATGGACCACCTTGGGGTCGAGGTCGCTAGGGTATCTCTGTCGCACGCCGCGTGAACAGATGTTCCAGTGCGACATGTTATTGTCGAGAGCACCTAAAAGGATCGAGGAGCGATGTCAACAAAGACTTGCGGCGATGAGTTTATCCTCCCCTGCTCAGTCTCCGGTAAACTCTTAGGATTGGAAGCTGGTGCTCTCATCGACAGTTTTCAACCTAGGATATGTAACTGAAGTCACTTGGATTTTCAAATACAATGGCAGAAAACACTGTAGAAATAATAGCTGAAATCAGCTTGAATAGTGGCCACAAATTTGTCTAACTTGGTATAAATTTGGACTAGTGCTGTCTATATTATTCAGCCAAGTCACATCCTTGCTAGAAATTTCTGTAGGTTTCTTAAATGGATTTGTTCCTCCTGTATAGTGAAGCTAAATATAGTTATGGTAAGTTAAACTTGATTATGCATAACACACTTTAACTATGATATATTTGGAGATCTAAACACAATATTGTTCGAAACTAACGACTAGTGTTCTGATCTGTTTATTTCCAACAGCCTGATGTTCATTTGGTTGATTTCTCCTTTGTATCAACTAGATGACCCGTTGCGCGACTGCGCAACTGCCGGATGCAACTACTACATTGTTGTCACACAATTTATTTGTTGGTAAAAAGCAACTAATTTTTGTAGCATTCATTTAACTTACACCATATAGAAGACTTATTTATGTACACCAGATGCAAAGATAGTATTGTTTCCGTACGCTTTTTTATTTGGTACCCATCATTTGATTGAACTTAACATGTTTTCGGTAAGCTAATTAGCCCTCATTTTCAGTTTTATAATGATTTGCTACCCATCATTTGATTGAACTAAACCTGTTTTTGGTAAAGGTAATTAGCCCTCATTTTCAATTTAATATGGCACATATTTAAAAAATAGATGGCGCCACCAAGTTTTTCCGGTCGACTTGTTTTGTGCAAAGTAGGAGCTCGGTGGTTAATATTCTTGTAGCACACATAGAGGTATGTGGTACTTTGTATCTACAAAATATATTTTTAAGTTAGAGGGATATATTTATGAGCCATATGATGTTCAGCTTGCATTTAGTTTTGATGTTTTATATCAATTAAAGAATAGAATCTGAAGAAATAACTCAACTATTTTTCTTTGCACTTACTAAACTCAGTCACATATTATAGTAACCCGTTGTGCCACCAACTCAAGTGCTGAAAGCAAGACCAGTTTCAAGAAAACGGCTTAGACCAAAAAGATAAAAACATAAATAAAGCTGAATTGTAAACGGCGAAAAGCAAATATTATTTTCAGCGTTCATTTAGCTTGGTTTTGTATGGATGCTCTGAAAATCTGTTGTGACACCAGCGCAAATACGAAATCAAGATCCATTTCATTAAACAGTATACAAATACGAAGAAAGAAAATAATGAAAAATGAATTGTAAAACCGGTATAAGTAATTCATTTTTCCGTGTTCATTTAGCTCAGATATATATGGATATTAATCGGAAAATGCTGAAGTTGTTCGTATGGAACAACAATAAATAAAAAGCGGATTTAAATTGGTGAATCTACACAAACATATTTTTCAAAGACAAGACCATATTGTTTCCATAGGATCGCTTTGTTTCGCTACCCATCATTCAATTAAAATTAAACCGGCTTCGTGTAAGTAACTGGAAGTCGTTTCAGTTCGATGTGGCACATTGCATCTTAAAAACAGATGACACCACAAGTTTTTTCATTCAAATACTTTAGTGCATAGGATATCGACTATTAATAATCTTGAATATGTTGTGACGAATTACATATCCGACTGGCATAAATTTTCCCAAAACATAGTGCGTGTATATACAAAATCCAGAAGGCAGGCCTATTTTTTGGTTGGATATTTTATCAATCTGAAGTTATTCTCTATACTACTGCCGCGTGCAATTGTGTGACTTGAATTACTCGTTTATCTAAATAAATACTACAAAATCTTCTCAATCATGAAGAATATAGAGTATTGAAGGCAAGATACTTTGTACCATAGATTCAGACAAATACACCCAAAATATGTGAATTTAGTCAGCAGGGTTTCAATTAACATTGCAGAAGTAGCAATATGGAGGCATGCGGACTGATAACATCAAATTGAAACAGAGGTCTTTAAAAGCATAGAGATAGTCATAGAGTACATCTGCTGCCACGAAATGATGCTACCAGACTACTCAGCATGGAGATAGTCATTTATGCTTTGTATATGTCTACACCTATATAGTACCAGACTGCCCTTGAATTCCTTGATGAATGATGCTACCAAAGTTTATGCTCCACTGCTCGATAAGTTCTCCACGCTGATGCTGGTTGCTCTTACTGCACATAATAAGCAAATGCTCAATATACGGTACACGGACGATGGGGCTTTTCAAATCAAGACATGGTTAAATAGACAACAATAGTTTGGTCTAAGATCGTTGGACTGAGCCTGAATTAGGTCAAACATCACTCTAAATAGCTTAGGTGAAATGCTAAAACTCTACAGCGACTACTCAGACATTTTGTGCACCTTGAAGTTAGCTTCCTGGCATAACAGTACCATTACTACAATTAGCCCTATAAGGTGAAATTATCTCTGGAAATAAGTGTTGAATTCATAGATATTTAGAAAAGGAAGAAATCTAAACCAATATACTCTATGAAGGACATATGAGAGCTCTCTTTACTCAACACTCTGTTTGGGTAAATCTAAACCAAGCAAAAAGTTCAGTGGTAAAATCATATTGGAGAAGATGATGGTCCCCCATTTTCAGGACAACCAGACAGATGCATCAATCACTAATGAATTCTGACATCAGCCGAGCTTGTTTCATATCAGCCAAACTGAATGACAACTCAAGAAAGCCGATGACTTACAAAGTTGCAGACAAGAGATCTTTCAGGAGTAACATCTACTAATAAGAATCCATAAAACCACCACAGAAAATTTGTGTGACAAAATATAGCATCTGTTTCAGGCTTTCAGGCATCTAGTTATTCAATTATTTAGAGGTTATAGCAACTGATCCTAAATAAAGCACGTAAATTATTATGTGAGTGGCCTGGCACTACCAAAGCAAGCTGAATTCCAGCTATACCCACCAAAGGTCTGAGGAGCTACCAAATAACATGCCAGAAAATAAAACTGATATTTACTTATTCAATCACAATGGCAAGGTAGATAAAATAAATCCTTCCTCTTGATGACATGCCTCTAAAGGAAAAAATATCAGCCCAGCGACAATCAGGTGACTTGCCGTTTAAAAATACATAACAAAGAAGATATGTCCATACACTCTTAGTTCTACTGGTAAAGAATTAAATATGAACTTGCTCTTATTTATCTGCAATCTAATAGTTCTGTTGTTTAAGAATTAAATGCATATTAGGGAAGATACAACACTTTCAAGTTTCCAATATCAGAAAAATAACGGCTTCAAGTAGATATATGTCTCAGGTCTGATTATTTTCTAAGTCAGCTGTAAGTATGTGTCAGTAATATCCTAAAGGAGGACCTAGGCTCATCTGCAGTAATAGAGAAATTCTATCATGTTGAAATACATCAAGGGCGCCATTATGAAATATAGCTTAACTATCTGAAAGATCACATATATTTTTTCTTGACCTTATCTTTCTGAAGAAAGGAAGCGTGACACTATAAAATCCCCAAAACAGCGCCAGAAAGGAAGCGCGACCAGCAAATGGGATTGAAACAAAATCTAATCAATCAAAGTTCAAATCTTTCCCAAACTCGCATGCATTCCTTTCAAGAGCAAATGAGTAAAGTCATATCCATTATAATTAGATACTTAATTTTGAGAAAACACCGTAAAGAATCATACACATAAGTACGGGAATGCTTACCAACCAGATGAACAACATTTCCCTCCAGCATTATAGCCAAAACCGTGGTCTGAAGGTTTCTCCTGAGCAAATTCATATCTAGATATATTATATATACATCAAGCTTGTACCACAACCACCACCAAGAATTTACCGAAATAGAACAGAAAAAGTGTAACAAGAACCGTCTGAAAAGCACAACAAAATAGCTGACATCTTATTTTCTTCCCCAGTGCTATCTTCCATTTTATCCAACCACAACACAAATGTAGAAAAAACAATAGAAATCAGAGGGAAAGATAGGCAAAGCGAGCTCCATTCGACCAACTTTGTTGACATAAACTCAAATATGTCATCTGGGGAAAGAAGGATTGTATCACCAAGAATAAGATCCTCGGGCATGCTACTGTCTGATATTGTCTTCTTGACTTCCCAGACCTAGAGACATTAATTCTGGTGGACTGTCATCTCTGGCTTAGAGATGATACAGCAAGTAAAAAAACAACTGACCAACGCACCTGTCCAAGCCCAAACCTACCCAGTCCACGTCTAAATAAATGGCCAACAGCTGACGAAAGATACTAAAGGCCAGGTGTGTATGTCTCGCCAAGACAGCTAATATCAATTTTTATAACAAGCTTTTTCTTGAGTAACTATCAGTCTCGAATCTACTCAAAGCTTTGACAACAAACATGAAAATTAACTGTCGGTCAGAATGACACACGAAATTTGGTATTACTTACATCAATGATATTATAGGAGGTGCATGGCCCTTAATTTTGCAGGCCTGAAAAACGGGTGCCTGAATAAACCAAGGGAAATAAAATTCAGTTAAATAAAGCAAGCACAGTCGAGAACTAAATAGAAGATCTAACATAGCTAATGGTTCTCCAAGCAGAGGAACTTTGGAGAAATTTAAACCACATATGTCTGGAAAGGTAATTACAGTTTCTAACATGGAATCCAAAGCCTGCCTGGCCAAATAATTTACTTCTGCAGAAAAAATCATTCCCTCAACGGGGCCAATCCAATTGGCTAAATAAATATATGGAAGAAGAGGCAAAAGCGAAAATCAAGATTGATTCACCTCATAGAGGAAAGGAACATCACCGTCAACAGTGGGGTGCAAATTCTAAGTGTTCAGGGTGTCAGTTAGCTACCTTGAGCGTATTTCTCGCTACAACTAATGACGCGTGAGACAATAACAAACAGCTCAAATGATTTATGTATAAACTGATATCTTCAATATGAGATTATTTTTTATCACTAAACCCAAGCCAATGTTGAAAGTGACTGGCTGCTGCCCAGGGTCCTTGGTACTAAAATATAACCAGGATGAATGCACATGAAGCTGATTGCCTGTGATCGGATAAAATATCCAACTAATGAAATAAATAAAGAGAAATTGGGGATGGTGAGACATACACAGTCAAGAGAAAAGGGAGATGACTTGCAGCTCTGCATTCAGCATCACCAATGCAGCCGATCAATTCCACTGCTGAGACCACAACAACGGCCTTATTGGTATCTGTAAACCTTGAAGAGAGAAACCTCAGAATTAGAGATCTTAAGTTTTCTAAGGTTGTAATAGTACCTGGTTAAGAGTACAAAGGTAGCAATTGGGAATTATCTAACCACCTCAAAAGATAAAGCTTTGCCCTCGCAAAGAACAATCTGCATAGAAACCTCAAGAGAACATCACAAAGCAATAGAGCAACAAAAAGTACTTTAACACTTTCACCCGAGCTCTGATATGCTGCAGAAATGTAAGTATTGCACAAACCCAACTCAACAATAAAAGGACAAATGTATTATTTCTATGTGAAAAGCTTTAATTATTACAGTCATGTCCAACAACTAATCTTAGTCTCCATGTATATGACTTTTGCTTGATATACATAAATGCAATGTAAGCACATAATGTTCATTTTAATATGAGCCAGAAATCAATGTAGAAAATAACACAATACTGGAAATTTTATAAATAATGAGATGAGCAGAGGGGTCTGCAAACCAAATAATCTATAACACTAATAAGCAGAAGATAGTTTTCTCTATCCTACATCTGATCTCTCAAATGTGCAGGAAATTACAGAATATGGACTTCTTTCATACAAGGTCAAAAAAGAAAACCATAAGCAGAGGATAGGCTAAGCCAAATTCTGACAATGCAAAGACAACCCGAATCTGCGATACAATATAAGTATATGAAGACATTAAAAGGAAATTGCTACCAAAACAAAAGAACGACCTATTTTAACCAAGTGCATACCTAATTCTTTTGTACCAAAGAGACCCCAAAAGAAAAATTAGGATTGAAAGCCTGACCATCCTTGTAGTTTGCCTATTTTACCAAATGCCAAGATGGAATCATAACTTATTTCAGGTCACGACCCAAGAACCAACATCAAAATCATCAAGCATTTCCAAAATACTCTGCCATTCAGTGATGACGGGTCTTTGCATGCGAGCTACTCAATTAGAACTTGAAAGGACAACAGGACAGGAATATGACAAAAGAAGTGTCAAATCAAAAGCGCACAATCATAACTATCTTCTTTTCATAACATAATCCAATTACAGAAAAGCAGACACAATGGTTGTACTCACAGCAACAATGTTACATCAATTATGGCCAGCAGTCGGTAAAATAATATACAGCTAGTACGTAGAATCATCCTTGATCTTGAGATTACTTGAAGACAACAAATTATCTAAAGAGCAAATTATTAAGTATTTGTACAGAGCTAGCTAGTCTGGAGGCAAGGGGCCACCTGGATTGGGTGCGGCAAACTGTAACAAAGAAGTAAACTAATTTTGGCTAATTAGAAATTTTGCACTCCAAACAGCTAGAACCCTATACTAAATTCTTTACTCAAGAAGCAATAACGAGACCAAAAGTAATAAAATCTATGATTCTAAAAGCACTCTTGATCAACGCATATAATTTTCACAAATGAAACCAACATCTTGTAAAAAATTCAGCATGTACCAGATGCAAATCAAGCTTGTTACTGTGTTGATATTAAAGCACACACTTTGCAAGTATTAAGTGGTCATTTCAAATAACTCACTCTGAATTGACATGATTAACTCTCCTTCTCCCCTCTGCACCTATATTGACCGAATGACATGAATATTAGTACACATAAAGGATGCTGCAATATAACTTGAAGATGGTAAATCTGGGTGAAAAGAAAATGCTCAGTATAACTTGAAGATGCCACAAGGAACCAAAAAGTGAAAAAACATAAAAGAAGCAAACTTGTAGATGAAGCAACACACCAAGAACATGTGCGCCTGAGCATAAAAAAGCTAATGGCATCCACTGAAAGCGGCCAAGATATGAATTTAGCAACTCTTATCACTCTCTCAATTCTAAGTTTTTTTTCACTCAAACTTCAGTTTAACCAGAAATCACGACCAAAAGGAACCAAAAAAATATAAAAGGAAACTTGTAGATGAAGCAACTCACGAAGAACATGTGCGCCTGAGCATATAAAAGCTGCCGCCGTCCACTGAAAGTGGCCAAGATATGAATTTAGCAACTATATCACTTTCTTCAATTCTGAACAAATTTCACTCAAACGTCAGTTTAACTAGAAATCAAAGCGAAACAAAGGATCTACCACAACATCATCATGTATCTCAACCTAAAATCAAAGGCATCACAGCCAATCAGCAATTAACTTCACACGCCATGTATAAATAAGTATCAGGAGTAGTTTCTGCAATGAACCAGCAAACATGTACACCATGTCCAAGCCAGAAACGATTGTCAACAAGCAGTTTAGTTTTTGCACTCAAATTATCAAGAAAAGCATGATGCAATACAGAACTCGGTGGAGCTTCCGAACCAAATCAGGACCATCCTCAAGATCTGCAACATATAATCCAGTGTCCCCATAACTTAATCACTAAACATTCAAATGGAAGAAGAAAGATAGAAAGAAACTCACTGTCACCTGATCGTCTCCTCGGCAATTGACCTAAGGTGAACAAGCCCACCAGTATGGCGCATGTTGCCGCTAGCAATATATCTGAAAACAACATGTCACAAAAGGGTCACGAATAGCAATCATCAATTGGATATTCAGAACAAGAAAACAAATAACATTGTCCAGCAAGAGTTCGAGCCCATACATGAGTATTGAGAAATCAACAAGTAGTTCAGTTACTTGATATGTCATATACTCAATCAAAATCTTCTTGTATAATAACCATACATGAGTATTGAGAAATCATAAACGCAAGCAATTGACCTACACTTGTGCTGCTCATTGCCCAGCGAGAGTTCGAGCCCATAAACCGCTGAGAACACTGCCAAGACAAAGAAAAATGACATCAGGCTCTAACATAACACCAACAAATGCAATAGTAAGCATTCGTGTACTGGCCAACAAATAATAGAAAGGAAAATAGATAACTCAAAATTGATCTTGAGTATTTTCAAAAATTTCTATCCTTTACAAAAACAAATATGTAAATATTAGTATATATGTTGAGACATTTTCACCTGATTTGCATTTTCCATGAGACCAAACCATTACAACAACAAATCTGTAAATCCTTCTCTCTGTTAAGCACTAACATAAACTATCTTATGGACAGACTCACAAAAGATCTCTCATGCCAACAGAGTGGGGAACAACTATAATCGATGTAGGCATAAAGAAGCTTGCAAAATATCAATACACATCTAAAATTGGATCTACTTTAAATCCAGCGTACAAAATATTTAGCTTTATGGGAACTGTTTTTCCAGCTCAAATAGTTGAAATGAAAAGGAAAATACGAAATGGTACCTTTTGTGAGTTGGCACCCGTGTGAAGCTCCCATCTCAACAATTAAACCATCAGCTGCAAAATTGAACACCCTTAGACCCTACTTCCTGCAAGCAATTCATCAAGCACACATAAGCAGTAAAAATTGAAGATATAATTCAGTAAAATCATTCAATTTTAATCTAAAATAAGGTAGCCACAGATAAATTTTAGTCTACAACTAAGTAATGTGAGAAACATTATATAACCTTTCACGATTTAATCAACCAGCAGTAGCACATAATGCCTATTATAGACTCTAGAGAGCAAACATACCTGCACCAGCGAAGGAATCCACGAATAAGTTGCTGATGCAAATGGAGCTCTTCTATTTGGACCAAACACCAATAGATCTGCAAAGCAACAAAAGCCAATTAGTAAGCACATTCAGAGACCAACTCAAATCCTTGAAATGAGAAGGAAATTATGAAAGGGTACCTTTTGTGAGTTGGCACCCGTGTGAAGCTCCCATCTGAACAATTAAACTATTAGCTGCAAAATTGAACCTCCTTAGACCCTGCTTCCGGCAAGAAATTCATGAAGCACTCAATACTCAGTAAAAACCGAAGATATAATTCACTAAATCATCCAATTTTAATCTATAAAGAGGTAGACACGGATAAATATAAAGAGGTAGCATTAGAATGGTTGGAAACAAACAAGCATATACAGCAGGATCTAAAGAAGAATTTACTGAGTTAGTGTACAGGATACAGAGAAATATTTAACTTCACGAGCTCCTCACAAATTTGTACAGACCTGGTACAATAAAATTAAATCTACACAAGAAAAAATAACCTCACGAGCTCCTTACAAATGAGTAGAGAGAGGAGAGGAGGGTTAGGCAAACCTGGAAGAAGAGAGGATGTATGCATGGACGACATGGGAGAGAGAGGATGCGTGGACCAACTCAGGCAGGCCCGTCATGCAGCTGATGTCGCTGCCGCCGCCGCCGTTGCCGCTCCCTGCCTCCGCCGCCGCCGCCGTTCCCTGCCGGCGCGCCGGCCGCCGCGCCGCCGCCGCCGTCTCCCCTGCTCTGCGCCCCCAAATGCCGCGAGGAGCCCCGCACGGACGGCCGGGCAGCACAAGATCGAGAAGATCGAGAGGAAGGAGAGCTGGGACAGGGGTGGCGGCGGGCGTGGAGAAGAAAAGCAGGGGATTGGAGGAGAAGAGAGTGCGGGTGAGTGGCTAGGGTTTCACTGGGTTGGTTTTGTCCCATGCACTGAGCGGGCCGAACTGAGCGACGTGAGCGAGCTGGTCTCGTCCACTGATTTTTGGGCCCAGTGTGTAACTTGCCCCACAATGTCATGCACAAATCAGGCAGCACGAAGTAAAAAAAAAATCAACCGCATCCAACGGCTGTGGTGAAAAGTGGGAGGTGAAAAATACTGTTCACCTCCGATCCTACGGTCAAAATTGGCCAGGAGGGGCAAACAACCTCAGCATGCGGGTAGCCTCTTCTCATTTATAGTAGTAATATATGCGACCGGTAACAGAAGACGTTCAGAATCTGAAGTCAAAACTCAATAACCCTGAATCCAAATCAGAAGGGCCAAGTTCTCTCAATAAAGTGGTTGCTGCCCCCAATGGGCTGATTCACCGTGGGTCGCTTCCTGCTGGGGAAGTTTTGATAGCGTGTCTGAGTTCTATTCCAGTGAGAGAGAAACAGTGCAAATTTTCTTTATTATTTACCATGGTTCGTGTCAGTTTGGTAAACTATTAGTCTGCATTTGGTTTCAGAGGATGGCTTGTGAAATGCACCACGGTACATGCACAGCTAATTGCATTCAGTCACCGAAGTAACATCAATAACACGTAACTAGGCAAGACTGCATACACACAAGGATCTCGAAGAGATACAATACATTGCAAATTTATACTTCAGCAATGGGCACTCCCAGCAGCCGAAGTGTTCACCCAATGTGTCTTCAGCGAAGTCTTAGGCCAAGAACCCAGTGCATTATTTGCAGCGGTGTAGTCAAAACTCAGAAGGGCGGCGGCGAGCCGCCAGGGCCTGAGGACTATAGAGTGCTAAAAAATGGGTACTAGTGAAAAAGCACTCGATAAATAAAATAAAGCAAAGTCAATGAGCAAAGCACATCTTAAGTTCTTAGCAGCCATGCTGAGCAGCAATGTGCATCTTCAGTTTCAAAGGGCAAGCGTGGTACAATTTTTTATCAACAGTGGTGGTGCCCACAAATCCAACAGATAGCCATTTACAAAAGAAAGTAGTGGACCATTACAAAAACAGATAAACCATTAGGTTCATACCATGTTCTAAGTTCGGCTGCAGCATACAGTAGTTCGATGGATCACCGGTAAGCAAATCTAAAACATGTTTCTTGCCTAAAACATGACGTTTCAAATTAACAAAGCTGACGGAGAACAATAAGGCACAGCATGTATTCAGCTGTTCAGTTGCAGTGCTAAATTCAGAAGGGAAAAAGTTGACTATGATACAACCATTTAATATGACGGGTAGTGCTCGAAGGCCTTCTAAAAATTAGATGCAGCTTGAAAGTCAACAAAGAGGAAATGTGACTCTTTTAATCGCCAGCTACAACATTGGTAGATCTCAAAAAAATAAAATACAACATTGGTAGAAATAGGAAACGACCTAAAATATTGACAATCAAGAAGGACCACTAGTAGATAAAAAGGTAAAAATCAATTCTTCTGTTCTGATAACAATTCAGTATTAAGAAGCACCACTAGATACATAAACTGAAGTCAATCCTCAGCCCAGCACCACTCAATACATAAACTGAAGTCAATCCTCAGCCCTAGAAAATAGAGACATGAGGCGGATCAGTCGGTAAATATTTCAAAAACAGAGCAAAATGACTTGGTGTTTTTAGCATCAACACACACAGTAGTGACTTCAGCCTGAAAGGGTATCGAAACAAGGATTCATTTTATGCAACCACATAACAGTCAAAGTTTCTGATCATCACTTCACGTACATAAATGCAAAAGGAAGAAGCCAGCAGGCTCATACTTGACCCAATTCACAGATATTGCAGCTCATGAGGACATCTCATCTAGGCATTAAGAAGCACCACCACATGTAACCGCCTTCAGATGAAAAGGTAAATCATTCACAGCACAATCTTCTAGTGTCGTAAAGAATGTATGAGGAAGAAGAGTTTGTTTCAATCGAAGTCTATAAGCATGAAACTGTTGGCCATCAAGATGGAAACTGTCAACCAGCTTGCCGTCAATGTCCACGTAAAACAGCCACTGGCCATCACAGATCAGCAAGAGTACATCACCATCGGATGATACAACGTTCACATCCCAACTGCCTTGACCCCTTCCAAACTGCCCCCTGATTTCTGTGACAGGCAATTTGACCCGGTATTTGTTCTCCCAGACCTCACCTTCATAGTTCTGCAACACCCATATATCAACCACTTTCACGACATCGTTATAGTTATAGATGCCAAGGGTTTCATCCATCTCAAAGATATATGACTTGGCAGGAACAACAGGAGCACGCATCTTCCGGAATGACTCGGTTGTGGTGTTGAATACAGTTAATAGTCCGTTTTCGCTCTGATGCTGCAGTGGAGACCAATGCAAGGTATCTCGGGCAAGGGCAGGTGTGCGGAAGCGCAATGCTGATGCTGCCCCCCAATGTACCTTGGTGGCTGGTCGGAGCCCAACGCAGAGACATAGCAGCCAATTTTACAGTAACTCATACTGTACAGTAACAACCGGTACTCGCCAGAGGGGCGGTTCAGGTACATTCCTAATACACTGAAAAAACCGGAGGCCGCCAGTTGCCGGAGGAGAGCATGCTGACGCGTAGCCAGGTTGCATACCGAGAAGCGGCTGTTAGACGGGGCTTCCCTGCAGAGGATGACGAGGCCATCGCAGGAGGCGTCCAGCCACAAGGATTTGTCATTGTCAAGCCGGACGACGGGTTGGAGCTGGCCGTGGGGAGCCCGGTGGTCGAAGGCGATGATGTTTTGGTGGCTCCCGTCGGATTTTCCGCAGATGATGGGGAGGGAGGGCTGTCGGCCATGGTGCGCCAGGAGGAATTCACGGGTGGAGGTGGTGCGGCGCCACGCGCGGCAGACGGCGCGGCAGCGGAGGACAACTTTGGGGGGCAGGCGGACGAGAATCTCCCAGACGACGATCTCATCGGGGAGGCTGGGGAGGAGAGGCGGCGCTCTTGCAGTAACAGCGTCCGCCATGGTCGGCGATTGGGTTCGCGTCCAGTCCCAGGAGTTGTGGGAGTTTTGTGCTGGTGGCGGCGGCGGAGGAGACTTAACTCGGGTTTAGCGAGGTTGAGTTTGCGTATAGAACTTTTGAAACGGGCTGGGTACAGTTCAAAACAAAACGTGGCTGGGCTTAGCCCAGAGAGAGATCATCACTTTTAAAACTTAAATAGATTTCCCTAAAAGGAAAACTTAAATAGTTCGTCCCTCCATCGCTGGTCAACACTTTTAATTTGTAATATAATTCATATTTATAACATGTCCACAAAATTAATATAAAGATATATGAAATGGATTGTGTTTTGCAAAACAAATGTAACTGTACAATTTATACATTTCCATTTCATATAATTTAGTACTATGTTCATATTAGTAGTCAAAATCGTGCATTAAAGATCCGCAAAAAATTAGCGTGTCTTATGTTTTGAGACGGTGGGAGTATAAGAAATATGATCTTTAGCGGACTGATTGGCAGGAGATAAATATACGTATTGTTATATAATTTTTACTAGTAGCAAAGGAGTTTGAAATTTTACTTTGGATCTCTGGTACTGCCAAAATAATTTTCAGATTTTCTTTATTTGTCAAAAATCACAAAAATAAATAACAAACGTAGTGACCTACATGTGTATTTTAACCTGTGAAAAAATGTTTGGACGTGTTTCTACATTTTTGAATTTGCTTTTTGACACATGAAAATAACAACATTATTTTTTGATGGTAATGAACATTCAAATATGCATGCATGATTTTTGGAGATCTCTTGTGTTCCTAGGAATTTTTAAAACATAAGTTTGTGTACGATGAGCACTGATGCCCGGGATCCAAAAAAGCTTAACTTGCGAAGATTCTTGGTAGAACGGTTACATAGGAATCAAAGAGTAAGAATAAAAAACGCATACGCATTCAATTGGACAGCCGAGATCTTTGTAATAAATGTATATGTCTTTTAAGAGAAACAATAGAATATAGTTCTTCCTGCTGCAGAAACCGACGCCAAGAGCCCGAATTGTCGGTTTCGGGCACTCTTGGCATCGGCGAGTGATGATGAGGATGAGACCGGCCTCCTCGTCATGGACCATCTCGTGGTCGAGGTCGCTACAGTATCTCTGGTACACCAGAGCTGGTGCATTGTCGAGCATAGCTAAAAGGACCGAGAAGGAATGTCAACAAAGACTAGCAGTGATAAGTTTGGCCTTGCCTCCGCATTCTCTGGTAAAATCTTCGTCTATAGGTCTACTGGAAGGTGGTACTCTCACCGATTGTTTTCAACCTATGAGATGTAATTGAAGCCACTTGGATTTTCGAATACAACGGCAGAAAAACATAGTAGAAATAATAGCTGGAATCAGCTTGAAGTGGCCACAAATCTATCTAGCTTGGTATAAATTTTGACATGTGTTGTCTGTATTATTCAACTATCACATCCTTGCTATAATCTTGTAGTTTTTAATTTGGCCAAAATTTACGCGAATATTCCGACATTCCATAAAATATAAAAAAAATGCTATAGAAAAACCGTTATCTACATATATCAAAAATGTAAATATATTAATTCATCAAGAATTTTCTATTCAAACATACTCATCAAAAAAAAAAATATGAAGACATACCAACATAACAACACACAAAAAATGCTAACATTACGTGCCACGTTGCCGAAAATCAAATTCGAAGATTCCAAAAAAAATGCCTTACAAAAGACTCACACATTTTGTCTTCATTTCAAACAATTTAAATCTGAACATTTCTCTTTTTAAAAAAAATCCAAACCATCATCAAAATTTGACATCAAGGGCGCGGCGTGCGCCGCGCCAAATACCACTAGTCCTACCTAATCGATTATCGAATGAATGAACACGAGGCAACATCAAAACATAGTGCTAACATGAAACTAAAAAATGTAAGATCGTGAAGATATATATATATATATATATATATATATATATATATATATATATATATATATATATATATATATGATTTCGCATTATAATTCGAGAGGCACTAACTTACATTTTAATGGAGCATCTATTAAGTGATTTATCATCCATATCAATGACCGAAAGCCAAAAATCACCCTATATGTGATCAAAATTCAAATTGTTGCGCATGGGGACCGCGCTTGCCAATATCTAAAGAAAAGATATGCTTATCTCATTGGTAGCGCATCACATATGTGGCATATTTATTCAGTGAGATAAATTATTATTTGTGCATAGATACATAAGAAAACTCTGTTGAGACATAGGTCACTCGCAACCAAAATAGGGATCAAATTTCTGTGTGCTACATATATGGCTAGTCGGTGGCGACCATGGTTTGAGTCGGTCCCTTAAGAATGAGGAGGCGTGTCATGCATGCATACATACATGTGTGTGTTCTCTCTAGCAAGATTGAAATTTATCAATAGGGCTGCATGAATTGTCCTTAGCACTTTTCTTGTGTAGATATGGAGGCATGCGACAATTGTGTGCATCAGCAAACCAACAAAAAATAGTTCTCAAAGAAACTAAAAAATGTCGAGGTCAACTTAAAAGTTTTGGCGTGTTCTTCAAAAGTTCATGACCACCATGTTAATTATAGTGGGTCTTCGTTCATACGGACCAAAAACTATCATTGTATAAATTTAATTAGCAAAAGTAGGCATGTGACATGGGAGTGCTATAAATACACTACCCTACCCTACCCTACCCCTCACTCTATTCATCCCCAAGCTCTAATCCCTCTTCATAGTTCACAGCCTTCATACTACTCACTTCTCCATAATATAAAATTCCAGTGTCTCATGGATCCAGTACTCAACCAGGGTTGGACGTCCTCTGAGGTAGAGGAGGCTAGGTCACTCATTATTAGGCTCAACAACAATAAAATTATCTATGATGACAACGATGACAAGAACAAGAAGCACAACGACATCATGGATGCTCTTCATGCATTGTTCCCGTCAAAAACCTTGCAACAGATAACTGATCTTTACGTCGATCTCGTTGTGGAAATGCATACGATGTTGTGGAAGGACGAGAACAATGTTACAAGTGGAAGCACATATAATGTTTGCACTGCTCATGACCTCGTGAATCGTAACTTTGGGGTGTCGGAGGAGGGTGGTGCCAGGGCCACACATGACTTTTGCACTGTTGGTCACCTCGTGCACTGCAACTTTGGGGTACAAGTGGAGGCAACAACCATGGATGATAATGGATTGGTGTTTGGCTTTACAATGGATGATATGAGGATCACAGAGATAGAGGATATGCTTCCTATGGAAGAAAATAACAAGATGGATTTGTTGGAGAACAATATTTCACATGATCAACCAGTTGTTGCCCCACATCATAGAAGATATTGGACCACTGAAGAACACAGGTCTTTCACTTCACATTTTCTTGTTTGTCATGTAGTTTTAATTGCTGTTCATTTCAATAAATAAATAAATAGTAATTACGAATTATGTGTGAAATTATTATATGACAAAGGGCGGTTAAATTTGTGATGCTATTCACTTTACTAAATATATATATATATATATATGGAATTATTCAATTTTCATTTCTGGTAAATACAAATACCATGTAAGTTTGTTGACGAACTTTCATGTTTTATTTTTCTTTGTGACTGGTGAAATTCCTGTGATTTGACCTTCAATAATAGGAAACCATACAATAAATTCAGGTATTAAATTCCAATTTGGCACTGCTTGTCCAAATGGAAAGATCAATCAAATTTCTGTCAGTTTATCATAGCAAAATTGAGTTATATAATTCTAAAAGTGTAGGGTGTTAAGCTAATCAAATAATGTCACAAAATTTAATTTATTTATGGGTTCTTTTGTGTGCGGGGTTATTCATAGTTTTCTGATATGTATACATATTATGTATTACCGTAAAAGCGACAAATACATACTTTCCTTCCATATCTATATATCTACAAAAGACAGCTTATTAAATATCTGTAAAACTATTGGTTGCTTAAAAAACAACTTGACGCTTCATATTCAGTCAAGATTAACCTAACGAATTGTACTGAACCTCAACTTTTTGTAGGTTGTTTCTACGTGGGCTGCGTGTCTACGGCCGTGGAGACTGGAAAAATATATCCAAGTATTTCGTCACCACTAAGACTCCAGTTCAAGTCTCAAGCCATGCACAAAAGTACTTCAGGAGGCAAGAGAAAAGAGCATTGTCAGAGAGGCAACGTTATAGCATCAATGATGTCGAGCTCCACGATGCGGACCCCTTGGCAGTTGATAATAGTTCTGGCCCCTCGCAAGCGCTCGATTTCACAGGTCTCAACCATGAACGACCTAGCTCCGTTATGGGCACCTTTCATATACAATCAACAAGCGTTTCAGCAAACAGTGTGGAGTGAGGAGCAGATGATGGGTTCTGCTGCAGCTCTAATGGACGGGGTAGGGAACTTTGTACCTGCTTGTCAACAAGAATCGACTTATTTTCCTCCTGGCAATGTCTGAACAAGATGTATTAGATTGTAGGCTTGGGCATGCCTGGAATAGTACAATAAAGGCATGTATTCCTGCCAAAATGGCAACATAATATGCTCAAGTCATTATGACTAAAGTCTGGCTAATCAATAAATAAGAAACAATGTATTTCACTTGTTATTTACTAATGTCTTAATCAATTTAGTGTTCGTTTCATATCCTTTTTTTTCGCAAAATTGTATATTGTATTTGTATGAACACACTGCAGTTAGCGTACACATGTTGCCTCAATACCTGACCTGACTAATGCATTATAATGGACCATATATTATTGTTGCATACAACCCTTCATTACAAGATTGCAATCACCCCATGAAAAACACAATAATCTAGAGAAAAATAAGCTTGATAGTTTGGGTATATTTAATAATATTGTCTCTAATAAGATTTGGTTGTCAATTTTACCCTCTACTCGATAGCATACAGATCCTACAGACTTCCACTAATGGTGTTCTTGTAATCCCCCACCATGCATTATCAAAGAATTGTTCCTTTTAGGCGTTTTCTTGTGACAATTGAGTTTTGACGCATTCGGTATTTTATAAAAAACAGAGCCTCCGGAAGAACCCTAATGCTCTAGCATCTATAGAGTTTTAGCCATTCCATAAAAAAAATAGATGGCACTAATCACCCGTAGCATCGGGGTCCTATGGCATTGTCGTCTTGACTCTTGACCTGGACATGTCTCTCTTTCCATTTTGTCCAAGTTTTTTTCCAAGTTCTTGCACTAAACTAGTACGACAATCACCTGTTTGTGAACCATGTCAACTTGGAAAGAAACATCATCTGCCCTACATCTACTGCTTTTAAAATTGTGCCTTTTCAACTAATAGAATGCAACTAATAGAATGCAACTTATGGACCTCACAGGTGTTGTTCTTAACCATTAATTTCTTTGATTACTCATGGATGTTTCATCTCCCCATGTATCCTAATGTGCGTATAATCGGCGTTCCTTCACGCTCGTTGGTGCGCAATACAATGCCCCATTATTTTTGTAGTGTGATAACTGTGACGGATTTGTCGACACCCCCTCTGCGATGGCTTGTCATATTGGGCAGTTTCATGAAGCGACAAGGACGAATGACTCATCCTCTCTATGAACAACATACTTCTCACCCTTCTCATTCACGGTAATATTGTACGCAAATATTGGTTGATGATCTCCATCGCATAGCCACCCATCTCCTAAATTGGTGGCCCTCCCCACTCCACTAAGTCACCGCATACTTTCTCCTTTGTGGATGTCACCCCACATATGATCATATGTGAGTCCTCAAGTCGTTGTGCTTTCCTAATATATACATAGAACCATACAAACAAACTCTCCCCTCACTCCTAATGTTCTTTCATCGGATGCCCTTTAAATCACAAGGGTTAACGGTCATTACATCGTCGGGACCGGAAAGTTATTATACCATGACAAGTTACATTTGATGAATGTAAATTTTCACTTTTTTCCGGCGATGCCACACTTCAGCCTACTGTGCCTCTAGCCACAACAGATCCCACTAAACATTCTCTGGCGCTCCACCCGCTTTGTACTTCAAGTACCACGAATCCACCTTGGGATCAGGCAAAATCAGATCTTCCTCGTTTGTCGTTTTAGGATTAGCTCCATCCACTAGTCTGGTGTCGCTTTTTGTGCCCACTAGCACTTCACCATCACTCATATCATCATCTATCCCGGCCCACTGAACCGACCGTTCGCCAATCCCATCACCACATACCTCCAACCGCTCATGACGCCCACCTTACCACCATTGATTACCGCCACATGTGATTTCCGTATCTCTACAAAATCTATGACGCATGAAAACCCTTGTTAAATATGCATTTACTCTTCCTAACCAACAACGTAATACCCTAGCCAAGTTGTCTTTCTTAGGCAACCCTAGCCAAGTTGTCTACATCATTAGTAGGATGCATGCTTCCTATATCAGGGTCGGGTCCACATGAGTATTGCCCGTGCGGCCGCAAAAGGCCCCAAAACTTCCGACATGGCCTTATACTTGATCGACAGTCTAGTACTCACTCCGTTCCAAATTACTTGACTTGGGTTTGTCCAAATACGGATGTATCTAGACACTAAACAAGTATAGATACATCCGTATTTGGACAAACCCAAGTCAAGTAATTTGAAACGAAGGGAGTAGACGCTATAGCACTGCGAGTTTATTTTTAGCTCCAAAACGCTAGGAGAGTTGGGCTGGCGAACATGCAATGCGCTTTGGTGCTTAGTGCTGGACTTGACTTGACAGGATTTGAATCTTCTAAAGAAATACACGACGTGAGTCATACGAATACATGTTGTCGATCGCTTCCTCCCAAGCGACACGATTTTACCGATTCAGGGTCGGGTCCACATGAGTATGGCCCGTGCGGCCGCAAAAGGCCCCAAAACTTCCGACATGGCCTTATATATACTTGATCGACAGTCTAGTAGACGCTATAGCAATCCCAAACAAAGCAACCCGTTCCCCACCCTCGCTGCTACAGTGTAGCCGGGCGATTTTTCTGGAACCTCCTGGTCGCCACTCTCTCGCCGTCGCGGATCCGTGGGATCCTTCTCCCCCCGTCCGCTCCGGCGGCGGGTGGGTGGGGATCCCCGGATCTCTTCGTGTACATAGAGATGGGGTGAGTGGGTACCCGCCGGCGGCGCTGTGGAGACGGCGGTGCGGTCGGTGGCGTTTTGGGTGTCGGCGACCTTCCTCTTCGGCGGTGGAGTTCCGGTGGTGCTCCGTCGCGCGGTCGTCGTCTTGCGGGAGCTCGACGCCCGGTGCGGCGCTCGAGTTCGTCTGCTTCCGGCCGGATCTGTGGTGGTGGCAGATCTGGTGGCCGGATCTCGAAGCTGGGCAGGTTGAGCAACTTCTCTCTGCCTCGATGATGAAGATGGCCGGGGAAAAGAGGAGAAGACGGGGTGGTGGGGCGCTTGCCCTGCTCGTTCATCGTTTTCGGTTCCGTCGCGGCGCGGCGGGCGGCTCTTGTGGCTTTCTCCTTCGTGTGTGGTGCCCCTGGGGCGAGGTTAGTTGGATGACGGCGTTCTTCATCCTCGGCGCCGGTGATGTTGCTCTGGCTTGTTCGAGTTCTTCCCCTGCGTATGTTGTTCTGTTCATCGTTGTTGTACTGGGTACTTTGTACGTGGTATATTGTTGAATATATGTGGGTTCTCAAAAAAAAAAAAAAAAAGTAGACGCTATAGCACTGCGAGTTTATTTTTAGCTCCAAAACGCTAGGAGAGTTGGACTGGCCACCCTGGCCTGAACAATGCGCTTTGGTGCTTAGTGCTGGACTTGACTTGACAGGATTTGAATCTTCTAAAGAAATACACGACGTGAGTCATACGAATACATGTTGTCGCTTCCTCCCAAGCGACGCGATTTTACCGATTCATCCCCTCCGATCCTGACAGAGTTAGCGACGTGACGCAAGTAAGCCCCAATTCATCTCATCTCGGTACAATTTTTGTTTCATCACGTAATCGGGTTATCTCAAATTTACAACCAATAAGCCAATTTCGTCATGATCCTGTAAATCGCCAATAGACCTGGACTGATTCCCGTCTCCTCGATGGCCACTCGCCAGAGTAGCAGTTCACCCGGACCAGATTACGAGACGCGGTGAGTTCCGTTGGTATGTCTAAATTAGCAAATAATAGAATCTTTTCATGATGTCGTGTCCCTTTAATTTTCTTTTCTACTAGTCTTGTATCTGGTGTTCATTATGGCATATACATTATAATTGTCCATTACTTTATTTTTGGTAGTAATATATGGCCCCATTTTAGAGTTTGCCATAGGGCCCTAGATTTTGCCTACTCGGTCTTGCCTCCTACCGTCTAAAAGTTAGTACAATGTGATGCTAGAGGAGTATATATAATGCATTTTTGCAGAATAACACTTGGTTGGTTGTTTCTTGTCATGCAACTGCACCTGCGGTTTCGATGAAGTCTATCGATCAGTACAAATTCAATACAAATGTTGAAAGGGCATTCCCCTCCCTTTGTAGAGACCGTCTACGACAACACCCTAGCTAGATAGCTTCGTTGACTCCTCACAGTCATCTAAATGAGCCGTACAATAGTGTACAATCAGCTGTCTATAAGCTGTGCCATGTAGGATTTTAAATTACGTGGAAGACAAAGAAGTGGGAGAGAGAAGAAGGGTGTCTGCCGAATTGCAGACTGTCGATATCCTTCAAAATCGCTGGTTATCGACACCTATCTCACCGTTGTACGTCCGGGCGTGAGTAAACTTGCGGTTATCCCACCGAATCTCCCGGAACCAACGGAAAAAATCCTTTCCTAGCCACCGGATCAGGCTGGGTAGTTAGAGAAAAATAAATGTTCCAGCTAGCCAAAACGACATGCTATTGTAGAGATACTTTTTTTTACTGTCTAGATGTGACATGGCAGGTTATTATAGACGGCAGCCGTCTGAGCCATTGTTCATGCCCTAAGTAGACCCCTAGAGCCTTATTTTCTTGTGCAACGGTGCCACATCAGCCGTCTATTGTCAGTTCGACGATAGAGAAGGTGGAGAGAGAGGGAGTCTGTCGGTAATTACCTAGACGATCTAATTCCGCTAACGGTACGTGTGGCTCCAAAAGAAAAGAAAAAATCATGCGCGGGACAGTTATCACAAATAAACTCACGCGAGTTGGTGCTACAGATAGCTTAAATAGACAGTCAATTGTACAGATTATTTGTAGTGCTGTCTATAGCTTTTTTTTTTTTTTGCGAAATGGTCCTGCTTACATCACCGCGGTTCTTACAGAACAGTCCAGAAAACAAGAGAAAATACAAGTAGGTCCTTCTGGACCCCGAAGCCGGAGACGAGAACGAGGACGTTGCGCCGGCCCCGAAGCCGGAGACGAGAACGAGGACGTTGCGGCGGCGCACCACCTCCCCAAAGCCTTGGAAACGGGAGGCACCCCTGCACGGTCGGGAAGTCGACGCCACTCAGCCCCGAAGAGCCTCCGCCCTGCAACATCACCATCCTCGACGCGGTCAACGCGAGCAGCACCATCTTCAAATTCGAGCTCCAGATCTGCCGCCACCGCAGATCTGGCCGGGGAACCTTGGCACGGCACGGATCCACCGATCCGCGGGTGCGAAGGAGGCAGGCGCGCCACCACGGAGCTCCACGAGCGCCGTCGCCGGAGAGGACGCACACCTGCACAAAACGAACACGACACCGACCGCACCACCGCCTCCACAGCGCCGCCGGCGATCCCACTCACCCCTACTCTATATACACGAGGAGATCCGGGGATCCCCCACCCACCCGCCGCCGGAGCGGACGGGGAGAGAGGGATCCCACGGATCCGCGACGGCGAGAGTGCGGCGACCAGGCGGATCCAAGAAAATCGCCTCCTTTACTGTAGCGGTGGGAGGGGACTCGTCCAGGTCGAGTCTGTAGTGCTGTCTATAGCTGATGTGGAGGTCTTTTCCAGACGGCATGCGTCTCAACCATTGCACTTGCCCTAAGGGGATCGTTTGCTCAAAAGATTTTTATAAAAACCCAGAGGATTTTATTCCTCGGATATTAGAACATTTGTTTATAAGTTAGAAAACCATATAAGTATTTATGTAGGCAAATAACTGCATTTTTTCTGTCCTATGTACTTCAATATGGGATGACATTTCAATCCTATGTTTTCATCTTCCCGCATTTTGAAAATCCTACAATATAGGGTACAAACTTAGACGCAAAAAAAGTACAAATGTAGGCGCCTCATGCATCAAGCAACTCATTTCTCACCCTAAGAGCATGTACGATGCAGGATGCTAAGAGAGGTTGTTAGAAAAATAAACCAGTTTTTGTTTAACCACTAGTGCTTATTTACACTAGGCACTTTCCTATACAAATAAGCACAGGTGCTTATGAAGAAGCTTGATTGTGCTTATGAAAAAGCTTGGTCTGTTTTCGTAAGCACCCTACTAAACACCCTCCATTGTACATGGCCTAACATCCGATGAAAGGAAACGGTTTCTTTTTCCATCACACAAGAGCTTGAGGCAAAGACTGCTAAAACAAACATCTCAGAGGAAACATAGAACTACGTCATAGATCATCCAAACAGCCGGGCCATAAACAAATACAGAGTTCTGAGAATTTTGAACGTAAGTTGTTACGCATAATAGTTCAAGCTCGACTTCTTCTTGGCCTGGACTTGTATTATCCCCTCGTTGAAGTCCTCGTGAGTTACCTGCACAAGAGGTGATCAGGATATGAAACCAATATGACATCCAAGTGTTAATTTGATTATGTCACTGTAATTATTGCAGATTTGAGAAATGCCAGTGCAGTTTTCGTCTTTCGAAAAATGCCACTGCGATCTAAGAATGCAAAGTAAAAAAAGTAGAACACTACAGTCTCCTGCGATGAACTGCCGAGAAGAAACTCAAACATGCTGTAGAAAGATTGCCTAGCAACAAGTTAATAATAACTACTGCATTTAAGTCTGGATCCTAGTATGGATTATGCGCAAGGAAATAAGTTATCACAAAGAATGGCCTTGTAAAACACCCTCCAAGATCAAAAGAGTGTCTTAGAGTGTGACACACAAGAGGCAAATATTTATTCCAATTTTGCAGTGCTTAATTATTCCAGCATTTTCTCATTTATTCATACTCCCCTTTTTTCTCATTTAATTATGCTTACTGCAGAGTTCTACACTTCTACTAGGACTCGGACAGAAAAAAGCCCCAACAAGAATCAACTAGTTATGATCCTTCATAACAGGTTAATACTTCCAAACTGGCAACCAGTACTATTTCTAAACAGCACACGCCTTTAGAGCATTTCCAACCGGACTGGGATCATTTGGCCCCTCATTTTTCCACGGACATGTCCGCTTTGACCTCTCATTTGTATGTGCGTGCAGCCATGTCCCCTACAAGTGTCCTGTCACTTACATGTGACTGGTGGAGAAGAAGCGAAAAAGGGATAATAAATGTAAAAGCGAAAAAGGGATAATAAATGTAAAAGAAAAGGATAAAGTGGTCCGGGGTGGACCGCGTCCTACGTGGAGGGCTGTCCAGACATGTCCGGCCACCCTCAAATCCACCCCATATATGGACTGAGTATGAGGTTTGCCGAACATTTAGGCCAGGTATATGGGGTCCAGTTGGGTAGTGTTTCTGTCCAGACAGTGTCCGACTGTCCGCCCGGACATATAGGGGGTGGGGGGTCCGGTTGAGATGCTCTTACATGTCAAGATTATTCCAACATAGAATGTGATGGATATGCACATTTTTAAGTAGGGAGCTTTTAACTAAGAGAATTATGATTTCTAGCCAGTTATATTCACATGCTAGCTTAAATAGTAAACCTGTCAGCTCTTATCGACACTTGACACTTTCGTCAAGTTCACTATTTTAAAAGTTATATAAAATGGAAGGGCGGTTGTGAAATACATGGCCAGTAACTAAAAAGGTGCAGATCGTCAGGCTGCAGCCTGATAAGTGATAGTGATCATATCACTTGTTCTACTCCAGCTAAGGATTGTTGTCTAACTATCGGCGATGTGATGCTTCAGTAAGAAAAATAAGCAAGCCAAGCACAGCTTGAGAGTGATATAGTAACACACACCTCTGTTGCATCTCTCCGTAGTGCGAGCATACCAGCTTCTACACAAACGGCCTTCAGCTGTGCTCCATTGAAATCATCTGTTGAGCGAGCCAACTCCTCAAAATTCACATCTGGGTTTACATTCATTTTTCGTGAATGAATCTACAGAGCACCATAAACAGCACATTAGTTCACATTAGAATCAATAACCGAATAAAGTACACATGAACAAACTTTGCCAAATCAGGCAACAGGTTCTGGAAACCTACTTGCAAGATTCTAGCTCGTGCTTCTTCAGATGGATGAGGGAACTCGATTTTCCGGTCCAAGCGACCAGAGCGCAGCAGAGCAGGATCAAGATGTCAGCACGATTTGTTGCAGCTATGACCTACAATTTAACCAATATTACATCGTCAACATATGAGATGATCAAAGAGAAAACACTGATAAACCAAGTTATAAAGAACTATGAGAATTTTTAGCAAAAATGTACTGACATATGTACTTTCTGAACATAAAAAATCAAATAAAATCATGGCACACGATTTGTTTGCCACTGCATAGTACATGAATTTCTGCATTTTAAGGTGCGATATCAATAGTGACTGGCCTTCCTGAAAGCAAAATGAGCATGAATCTGTCTTCTTATTTCTATGCAATAATATCCAACCTTGAATTAGCTCAACAAAGTGAAAAGCTCAACCAAACCACCCGGGCAAGAACAGTCAGCTAGTGCACCATCAGCAAACCAAGCAACAAATATTAGCAAATACTCCCTCCATTCCTAATTATAAGATGTTTTAATATGGACTACATATGGACTGAAATGGGTGAATGGACACACTATACACATCTAGATACACACGAATCGGAAAAAAGCTAAAACATCTTATATTTAGGAACGGAGAGAATACTAACCTTTATTCTCTCGTCGCTGCTAAATCCATCCAGCTGATTGAGCAATTCCAACATAGTCCGTTGAACTTCTCTATCACCACTGACTTCACTGTCAAATAAGCAAATTTCTTGTTAACATACAGCACTATGTATGTTCCAGCAAAAATGTTCTGTTTCACGTGTTCTGAGATTCAAGCTTTTCCACGCACAAGGGGGACTAGAAGCTCAAATTCTAGCTTTTGCAGTCTTATCCACAAAATTAGCACATGTACATAACATAAGTGGTAGAATTAAAACCTCAAATAATGCAGTAATCAAATCAGATATACCTATCAAATCTCTTCGTGCCAATTGCATCAATTTCATCAATGAAAATTATGCAAGGAGCTTTTTCTTTAGCCAGCTGAAAAGCATCCCTGACAAGCTTTGCTCCATCTCCAATGAACATCTGAACACACGGGAAGAATCTCATCATTCATCTACTAGAAACTATATCCAAGTAAACACATACAAGGATTTCTTGAACGATAGATCAAATGGATATACAATCAAACTGAATTTCATCCCTAACATTGAACAATGCTAAACCATGGAACTTTTGTTTCCAATTGCACGTAATGCATTGAAGCAATAGGTGATAGGTTTACTAAAAGACCACAAATATGACCAAATTTAAGCATCAAAGCTAACAACAGAAACCACTCTAATGCAGACATGAAAACCAGTTGTCAGCATAATAATCACAATAATGCAGAAGATGGTTCCTAACAGCGCAAATTTGGATGTGTGTCCAGAACAGACCAAAATATTCAATAAATGCTCTTGAAAATCTTAAAATTAGGAAAAATCACTCTTGGAGCCAAACAGGTTCATTACAGCTTAAGTGTTCTAGAAAATCCAATGCTTCACAAGAAGATGCGCTCCATTTAGAATAACTTTTTTCACAGATCTTTAATGCATTAATACAATACACTTCAATTTCTCCAACTGATGTTTTGCAGTAATCACATGAGGGTGTACCGTGTACGTTGGTATGGGAAAGAGTGTAAAAATAATTTTGAATAAAAGTTGTGTGTGTTATTGCTATCCCCAATAAACTCTTTAGATCAGCACATCAAATAATGAGCAAACAGAATCACAAACGTTGCACATTAGCATAACCACATAAAAGGAAAACACAAACTGATACAATATGGAGTCTATTAAGTAGAAAAATCACCTGAACAAGCTGTGGCCCAGCTAATTTTAGGAAAGTTGCATTAGTCTGAGCAGCACATGCACGAGCCATCAATGTCTTCCCAGTTCCGGGTGGTCCATATAAGAGGACCCCTTTGGGAGGACGAATACCTAACTTTTGGAACCTGTCTTTGTGTGTCATGGGCAGAACTATTGCCTCCACGAGCTCTTGAATCTATATTCAATGATCCAGAATGCAGAAGACAAAATACAAGAGCAAATGAGACAGAAACATGGCATTGCTTGATTACGAAGAACTGACTCGACAATTCTTGAAGGAGCGATAATTTGGTTAGAGAGGAAAGATAAAAACTTCCAACATTTATTCAGTGCAATACCTGCTTTTCAAGACCACCAACATCATTATAATCCTCAGTGGGTTTTTCATCCACCTCCATTGCTTTTACTCTTGAATCATACTCTGAAGGCAGTGTATCTAGTATAAGGTAGCTATCTTTGTTAACTCCAACCAAATCACCAGGCTTGAGCGTGTCAGGGTCAACTAACCCAACCACAGGAAGGAATACAGTCTGCATTTAAAAAAAATAAAATGTTTCAACAAAAAAAATTGTTTCTAAAAAATGAACTAAATGGCATGCTTAAGATAGAAGAGGTATTCACAAAACAAATTTTTTTATCCATGAACGTAAAAATATAAATGCAGACACATGGCAGTTTAGATGAATCAAAACCACGATCAAAGCAAACATGTACATGTTTATAGTTGTGTCGATAAAAGATTCATAAACCCACAACAGGCAAAGCCAAACACTATTGCTTCCTGGATAAGCACAATACTATTAGATAATTGATATACCAGTTTACATTTCGAATTACTTCCAAGAAATCTAGATTTAAATTATGGATGTAGTAGAAACCTTTTCTATAAAAAAAATTCAAAATTAAAAATGCTTCAACATACTACTTGCTTTTGGCTATTGAATAGAACCATATTGTAGTTTGCACCCAAATTACTCCATGCCAAAATAAAGCTGACTTTAACTACCAATGTAGTAACCTTACGTTCCAAAACATAAGGCGTATAAGTTTTGTCAAAAGCCTAAGTTTCTAAGTTCGACTCCAACTTAGACTTTGGCTTTTCACAAAACTTATAAGCCTTATATTTTGGAACTGAGGGAGTATAACTAGTAGTATGTTAGTGTCCTCCATTGTTTTAACCAGATCAACTATCTAGTGAACAAATGGAAACATCTCATCTATATGGACATAAAATCTAGGAACTAAATGAGTATACAAGAAGTTTCTTACTTGTCTCATGGAGGTCTTCAAAACGACACATTTCCTTTCCTTTGTGAGTCTAAATCTATGTTAGCACCATCCTCCTCAGCTTCATCCTCAGGGTTCATTTCCAGAATCTGAAACAATTGAGAGAAACAGAGACCACTTGAATAAACCAAACAAAAATCCAAAATGAAAAAAAAGTCAGTGAATATCATGAAAAAAATTATGCAAATACCATGTTTCAAGAGGGGAGAAGTACATTTGAACAGTGAACACTTAAGCTACTAGGACAACCCATACTTAAATGCACCGTAATAAAACATTATTTTTCAAACTAGCATAGGTCAAATATCTTATACAGGTTTGTGTTCACACCTTTAGACTCAAAAGTTAAGCGGTGTTAACTTACCCAGTAACAAAGTTCCAACATAATTGAATGTTAATATTTGTAACCAGGTCAATTGTTGCAGATAAAAGTCACTGATTAAAACACTGCTACTGCAAGGACGAACTAGTTCCTCTTAACCGGCAGACTTACCACAAGAAATAATTAAAGAAAAATTATGAGAAGCAAAAAAAAAGTTTTTCTTACAATGACTTGCACTATTCAGCACATAAGGTCACGTATTAACCTATATATCAGAATCAATGAAGGAAAAGACATTTCTACCAGTAGGCATATATATAGCTGTACTAAAAGAAACAGTAACACACGCTGAACTTTCACTAATCACAATCCAGATTGTCCTAATAAGCAGAAACACGCAAGCATGACACGCGACCGAGTGCCAAATAGGAGCCTATGACGGAAATAAGAGGCAATTGCGGATGCCACAGGTTTTTTCCTCTCTACCTCAACAATGTTGGCGACGAGGTAAGGCAGCTGCTTGTTGAGCTTAATCTTCTCCTGGTTCTGCTTGAGCTTATCCCTGACCGTCTCCAGCTCCAGGTTCGTCCGCTCCTGGTCACGCTGCGGCGCGCAATCGGAAAAGGGGAAACAGAAACACCAGTCAGACCTAGACAGACCGAAACCCTAACGACCAACGGGCGGACGGGGAGAGGAGCCCCGAAGAGCGAGAGCGACCACTGCTCTGCTCGCCGCCCCTGTATGGACGAGAAGAGGGTGAGGTTTGGAGGGCGGCGCGGCTTTGCCTTGAGGAAGCGGATTTCGCTGTCGAGGAGGCGGGTGGCCCGGCCGACGTCCTCCGTGGACAGGGAGGCCAGCCGGGCCTCCTCCGCGTCGTCGACGGCCATCGGCGCCGGTGACGCGGGCGCGGGCGCGGGTGACGACATCGGCGTGGAGTTTCGTGTGCGCCGGCCCGGCGAGGTGGCGACGTCGAGATGAAAGTGGAGGGGAGAGACCTCGTGCTGTGTTGCTGTCGGGCTCTACGGGGTCCGTTACTCTGTCTGCGTGCGTGGACTGTTGAGTCTCTGGTGCTGGCCATATGGGCCGGCTCGGCAAGGGTCATGGAGGCCCTGTCATAAAAGGGCCGTAACGAGGACGGGGCAGTGGCCCAATTGTCTATGGGCGCAGTAGCAAACACAGATACCCGAGCTGCATGTGCTAAAAAAAACAAAAAAGATACCCGAGCTGCCTTGAGGCGATGGCATGTAGAGAGGCCTTGGCGCTTGTGGCGGATCTGTACATTGGTGTTGTTACTGTCGCATCTGATTGCATGGAAGTTGTGCAAGGACTGCAGGAGCAAAGCATGGGCTTATTCGGCCATGTCTTGCGGGAAGTTGGTGAAATTTCGAAACTACGAGGAGGTGTAACCTTCTGCCATGAGGGTTGTAGTTCGAATCATGAAGCTCATAACCTAGCGAGGCTAGCGACTACGCTGCCTGCTAGGCGCCATGTCTGGCTTGGTGTTAAGCTAGAGGGCCTCAATCTTCCTGTAAACATTCTGGTGAACAATCAATAAAGTAGCGGTAATTCTCAAAAAAACAAAAAAAATACCCGAGTTGCATCTCCATTGGGGCCAGTTTCGAGGATTCTCACGTGGAATGTGTGCTAGTGTCCAGCGGTTCCATTTTCTTTGAAGGGTTGTAACGTGCCGGCCCGAAGATCTGGAAAGTATGATCGGACCGAAACGCGAGGTAAGAGCATCTCTAAGAGGCTGCCCCAAGTTCGGCCCCGTAGTGTCCACGGACATGTGTTTAGACGTGTCCGGCCGGTGTGCTACAACCATTATGTTCAAATCATGAAACCCAAATACATGTAAGCCATGCACATCGATCATGCGATTGGTTTGAAGTCTAAATAAATAGTTCAAATCAAATTATTACAACAAAGCATAGTATATCGATCCACACATAAATGTACTTCAAATTATTCGGACATCATAATGCAAATTGAAATTCTCCGATTTCCCATGAAGATACACATATGCTCCACCAGATTATTAATTAGTTGGGTTTGCACTTGTTGATGTCGAAATTGTCGACGCATCTAAAGGAAGTTCATTGGCATGCTAAATAAGCTAAGCAATAGGCTTGAATAGGACTCTTTTGTATGTTGCGGTAGGATCCACATTGACACGGTAGGTCGAGAAAATAGGGAAGAGCCGTAGAAGCAGAGCCGAAGAAGAAAAATAGGGAATGTGTGTTGATCATGCGATGTACTTTCTGTGAAATATCTTGACTAATCGAAGCAGTGTACCACCGATGTTTTGGTTTCTGAATTGAGTTGCCTATTTGCCTGCTGACTGCCGTGCCGTGTGGTTCTTCTTAATTAACCACTTGACTTTATGCGATTATTCTGTTGGCTCATTCTCATTGGTTCGTACGTTTTGTTTTCAGCTGACTGAAATCGATCGTTGGTGTATGTGTGTCCGTCTGTTTCTGACAGATGTGTGCTATGTACGCTGATGTTGATCTTGAAAACCAGGAAAACAGATTGGTTAGTGGTTTCAGAGAAAGAAGCCATCGTAATATGTGCACAGACGTACGGGATATCAAATCTCTATCTCTATATGCGGCCTAACGACCGTACGTGTGGTACGTCGCAGGCATCGCTAAAGAAAAGAGGCCACGCACGCGATCGCTGAAACCACGAACGATGGCGCCGAGTGGCCCAAGCCCATCCGCGATCTTGGCGGGCCGTTCCATCCGCCGCGTGAAGCATCCGATCGTCGTGCGCGGATTCGCGGCGACGTTCGACGGGATAACGGGAATATATGGGCTGAATCGGTGCCGTGTTGATCCAAGCGGAGCAGCACCAATCACGGCATATATGGGGTGCAGAGCACGTGTGTTTCACGAAGAGTAAAATCCATCAATGGTCCTTGTACTTGCGTCGAAAGCTCACTTTGGTCACTATACTAAGATTTTGTTCAATAGGATCACTATATACACATGCAAGTGATTATACGGTCACTGGGAAATCGTACAGCTCTGTATGTGATTAAGTCAACCGGTCAACGGCCAAAACTTACATGTGGGGTGGCAGTGGCACTACATTGACTGGTCTCCAGCTGTGAAATATTTGCAAAAAAGACCCCTGCCAGCAGCAGCTCCAACATAGAAAATAAAACAAAACTCCTGGCGTTCGGGACGGGCCGCCGGTGTTCGTCGTAGCACACACACGAGCACAGCCGCAGAGCAGCTGCACAAGCACACGCACGCACATCACAGGTATACAACACAAACGCACGCACATCATAGAGCACAAGCGCTGAAGCTCGTCTCCATCCTGAGGCGCTGACGACGGTCACGGCGCCGAGCAGGGAGGAGTCCCTTCTAGAGCAGGCCTTCGTGCAAGGTGCCGGCGTTCTGTACAAGGTGGAGCGCGATATGGCGACGGCGCCCGATACTGCGATACGCCCAGCACGTAGACGGTTGGCCGCGGCGGCACGCGCACTCGATGACGCAGACGTCCACGATGTCTCCGACGCACAGCAACGCGCCCGGTTGGCCGTGCCGCAGACGTCCACGACGACGCCCAGCACAGCACTAGGCCGCGTCAGAATGTGAGTTCGATGACGCGCGAGGCTACATGGCCTCGATCCCCACCACCGCGGCCGCCCCTCGCCGCATGTAGCCGCACGGCCCGGCGCCATCGCGTCTCTCACTGTTGTGCCCAAGGGAGCCGCCCACGTGGCCACGGCGCCGTCTCCCGCGCCCTCTTCTCCGACGTCGTCGCCGCCTCCTCTCCGACGCCTCCCCTTCATTCTCTTGGAGACCACCTTCCTCTGCCTTCTGCGTGCTATCCATAGCCCCCACTGACGCCGACCGCGACGCCCGATCTGTAAACGCGCAACCTCCGGATGTCCCCACAGGTTCCTCGGCCCTCGCCAATTACCTCGTCTCCATCGTCCGCGACGCCTTGCCTTGCTCGTCCTCCTCGGCTACACCGCCTTATGTGGCGCCATAGACGTGCTCATGCACCTGCCGCGGACAGCTCCGCTGCTGCTGGGCGGCGTTACCTCGCCGGGGCGGGGCGGCGTACCTCGGAGCGGTATGGCGCTTTGCCTGCGTGATGTCGGTTGAGGCGGACGGCGCCAGTGGATTCAGCGCCCTGCACACGTGCGATAGGCTCCTCGTCGGCGCCGACAAGTTGTGGGCCGCGGCGGCCATCTTCACGTCGCTCGACGGATGTACCGCGACCGTGCAGCTGGCGTTCGGCGCTGGTGGCGGACGACAGGATGGGCCTCAGCGTCTTGCTCCGGGTGGCCTTTGGAGGTGTTATTTGTAAAAATCTCACAGCTGGAGATTAATCAAACGTAGTGCCATCGCCATATGGGCCCACACGTCAGTTTGGGGTTGACCATTAAGCTTACGGAGCTATACGATTCCCCAATGACCGTATAATCACTTACATGTGTATATAGTGACCGTACTGAGCAAAATTTTAGTATAGTGACCAAAGTGAGCTTTCGACACAAGTACGAGGACTACTGATGAATTTTACTCTTTCACGAAGGGTACTTTAATCAGATCTGTAGATGACATGTGCTAATCAGGGAACAGCGGTGGTGGATCTCTCGGGCTCTCCATGGAAGCACATAAAGTTGCAGCAAAAAATTCAAATATAATATTCACAGGCATTTGTCAAAAACCGAAACAGTCATTGATACCTTTTAATTGTATCTTGGAATCCACCGGCCAAACAACTGAGATTGGAAAATTTCAAGTATAATATTCTTGAGAACGATTTGACATGAAGTACTGAATCCATATTCCACGAATCACCAGTTGCTTGGTACTCGTGTGTGATATTATTCCTAA
Source organism: Poa pratensis (assembly GCA_947311845.1). Taxonomy (NCBI): domain Eukaryota; kingdom Viridiplantae; phylum Streptophyta; class Magnoliopsida; order Poales; family Poaceae; genus Poa; species Poa pratensis. The sequence continues at coordinate 31,716,919 of CAMZMU010000044.1, read as the reverse complement.
GCTTGTAAGGTAAACAAGGCTAACAGAAGCAACATGGTTTATTGACTATTTATCATTTTATTTATGTGAATTGTTCTGATGTATATAGATCATGTTGTATCAAATGTTTGTGTGTTTTAGATAAAATAAATGTTACTCCTAATTTTAAAATCTGGACCCATTGCAACGCACGGATAGTTTGCTAGTGATACTTACTAGATTATTGTATGGTTAACCCGCTACTGATCACGTATGGGCTAACATGTTAGTCAGGAGATATATCCTACTATATATAAAGGCTCGCACAATCCACCCCTTTTCATTGGTCCACGTCGCAGACGTCCACTGGCCATCCGATCCACGCGACGGACGGCCAGGATCGAGCCACGTCGTCCTCCCCACCCCCCGCACTGTAGCAACGAATATCTTCCAATGAACACACGCCACGTCGCTCCGGTTGCCGTCCGGTCGACCCGGTCGCATCCGGTTACCCCCGCACGATTATTGGCGCAGGCCATTTTGCAGTAACCCCCCGCCAAGGACCTGAACGCGAAACAAGAAAACTCCAAGGACTTTTCCGCAAAACCATCCCAGCCCCCTCCCTTTCCTCTCTCTCCCCCGCGCGGTGCCGCGGGTCACCGCCGGCGCCGGCGTGTATCGCCGCCGTCCCGCCGCTTCCCGGACCCTTTGGAGGGCACGACGAGGTCCGTCGGCGCGCCATGTGCCTCCTCGCCGTGGATTGCGTCCCGGGGCAGCCCGGCCGCGCGGGATTAGCCGCCGCCGCGCCCGCCGTCCTCCGGCGCGTCCCCGCGACGGCGCGGCCGCTCCGGCGACCAAACGGAGGCGGCGCCGCCACCTACGGGTCCGCCGCGAGGAGGCGCATCGTATGCGGCCAGGCGTGCGTGCCAGAACACGCTGGCGCGTCGCCGGCGAGCTCGGCTCCGCCGCGAGCGTCTCCGGCCAGATCTGTCCCCTGTGACGTCAGCATGACGCCAGTCTGTCAGTTTTTTCTTTTTTCCCAAAAAAAAAAACCATTCATGCAATTTTTTTAAAAAAAATCTAAATAAAAATTGTAAATAATGTGTACCAATATTTTTAAACATTTTCCCAAAAACAAAAGACAAAAATGTCAAAGTGGTCGCATAAAAATAAATATGCACGATTAAAATTCAAAATTCAAATTTCCATACGGCTTCCAAATTTGTTTATTTCGTAGACGTCAAAAGGAATTCAAATGTGTTAAACTATTCCAAAACCGTACGACTTCCGAATTTGAACAATTTCCGAAATGCGGACAATTTTTGAATTCCAAAGATTTTACGATCGAACAATTCAAAATTTTAGCCCACGTATTCATCAGAAAAATATTAAAAATATATCAAAACGATTACAAAAATAAATGCTAGCTAATTACGCCATACGATCAAAATTTAAATTTGAATATTTTAAATTTCTAAATTCCCTCCCTTCAAATTCGACCATGTTTGCGAGCGTTAGAAGAATTCAAATCCGAATAATTTCACTAATTACGCCATACGATCAAAATTTAAATTCGAATACTTCAAATTCTCTTCGAATTCGACCATTTTTGCAAGAGTTAGAAGAATTCAAATCCGAATAATTTCACGAAATTTCAAATTAAATCCCTGAAAAAAACTAAAATTCTTTCAAGTCCACGGGCGCGGCGAAGTCCGCGCTTACTCCCCTAGTTATAGATTATCAATCAGCACCATGTCTCTAGTGTAGTAGTATATAGAAACCCTGACAGCTTATCTTACGAATGTCCATGGCACCGGCTCCTGATCTCGCCATGGACGACGCCCAGTCCCCATCCTCGCCACTGCGCATCGTGATCGTCCCGTGGCTCGCGTTCGGCCACCTGCTCCCGTACCTGGAGCTCGCGGAGCGGCTCGCCGAGCGGGGCCACCATGTGTCGTACGTCTCCACGCCGCGCAACCTGGCCCGTCTCCGGCCGCTTCGCCCCGCCGCGGCTCCGCGCGTCGACCTCGTGGCGGTTCCTCTCCCGCGCGTCGATGGCCTCCCCGACGGCGCTGAGTCCACCAACGACGTTCCTGCCGACGATCGGGAGCTCCACTGGAAGGCCTTCGACGGCCTCGCCGAGCCCTTCGCGGAGTTCATGGCCACCGCGTGCGCCGACGAGGCCACGAGGCCACACTGGATCATCGCCGACACTTTCCTCCACTGGGCTGCCGCATCCGCCCTAGAGCACAAGGTTCGATCCACCAAAGCCGGCCGATCTGCATGTTGGCTTCATTGGTTCTTTAACAGTTTGACTTCTTTCCACATCTCAGTGACTAACATCTAGCTCGACACGCTCGGTCACCAGGTACCATGCGCGGTGCTTCTTTCGACGGCCGCTCTGCTCGTTTCCTTACTCCAACCGTCGGCCGCTGCCTCACTGTCACGCCACGAACAGGAGGCGAGAGCACCGGCTTTAGCCAGTCCGGGCGAGTCGGGCATGTCCATCTTCCAGCGCTTTTCCTTGACAAGGGAGAGGTGCACGGTAGGGGGCTAGGGGCCATTCGGAGCTGCGTGGAGTGGGAGCCCGAGACGTTCCCGATAGCGGTGGAGCTCGTCGGCAAGCCAGTCCTGCCCCTCGGCCTTCTGCCGCCTTCACCCGTTGGCGACCGAAGTGCCGCCGGTTCCAACAGATCGGAGGAGCACGACACCGTGCGTTGGCTGGATGTGCAGCCCCCAAAGTCGGTGTTGTATGTGGCGCTGGGGAGCGAGGTGCCGCTACCAGCGGAGCAACTAAACGAGCTGGCCCTCGGTCTGGAGCTCGCCGGGACGCGCTTTCTCTGGGCGCTCAGGAAGCCCAGCGGAGCCGCCGTCCTCGACGACCACGACGGTTCCAACATGCTTCCTCCCAGTTTCCAGGAGCGCACCCACGCCATCGGGCTGGTGACCACGGGTGGGTTCCTCAGATGAGCATCCTCGCGCACGCCTCGGTGGGCGGATTCCTGACCCACTGCGGCCGGAGCTCGCTCATCGAAGGACTTCTCTTCGGGCACCCTCTCGTCATGCTTCCCATGCCGGGGACCAAGGGCCCAACGCCCGGCAAATGGAGGCCAGGAAGGTTGGGCTGCAGGTGGCGAGAGACAACAAGGACGGGTCGTTCGACCGCCATGGCATCGCGAGCGCGGTCCGGGCCGTCATGGTTGATGGAGAAGCCAGAGGGGTTTCATAGCTGCGGCAGCCAAGATGAAGGAGGTGGTAGCCGACAAGGAGCTCCATGATAGGTACATCGACGAATTTATACAGCAGCTTAGATCTTACGCTGCTGGAAGTGGTGCTACTGCTGCCCCAATTCTTCCAGCTGAGATTCCTGATCGATCACTTGGTGAATAAGGAGATTCGTCTGTGTGTCCTCCATGTCTTGTTTACTATCATTCTCACTGGAAGCTGTGCTACTGCTGCTCTAATTTCAGCTGAAACTCCTGATCACTTGGTGAATAATAAGGAGAAATGTGTATGTCCTCCATGTTTGCTTTACTACCATTCTTCACTTCGTTAAGGCTCTTACAGCCATACATGAGTCAACGACTACCTCTTCCTCTTGAGCATCTCCAGTATCAGTTCTGGTTTCCTGCAAACTTTGCTTTCCACCCACTGCGGCGAGAAAGACGCACCAGCAACTTTGCCAGCTCCCTTCGCCTTGCCTGAATACTTCATGATCTTCAGCCTCTTCCTCCCCAAACCGGCAGAGACCCTGAGTGATTCACTGTTCCTTTCGGCGAGGTCGGTTGAGTTTGATCTGACTCCTCCATCCGATGGCATTGTCGCCACGAACATCCTTGAAATGCTGAGTTCCTCAAGAGCAAAGGATCTGTCAGCGTCACTGGCACAAGTAAGATCCTTCTTTGATCTGTCTACGGACAACTCATCCATCTTGGAAACTGAGCTGTATCGTGTGCTGCACGCCGGCATTGCACGGTCCTGATGATCTCCGGATCGACATGGCTGCAGCTGAAATAGGCTTGTGTGGGTGATTAACCGCCGCTTGGAGAAGCTGATGCTGCTTTTGAAGAAAGTTACAGTCACTGATGAGCCGGCTTGTCGTCAGGCACTTGACAGTGTTGAGCCAGAGTTTCTCTAGCTGATCAATGGTTTCTCCTTGTCGCATTACAGGGTACAATGTGCTAGATAAAGTGAGCCATTCAGTAAGTTGATCCCCAACAGTCTGCAAGAATGGGGTCACAATAAGCGTCAAGTTAGCACTTGGCCAAAAAGTATATGTGCTTGTATTATAACAATGATGAAGTGATCCCCTTATACTGGAAAGGTAGCACAAACCTCAAAGAGTAGAAGAATGTCTTTTGCCGATGTAAGATGCCCAACAAATGTAGATAAGGATGAAAAATACCTGAAGCATATCAAAAGCCAGAGATGTAAATAGAGAACAAAGAGCAGCTTTGCTGCTATTTAAATCAATCTGCAAGATTGTGATTTTAGAGAATCCAATTACTTACATGCTTGTGACTTGGTATTGCGCAGCTGGATTTGCTTTGAGACCAAACCCTAACAGCATCATAAACCTGCACAAACGATGAAATTGTTGGACATGGCTGAAACAGCTTGAAATCATTGGCCATGCTAGGCAAGATGAACTAGTGGTGTTTAATCTAGAAGTGTTCTTCAACACACCTGTTAACAAGCTTCAAGCAACTCAAGAAAAGGTTAGATCCTCTGCGTCCAGCAGACTCTCCATTTGTTCCTTCAGCATCCTGGTTAGCGTAGTTCAAATTTTGGGTTTCTCTACTCCAATAACTACTTTCCCAAGAACAGAAAGGATAGTAATGTCTTTAAACTTCTTCTCTAAGCAATACTCGATATTGGCTTGGAATGAGGACATGTTTTCATCAATTGTGCGGGTAAAATATTCACAAAAGTGGTCTAAGAAAATCATGTAAGAAGCCTCTGAACGATAATTGGAGTTCATGCAAAGAAATCCGTAAACCTCAGTAGCCAGATCCACCTTTAAGTCTTGTGTCACAGGAAGGTAACCCTCGAAACTAGCGAAAAATGGATAACAGAGGAACTGACAGAGCACATCATGGCGACTTGCACCACGACTAAGTTTCAAGTAAGAGATCAATTGCTCATTCAAGCGCGTTGAAACTTTGTTCCACAACACCAGCCAGTTTATTCTTAGCTGACTATCTGCTGGACGGATGATCTGCATATACAAAAAAGCAACAGCAGTATGAAAGTTCTCCGGGAGATCAGATGAACAGGTAATTAAAGCCAATTGCTCGACATTCCTATGTGACAACTCTCCAGTAAACTGGGGTATGACTGACAGAGATAGTGCAGTCAAGTAAACTGCTGGAGAAACCATCTCCATGTAAGCAAGTGGCCTGATTCTTGGATAAGATAACTTCAGACTGCATTCTGCATATTGCATCTCCTTTATTTGTGCGATGTCCAAGCATAACTCGTACTTTCCAGAAGCCAACACAGAATTATCCAGTTCCTCTACAATACATTTCACTAACTGAAGACAAAATTGCACCAACACTGTGGAACTGTTACTCTTTTGCTTCCCTACCAGATCCAGAAACACCTTCTTTACAAACTTGCATATCTTAGTAATGCATACTCCAACGTTGTCATCAGTAAACTTTGAGTTATACTGAACCCGAACTCCCTGGAGAAGCAACCTGAAAATTTGTGTTGTGGTGTCCATGATAGTTACTGCTATTTCAACAGCCCTGTTCAGAAGTAATTCTGGATTCACAATTGAGCTAACGATCCCCAACTGAAAATCAAAGCTGTTAACGTCCCATGGTAACCACTTGATTTGATGAACACCCAACAAGGCCTCAAGATGCGTACAAGTTTGGGATACCAAGTTCTGGTTCAGCGGAACGCACACGTTCTCTTCGGGTGAGCTCAAATGCCTAGCTCTTACTGAAACAAAATCATGAAAAAGATTGATGCAAAATGACCAGAGTGGCTTGTTCTGGTTATAGAGTCCAATGGAGAAAATTATCTCGAGTACTGACCCAAAAGCAGCCTCCAGAATAGATAAATGGTTAATCGAATCACCAAGTCTATATAGAAGGTAATACCATGTGCTCAAGCAGGAGGAACTTAAAGCAATATTCTGACTTCTCGACAGAACTCCGCATAAAGGCATCATAATTAATCTTATCTTTTTCATCTGAGCACTACCATGTGCTCTGGGGGCAATAGGAGACATCGCTGTCTCTTGATCCACATTTTCTAAAGCCTGTGGCGCAAAAAATGCATCCACCAAATTTCTCCAGGTAACCTGTAATTCTGAAAATATTATCATATTATATTGGAATATGTTTGTCTTACAAGAATAAAAGTGTTCTTCAGGGAAATAGTTAAGCTCACCATTGTGGTTATCTGAACTTGTGGATCAGGATCAGTAAATAACTGCTCGGGAACTTTCAGAATTTTGAGCGGTCCCTCATTCCTTTTGGATTTTGACTAGCAAATTTCATGGTAGCCTTCAGTAAGAGTTTTGAGACACAAGTATTACTAGCAAGTAATACATAAAACCGCAAAAAAAAAAAGAATCAAGTGCATGATTTTACACTCGTGCCAAAAGTGCTCATACTAAAAGGTAAAACCCTCTGACTTGGATTATTTTCTAATTGGTGTGACGACATAATTGGTGTGACGACATAATTGCCATTTCGAAAAAATAATTGGTGTGAAGACATAAAAAAAAAATAATGAGGCAGGGAAAAAACTAATGAGATGATTTATGAGCAAGCAATATGTTTTTCCTCTATGTTAAAGACATGAAACATAAGAGTAATTATGAAGATACTTTAGTAAATTTCTCAAGCAACAGTGTTGCCAATGCAATTACAAGTGACGATACAAAGTGAACAGGTCCACTGAAATTTCATGACAGAGGCAGAGTGTATGCATCTATTACTGCGAGAATAGATTAATTACTTTCTTTACCAAGCTTAACATAGTTAATGCAACAGTGCACAGTTTAAGTGTGCAGAATAACCTGAGCAGCCTCAAATGTTGTAGACAAAGAACCAAATGGATTGTCAAGGGCATAAACAATAGCAGTCAGCAGCAAAGTTGCTCTATCCTCTACAACTGAAGCCTCCAATTGTTGAACAGAAATGCACCAGACTGCAAGATTACAGATAGCCTGTAATACCAAATTAAGAGAAATAGGAATCAAATTAGTGAATGAACATACACATTCTCCACAATAAAGCTAAACAAAATGAACGCTTGAAACAGAAGAAGGGTGAGCAGAATCAACCTTCATCTTCGTAGTCATGATCAGCTGCACCAAAGTAGCCAGTACCAACTGAGCCAACTGTCCTGCAGGGTAAGAACAATATATATTACCACTGTTCCTTAAAACCACAAACAGTTTCAAGATTCGAGGGCACGTCTGAGCAACCAAAGAACATTGAGCGGTTCAGAGGGAAATTTACAAATAAGAGATGGCAAAATAGGGTGATTTACAATATAGCTAAAGAGAAAGGCTCTGTAACATTGAGTTGAAAATCGGCAAGTTTTCCCCAAGAAAATGCAAACTGCCAGCTCTCTGTGAAAAGCCAATGTGTGAGCATGATACTGCTAGATGATAGGAAAATAGTTTTGACCCAATAGCGTATTGAACATATATTAGTTGAAGAATGGAAGGTGAGCCTACAGGACAGAATGACATAGTGAATTTTAGCTCCAAGGACATGCCGGAATGGATGACTGGAGAGTAGCTCCAATCACATGCCATGAGCCCATGACTGCCAACAAGCAAGAGTCTGGAATTAAATATCAAAATGGATCTCCAGGGAACAATACATTCCACTTCAATTTCCTCACTGGCCCTGACTCGCCACAACCAAACCGCACATTTAACTGACGAGATGAGACGGATGCGGTCATCAGGACCTGCTACTACCTGAGATGGTGGAAACGAGGACGGGATGGTAGAGCGCGAATCCGAGGCACTTGAGGGCGGAGGCGGCGACGGCCTCGTCATGGTCAGCGGCGTCGCGGAGGAGGAGCGGGAGGAGGGAGGAGGGGGAGGCCGCGGCGAGGTCGGCGGCCGCGGAGGGGTCATCGGCGGACGCGCGCTGCAGGTGGAGGAGGCGCGCGTAGGCTGCGGCGCGGTCGGGTTCCGCCGCGATCTCCGCCACCTGCCGCGCCACTGACGGCGGCGGCGGCGGCATATCGAGATGGGTGCGGGCGGCGGAGGTAGGGTTCTTTTGGCGCGAAAGGGGAACGACGGCAGATCGAAGTGGCAGTTTGGGAAATCAGTCGTTACTCGTGGGTAGTTAGCGCCAACGCAGCACTGAAAGCGGTTTTCAGAGTTTACGTGTCTCGCTGCTTCTCCGTAACTTTTTTTTTTTTGAAATTTTCCACCGCTATATTAGGTCAGCAAGCCGCCTCATTAAAAACCTTCCAGTCCCCTCAGCTATCCTGGTAAGGAAAAGAGTGCGTCAGAAACTTGTTGCCTCAAGTACTCACAATTACATCGTTAGTTGGGATTCAGCACCGACGCATCGTTCGCTAACGCATGCAAAAGAAAATCCGGAGGTTCGTCAATCCAAACAGTCGACTGATTCCCCTCCGGTCTACTGGCCAGCACATGCGCTGCCATATTGGACTCTCTAGGACAATGGTAAAAAACAACCTCGGTAAAATTACGACTAAGCAATGTGCATTCCTCGTAGATTGCCGCTGCCGGTCCCAGAGAATTGCCACCCTCTTTCATCACGTCAATAACCTCAGCGCAATCCGAGTTGACTTCAATCCTGTTGCATCCAATTCGTCCTGCCAATAAAAGGCCATCACGAAGAGCCTGCGCCTCCGTGGAAGCCGGATCAACAGCAAATGGTACTCCACAATTGCTTGCTGCCAGGAAGATGCCTCTATCGCATCTTAGAATCGCCCCTGTACCTGTGTCATAACAAAATCCTGCATCCACGTTAAGTTTTACAAAATTCTCTTTGGGTCTAGACCAACCCTGCCTACTAATTCCAGAATTCTTTTTCCTTGCTCGAGTGTAGTTTAGGCAGAGCGTGGATATAGCCTGCGCCGATCTAGCAGGTGCTTGGACCGACTCACCATGGGTAGCTTGTCGTCTCTCCCACCAAATATACCACACCGCTGTTGCTATCAGATCGTTTCTATCCACCTCAAGGAGCAGCGGAGCTTTAGCCTCTCGATCACGTAACAAGGTTTCTAGGATCGGACCACCTTCCCGCTCAAAACTACAGACCTGCGAGATGATGTCGCCCATGCCCAGTAGCGACCAGATATCTCGCACTCTCGGACAAGTGAAAAAAGCATGCCTCAAACTTTCACAATCCGAATAACAAAGCTGACACATGGAGCTTGGTTGCATGTGGCGATTAGCTAGAATTCCATTACAGGGAATGGCTCCAAGAAGGGAACGCCAGAAGTGGATTTTTATCTTTGCCGGCACCTTAAGACTCCAAATAGTTTTCCATATAGGCAGGTTAGAGGAAGTACCAAAGCCTGAAGTACGTCTCAGTTTACTCCCATGTTGGTGTTCCCACTCGACGTAGTAACAAGAACGGACTGAGAATGTACCAGTTTTGGTGTAGTGCCAGGCCGTGAAGTCTTCCATCATGGACCGTGCTAGAGGAATATGCAGGATCCGCTGCACATCAGTAGGCCAGAAAATTTCTCGTAAAAGTTCTTCATCCCAGCTATCTGTCTCCGGATCAATGAGTTCAGAAACTCTAGTATAGACAATATTACCTCGCCTCGTCACCACTTTTCTAGTTGGGCTACTAGGGATCCAAGGGTCATCCCATATATTAATTTGTGAACCATCACCAACTCTCCTGATGTGTCCTCTCTTAAAAGTCTGAATATCCGCCCAAATACTCTGCCAGGTGTAAGAACTCCCCTTCTTTAATTGACAACTCAGAAGATCGCCGGAGGGGAAATACTTGGCACGCAAAACCGAAGCACAGAGAGAGTTTGGTTCAGCAATAAGTCTCCAACATTGCTTCGCCAACATAGCCAGATTAAAACAGTGAAGATCCCGAAAACCCATACCACCTTGCTTTTTAGCAACACACATTTTCCACCACGCAAACCAATGCATATGTTTCTTCTGATCATCATCTCTCCACCAGAATTGGGACATTGCTGTAATTATCCCTTTGATAATCTGTTTGGGCAGCTTGAATACAGACATCGCGTATGCAGGTATGGCCTGAATGACAGCTTTCAGTAGCACTTCTTTTCCTCCAAAAGACAGGTTCTTCTCCTTCCAACCAAGCAATAACTTGCAGACTCGGTCAACAATATGTTGAAAACAATCCGATCTATCCACCCCAACAAGAGGTGGTAAACCAAGATATTTATCAGTGATGGCTTCGGTCATAATATTCAGTATCGAACACACTTCCACCTTGTCTGGACCACTGTGCATGGACTGAAAAATATACTTGATTTGGCATCGCTCACCAGTTGGCCCGAGGCCCTGCAATAATCATCAAGGGCACGTCGAAGACTAGAAGCATTAGCTGTATCCGCTCTCATCAAGATTAATGAATCATCAGCAAATAAGAGATGCGAGACAGCCGATGCCCCTCTGCAGACTTTTACACCCAGCAGGTGCCCTGATTCTTCCTCAAAATTCAGCAAACTAGTTAGTCCTTCCGCGCATAACAGGAACAAATAAGGGGAAAGAGGGTCACCTTGCCGTAAACCCCTGGATGGATAAATATAATCAGAAAGCATACCATTTAGACGAACCTGATACCTCACCGAAGACACACATGCCATGATGAGATCAACCCAGCCCGTATCAAAACCCATCCTGATCAAAACCTTCTTGAGAAAGCACCATTCAACCCTGTCGTACGCTTTGTGCATGTCAAGTTTCACCGCTTTTGCGAAAGATGCCGACGAACATCTGTTTCCCGCTGGATTGATCCTGAAAACCTGCAAATTTTCGCTCAAGACCGCTGGATCCTGTACCAACGGTTCTGATCTCTTGTGAGCCTCATCCCGGTCATTTTACAAAACAACGACCGCAACCAGAAGTTGCGATTTGAAATAAGGTCCCTCGCAGGTGTTCGTCTTGAAAAATCAGCCTCTTTGGTACAGTTCATGCCGGACGTTCCTGGACCTCGTATCGTCCTTCATGTACAAGTTCAATGAGAGGACAACGAAAACATTCTTTAAATTCGAGGAAATAATCTATTTCACTTACAAAATGATATAAATTGTTGGTAGCATGTATTATAAGCAGGCAAGTATCTTTTTCGTAAGTCGAAATAAAGGGTAGCATGAAGGTTTAAGTCTAGAGATATATATTCCTCTCTATATGCACACATTTAGTTAAAGATACATCAAGTCATCACTGTCCGATGCACAATTAGTTGCCCACAATAATCTGCTCCACATCAGTGCGCCAGACACGACTCCCGAACCGCTCCCCTCCCGAGCGGTTCCAGAGACTCCTGCCGAGCGAACCCTAGTCCCGATCCAAGCCGTGCTCTCCGGCCGCCGTTGCTGCCTTCGACGACGGCGGCGGCGGCGCCCGTCCCGTCCAAGTGATGGTGGGCAGAAGGTGCTTCTCGGCGGCGCGTCATGGGAGGAGATGAGGCGCAGGCGGAGGGCAAGGTGCGGCGCGGCCGGCCGGCCGGGGCCTGAGACCCTCCAACGGAGGGCAGGGAGGAGATGGTAGCGTGCCACCGGCGGCCGTCAGGTCTCGTTGGTGGGCGTTCGGGGCGATCTGATCTGGCCCTCTCTGGGGATCCGATCTGGAATTGCCCATAACCGGGTCTGGTTCTGTGGGATCTGGCGAGGCATGTTCTCGCCGTCTCCTTGCAGCCTTGCACGGTGCCATCTTCTCTGTTGTCGTCCCGCTGGATGGCGACTACAGGCATGGGGGCTTGTTGTCTTGCGAATAAAGGTGGCGGTCCTAGGGTTTCTCCCGCGCGAAGACGATGATCTACTGGATGCGTGCTCTCGTTGATTTGGCTAAAGTGACGAGTTCCGGAAGGCTCCGCCGGCGAACTCCACTGGGCGATTCATGCCTGGAGATTGCTGGATCGGGTGGGATTCGGTCGTGCGCACCCATGTTTTACTCTGGCCGTTTGGTTTCAGAGGGAGCGCTTCGAATCTCTGTTGGCTGTTAATATCATGGGACATGTTCTCGTTCCATGGTGCTGGCGGAGAAGGTCATGTCAGTCGAGATCTGAGGTTAGCAATGGTGGTTCGAATCTTTCTCGCGATGAGGAATTGGCTTGGTGTTTCATGACTTCGAGCAGCAGCATGTAAGTGGGGGCGACAACATACGTGAAGTCCAAAGTCCTACCTTTCAGGTGAAAATCCAAGGTCAGGCCTTAATTGGTTGTGCCTGACAGTGGTCTTGCTGAAGACATTGTTTTGAGTGCGAGGACTATCTTCAGGTGAAAACCCAAGGTCTGGCCTTAATTGGTTGGGCCTGGCACTGTTCTTTTTTGAAGGCGTTGCTTTTGAAGAATTGGGCATCAGGTGTTGTTTTGGTGGTGGTTGTGCGGCTACTTGAATGACTGTAACTCTGTAGCGGGGCTTTTCTTTTTATTTCTTCTTCTTATTGTCTTTCGGCTGTGTGCATCCGTAGTAACTTTGCTTATTGCGTTGTTGCAGAGTCTGGGTGTAATTTGTATCTCCGCGATATTAATATACACTCTTTATCTAAAAAAAAGTCATCACTGTCCCATTTTCTCGAGTACATGTGCTTACCCTGTTGCTGTGAGACGGAGAAAACTTTCCCCTCCCCCTCCCACCGCTCTATCGTTGAAAGTCGTTTCGAGCTTTCCGTCCTCCTCGCCGGCTCACTTCTCGTTCCTCTTCGGCGGCGTCGCTGCCCGGAGTGGACGAGGATGTGTAGCTTGGCTTGTAAATACTAGCTGTAGTTTTGCTTTAGCGTTGCTTTGCTTTGGCTACGTGCCGTCTGAGAGTAGGACAGTGGATCCCGGCGGCCGGATCCGCTGCGCCATAGTCTTCTTCTTCCTCGCTGGAGTGTGCTGGTGGCAGGCGCCGCTGCATCCGAAGCTGAAGGAGCTGTGCATCTCTCCGAATAAGGTCCGCATCGGAGGTGTGGAGGTAGGGTTTCCTGGCCAGCCCTGTCTCCGTTCCAAGATTCTTGCTTTTCTGGTTGTGCTTCCGTGGGGGGAGCCGATGGAGGCGAGAAGTATTGGTCACTTCTTCAATAAGGCCGGCCCCCTGCTTCTTCGCTACAATCTTTTTCAAGCTTTGTCTCCTCCGGCTGGTGGCAAGGGGTTGGAGTTCGACGGCGGCGCTATGGCTTTTCTCTGGCGGCGAGAAGACAGGTACTATGGTGGAGTTTCTGGATTGGCGGCCTCGGCTCTCCTACGTCGCAAAGGTTGCGGGAAGGAGGATCTCTGGCTCCGAGCTGCTACTCCACGGGAAGATCTTCGGATTGCGATATGCGGAGCTCATCAATGGCAGCGATCTTGCGCTGCCGTTACTTCTGGCCGATGTGGCCGCTCCGTTCCGTGGTACTGCTTGTGCCACTGGATTTGCAACCTCCAGGCCGGCGAGCCAACGGAGGCCCTCTCTCAGTTCCGCGGTGGCGTTTATCGTCTCTCCGTTTCCAAGTGGTGCGTCCCCGGCGATGGAGCTGGCGGCCGCCGCGTTGAGCTGCTTCTTTCCGGTGGAGAAGGACTCAATTGCTTTTTTTATTTCTATGTGGAGGTCCTTTATGTAAAAGCCAGGGGCTTGTTTGTAATTTCTTTTTTCTTCAGAGTCCTTGATGTAATTTGTAAGCCCGCCGTTTAATGCAATCCGGACCCTTCGGGGTCCTTCCCTGTGTTAAAAAAAAGTGCTTACCCTGTTGTAAAATAACACTCATAGTGGTGAATACGAGTTCACTCACAATTCAGCCATTTAAGTTTCAGCTTTACGAGAGACCATACTTGTAGAGAGAATATAGTGATACAAGTTGTTAGGTGGTACAATGCATACAAGCTATATAATTGTACAAGATCAAACACTCCATGCTCTGTGAATGCATTGCACCACCTAAAAACTTTAAAAAAACAAGATCCAAGGGCACTAGCACCCAGGACTTTTTAAGTAAGGTAGAGCCACCCGGGTGAGAAACTCCACAAATCTGCCACCGACGGGAGTCAAACCGTGGAGGCAGGGATACGCCACTGCGTTTCTTGCCAGTAGGCCACTGCCTAGTTCTCCACACTACATTTTCGCTCCATACTTGTAGATCATATTCCGAACTCTGAATTGTTACATGTAGACCACTTTAGTGGTGGAGCTATGTACAACTCAGGGATGGCCACCGCCCCCCTCCACCCCACCCCACCACAAAAAAAAAAAGCCTAAAAAGTTGTCCTTTTTTATCTTTTTCCACCAAAGTCACTACTGGACTGTTGGTCGCTGATGTACTAAAGCCATATGGTATGATAGAGCTCGCAAAAATCATGGCGTCAACATGATCACACACATTTGTTTTCCATAGGACATGACTGGCTCTCACGCGACGTACATGCGAGCTGCCATTAATCGGTGCTTATGAAAAAATAACTACTTTAGCATGTAGTGCAAGGAAATTCATCTTCTGACTTATATGTGTAGACGTACACACTTTTCAAAAAAATGACTTTTAAAAATGTTAAAAAATTCTACATACAAAACGTCTTGGCAAAATAAAAAAAAATTGTGACCCGTGTAAAATAGACAAATCCGGTGGTCCAAAATAAATTTTTACAGAAAAATTATTTGTCTTTTTACCCAGGTCACAAAAAAATTCATTTGTTAACAAAGCTTTTTGTGCGAACATAAATATGCGAGTGTATTTAAAAAATAAAAAGTAATTAAAAATATTTTTAATAAACGTGTCAGTACAAGTAAAGGAGGTGGGCTTAGAGCCAGCAAGCAAAGGAACATAAACTAAAACATAAAGATCTACTTTACGAAGATCTCATTGTATTCCAGAAGCTCGTAACATCGATCCCGATAAGCCCCAATTTACCGCTTCTTCTCCACTAATAAAAACCTACTCCCTCAACTCGCTCCAAAAAATGGGATTATGTGTAATAAGTTGTTGATATTCAACAATTCCTCGTAAAAAATAATCACAAAAATCTAAACATTTCTCGATCCATCCATAAGGTAGATCCGCGGCTACTCCTCCGATGCGAAAGTAATTGTGCATCATTTG
Source organism: Poa pratensis (assembly GCA_947311845.1). Classification (NCBI taxonomy): domain Eukaryota; kingdom Viridiplantae; phylum Streptophyta; class Magnoliopsida; order Poales; family Poaceae; genus Poa; species Poa pratensis. The sequence continues at coordinate 31,701,732 of CAMZMU010000044.1, read as the reverse complement.
CATACCGGTAGCAGCTTCAAATAGATCATATATTAATTCTCTCTCTAAAAATATAGAAAAAGGGAGTCTGTGCACCGAGATCCGCCATAAAAGGCCCAAGCCATAACAAGTGAGAAGCTATACGGCTCAACTCTAACATAATTACCCTAATATAGCTGGCACCCGTGTCTAGGTAAGCCCCTCGCCTTCCCTTTTTGGAGTAGAGGTCAGAGACTAGTGCGGGTAGCCCTGAGCAACACAATTCATACCTCAAGGAAACATGATCGATCTTTTTTTTTTGCACAACGTATGAATATCACATAGTACAGACCGGAGGCTAGAAACACAAAAGTTGCAAACAGTTATATCTAACTAAAATACCAACACTGAAGATCAACCCATTTCTAAACTTAAAAAAAAACGGATAGGAACTTTCCTTTCTATCCAATGCAGGAGATAAGAAGAGAGAGACATACGTCTGTGTTGGCTGTCTATTTTTACATCGTTCAGTTCGAGGTCGACGTCGCCGAGTGTTCTTGTTCTTCAGATAATCGAAAGTGGACGTACGCGCACCTCACACTCACAGGCTCGCATCGACTTGTGCGTGCGCCCCTGCGGGGCTCGATTTTTTTATTTTAGATAAGAGGCAATAATGCCCAGCTTTGAATTAACGAAGCTACCGAGTCACCACGGCAGTTACAACGAGCTGGTAAACAGCTTACAAGCAATAGACACCCCAAGCAAACAAAAGATACAACAAAAACATCACAACTTGAGGAGCCTACGCTAAAACCTGGCTACACTAACAAGAACCATGGCAACCGAGGCCAAGACGGGAGCACCACAGGAACACGACGCCGTCTGCAACTCCAGAACACACTTGGACTCAGCTTCCGCCGTCCTCGTCACCGGAAAAGGACCTTGTCCCTCGCCTAGGCTCGAAAGGCGCTCCGTACCGTCTAGAAGGCGAAGGAAGCTCACCCGAGAGCAAGATTGCCGGAACGGAAGAGAGCAGCCACGCTGCGGGCACTCCATCGAAAGACCACCACCAAGTGCTTGATAGCAAAAACAGGTCCGAGCTGCTGAACGAAGACACCGACACGGAGGGCAGCGAGCGAATGACAACCACACCACCGCGGCTGAAACGAGACCACCGAAGCTTGAACACTCACCACCGCATGAACCACTGTTGCCAAAGAGGGGAACCCTTTCCCCTCTCGCCCAGGCTCGAGGGCGCCGACCCATGGCGAATGGGGGCAACAGGGCGGGGAGGCAAACAGGGCACCCGCCAGTCAATGCAGAGAGACGTCGTCGCCGAACACGAAGCCGCCACGGTACCCTCCACTCGCGCATAGCTCCACCACCACCCCCGCGACACCGGAACAACGACACCGCCCAGCCTCCACACCAAAAGCACCACTCGCCCAATACAACATCATCCCCAGACGACGTCTCCAAGGAGAACACGACGCGCACGGCGTCGACGCCGCCCAATCCCGAAGGATTTTGAACTTTCGCTCGGGAGGTGGTCGGGGGTGTGAGGAAGGGTCCACAGCTGCCTCCAAGGAGGAAAGCGGCGCCCTTGGGCGTCGCCGCTGCCGGGCCGGGCCAGCCGGCCAGAGGTTTCCCTCAGACCCGCACCTAACACACCAGCGCACCGCCACCGCGGGCAGCGACGACCACGACCGCCAAGCCACAAGGAGGACGGGGAGGAGGGAGCCTGCAAGGTGGGGATGAGGTCGTACCGTTAGAACTGGAGTCAAGGGCGAAAGGGGAGTGCGCGCCGCGACCACCGTCCGCCGGTGCCTTGCCGACGCGCGACGAAGACCTTCCTGTTTTTTACTGAGGAGGAAACGACGGCAGATTGCTCCAGCCGGCTGGGTACACGTCAGGCTCCTTATCTGCAGAAAACCCACAACGTGAACCAATCTGCAGCTGCATTATTGACGGAGAAGTCGTCGTGTCACCGATTGACGTGACAGGTCACGCACCAAACACACGACCCGGCGGCGGCAGGATCTCCCTGCCAGAGAGCTCTTTCTCTCTCGGTGGTTTCCGTCCGTGGAGGCGGCGGAATATTTCGTGGACGTACCCCCCCTCCCCCCGTGCTTAGGTTTTCGGGAGGCAGATATACGTGAAGAGGCAACCTGGGTGGTGGACCCAGGTGGCCACGCCATAGCTGGGCGTGGCCCACAGGCCAGCCGCGCCCAGGTGTGGCGTGGGGCCCACCTGGCCCACCTGGCTGCCTCCTTTTGGCGGCCTCCGGCATCTGACATTATAAGACCCCCAGAATTGGTTTCGTGATTTTTGGAGTTCCGCTGATATGCTGACTTGACGACGCTTTTTCCAGCAGAAACCTGACTCCGGAAGGATAATTCCCAATAATCATCAAACATGCAAAATAAGGCAAAATAACATAAGTATCATGTATTAATATGAAATATAAGGATAGATAATGACAAATTATGATATAAAATAGTGATGCAAAATGGACGTATAACCCCCCACCACCCCACCCCACCACCAAAAAAAAAGCCTAAAAACTAGCCCTCTTATCTTTTTTCCTCCAAATTCACTACTGGACTGCTGCTCGCTGATGTACTAAAGCCATATGGTATGATTATACCTGGGCATTTCTCGGGCCAGGCCGGGCCTAAAAAGCCTGATGCAGAAAACCCCAGGCCCGAGCCCGGGCCGGCCCGGCTATCGGGCTGCAAAAATCGGGCCCGAGCCCGACTAGGCCCGACCGGCCCGGGCCGACCCCTGCTGATTTTACGTTTTCACTAAGGCCGAGCCCGGCCCGACATGTGCATCGGGCCCGATATTCAGGGCCCGAGCCTGGCCGATGTGCAAGTCCGGCCCGGCGCGGCCCGAGATTTTCCGGCCGGGTTGCGTCGGGCCGTTCGGGCCGGGCTGCCCATGGCCAAGTATAGGTATGATAGAGCTCGCAAAATCATGGCGTCAACATGATCACACACATTGGTTACCATAGGACATGGGGCGGGGCTGGTGGTGTCCTCGCATCGGCGTGGATCCGCCTCGATCGGCCTCGGCTCGGTTTCTTCTCCGGCTTCGCACCGTTGACAAATGCACCGACTAATCACATGGGGGCAGTACGAGGCTGGCATATATGCACGCCAGCTCCTTTAAATTTTGTCTTCTTCTTTTTTTCCGGAAGCACAGCCGAATATTCTCCATACAAGTGCGAATGGTTTCGGGTTCCAACACATTTGGCGAATATTCTTCTCTTTTTCTAACCATGGGTTGTCGTCTTGTCGAACTACTCAAAGTTTCCAAAGGAACCAAGGCAAGAGTAAGGACAGGAGAACTGGGTTTTGGCCCGTCCGAAATCATCTTGCGGAAGTCACCGGATAGCTTCCTTCCTCTCTTTTTTTCCTAACCATGGTTTGTCGATCAACTCAAATTTTCCAAAGGAACGAAGACGAGAGTAAGGACAGGAGAACTGGGTTTTGGCCCGTCCGAAATCATCTTGCGGCGGAAGTCACCGGATAGCTTTCTTCCTTCTTTTTTTTTCTCGTGTCTTGCACCGTGTCATGCTTGATTCTCCTATATCAATGTTAAAGGCCGATTGCTTTGGCTCTTTCAATAAAAGTCGCATCTAGAAAACTCAACATTGTTAAAAAAATAAACAAATAGGCTAACGCCAAACAATTTAAAAGAGCTCAGTTCATTCAGATACATACGGCACATATGATATGTTAATATTTATTTACGATATGTTACCTCATCAATATATGATCTTCTATCCAAGATTATAGAAAGAAGTAAGTATTTTTGAGTAAGAATGTAAAATAAGCCAAATTGTGTTTGTTTGTAACGTTGAGAGGTTGTTGGGTACAACCAATTTCATTATCTATCAAGTAGGCTAAGGCGAAACAATTTAAATATTTAGAAAACTGCTCAATTCATTCAGACACATGGCATATATACTAGGTTAATATTTTTACAAATCTGTTACTTCATCATTATATTATTTTTTACCCAAAGTTATAGAAAAAATCCATAAAGTTAGTTAGTTCTACATCTTAAACACAACAAATGTTTTTTGTGTACTTTGTTTATACTGCCTCTGTTACGAAATATATAAATATAAGATGTTTTAGCCTTTTCAAGATTCACATGTATCTACATGTATTTAGATACATTTTATCGTGTATGCCCTCTCATTTAGGTACACACATAATAAACATGTGAAACACCCAAAACATCTTATATTTAGCAACAAAGGGAGTAATTAACCGAGTTTTGCAATTTTTTGGTCCTTTAATGGACCGATTTTTCTCATTAGCTGGATCAACTATGAATGTATCATTGTCCTAGAATTGGACGAACACGCCTTCTCACGAGGTTCCTAACCGGGAAAACTAGTTTACTACAACACGATTGTATCTGACGTGGCAAGCAAGACAGAGAGTCTGGTTGGGCATGCCTTAACATTGAAACAAACTATCGCAACAGTAGGAGCACGTTGCGCGGGAGCAGGAATGACGCATGGAGGCGGTGCGCCAACTCGACTTCATCAACATCCCCGCCTGTTCCGACGACGAGTAAGCAGCACTGTGCGGCCGACAATGCATGCCTAGTGAGGTGTTCCGAGAGCCTCTTTTGCATTGAGTAGGGTTGGTTTAGGATTTGGTTAACACAAATCTAGCCCCATCAGAAAAAAACAACTATGTAAAATTATGTGTATATGATCGAACTTGTATGAATTGAATGAAGTGGTTTATCTGAGTTTTAGCGCGGACATATTTTGTTCGAATTTAAGGTTCGATTCATCTGTTATGTCACGCTGGTTTTGGCCCCTTAAATTGGTTTACCGTGTCCCTATACTCATTTGAAGGGTTGCCTTTTTTAAGAGATGTGCTAGAGATGTTCTTAGACCGAATGAATAAGCCAAATTATGTTTGTTTGGAACATTTAGAGGTTGTTAGGTTCAACCAGTTTCATTAGTTATCAAATTCATCCACATACACATGGCCGGTGTCTATATGATAGGTTAACAATTTGTTGCAAAATATTACCTCATCATTATATGAATCTTGGATTTTGATGCAAGATTATTTGAGTAAGAGTGTAAGGCCACAAAATTGTTTTTGTAAAAAAAGAAAATTGCCCGGCAATAGACTAATGAGTGCACCTGAGGTGGCAAGCAAGACGGAGAGTCTGGATCGACACGCTTTACCATCGTAAACAAACTCTCGCAACAACAAGGTGCCTTGTGGTGGCAGCTAGCCGTTCCTGGACGCGAGTTGTTCCGGACTCGATCCGATTGGTGCTATCGACAACGCTGAACCAACGAAGCGCACAGTCAGCACGCGCGCCCACCAAATCCCCCACCAGAACGCAACAGATTTAACAGCCTGCCGCGCCGCCAATGGCCGCGCGCCCGTGACGGCATGGCGATCACCACCTCCTCCAGCCGCGTCTGCAGCACTGCAGCCGCCGCATCCTCCCCCTCCTCGTCCCTCCTCGCGCCTAGTATAAATACCCGCGCGCTCTGTTCTTCCCGCCAACAGCTCCTCGCCTCGTCCAAGTCGACTCTCCGCCTCCGTCTTATATCTGATCGTCCACCTCGGTCTGTTCGCCGATCCGTCCTCTTGTTCTTCCCGTCATCGCCAGTTCGCCGTCGCTCGGTCTTGCCTGACATTTCTTGTTCTGTGTAGTAGGCGCGAAAGCAGGTGTCGGTTTAGGACTCTTGTAACAGCCAACCGGGCGTCGCCGTCTTCTTCCGGCCGGCGGAGTGCGAGAGAGGAGGAGATGACGATCGAGTCGTCCGCGAGGCTCGCCGACGGGGAGCTGTCGGTCCGCGGCCGCGCGGTGCTGTCCGGCGTGCCGGACGCGGTGACCGCGTCCTCCGCGGCGGCGAGGGGCCGCGTCGACGGCGTCTTCCTCGGCGCCGACTTCGCCCACCCGGCCTCCCGCCACGTCGTCTCCCTCGGCGCCATGAGGTATGCTCCTCCGCACCCTCGCCTGGTTGGTTTCCTGATTCGATCGCGGACGCGCCAATCAGTTGACTGGTTCGTCTCGACCGGCATTGGTTTGACTTTGGTTCTCGGCGGGCGGCGGATGCAGGGGCGTGCGGTTCATGGCGTGCTTCCGGTTCAAGATGTGGTGGATGGCGCAGAGGATGGGGGACAAGGGCGGCGACGTCCCGCACGAGACGCAGTTCCTGCTCGTCGAGTCCAAGGCCGCCGCCGCCGCCGGTGGAGACGACGAGGAGGAGACGTCGTACGTCGTGTTCCTCCCGCTCGTGGAGGGCGCGTTCCGGGCCAGCCTCCAGGGCGGCGGCGCGGGCGGCGACGAGCTGCAGCTCTGCGTCGAGAGCGGGACGCAGACACGCGCGCGAGTTACTTCGACCGCGCGCTCTTCGTGGGCGCCGCGGAGTCCGACCCCTTCGCCGCCATCGCCGGCGCCGTCGCGGCCGTCCGGTCATGCCTCGGGACATTCCGTCCCCGCGCCGAGAAGAAGCTCCCTGGCATCGTGGACTACTTCGGGTGGTGCACGTGGGACGCATTTTACCAGGATGTTACACAGGAGGGCGTCGAGGCCGGGCTCCAGAGCCTCGTGGCCGGAGGCGCGCCGCCCAAGTTCGTAATCATCGACGACGGGTGGCAGTCAGTCGGCACAGACAAACAGAGCCCCGACGAGGATACCGCGGGCGAGGCCCAAAAGCATCCACCCCTTCCTCGGCTCACCGGCATCAAGGAGAACAGCAAGTTTCAGAGCGGCAAGGGCTCTGCCACGGCCGGCATCGAGACGCTGGTGCGCGCGGCGAAGGAGAAGTACGGCCTCAAGTACGTGTACGTCTGGCACGCCATCACCGGCTACTGGGGCGGCGTCCGTCCGGGTGTCGCGGGATGGAGGCCTACCGCTCCACCATGCAGTTCCCCAAGATCTCGCCGGGCGTGGCGGAGAACGAGCCAAACATGAAGACGGACGTGCTCACCCAGCAGGGGCTCGGTCTCGTGCACCCGAAAGCCGTGCACCGCTTCTACGACGAGCTCCACGCGTACCTCGCCGCGGCCGGCGTCGACGGCGTCAAGGTGGACGTGCAGTGTGTCCTCGAGACGCTCGGTGCCGGGCACGGCGGCCGCGTCCAGCTCATCAAGGAGTACCACCGCGCGCTCGACGCCTCGGTCTCAAAGAACTTCCGCGACAACGGCATCATCGCCTGCATGAGTCACAACACCGACGCCCTCTACTGGTACAGTACAGAATTCGATTCCTCAATTATAATTCGAAACATCGATCCAAATGTTCTTTATCAGAGGAATTCGATCGTGACCTCTGCCATGTGATCTGCAGCTCGAAGCAGACGGCCGTGGTGCGAGCGTCGGACGATTTCTTCCCGAGGGAGGCGGTGTCGCACACGATCCACATCGCGGCGGTGGCGTACAACAGCGTGTTCCTCGGCGAGTTCATGCTCCCGGACTGGGACATGTTCCACTCCCTCCACCCCGCCGGCGACTACCACGGCTCGGCGCGGGCCATCAGCGGCGGACCCGTCTACGTCAGCGACGCCCCGGGGAAGCACAACTTCGAGCTGCTGAAGAAAATGGTGCTGCCCGACGGTACCGTGCTCCGCGCACGGCTGCCGGGACGGCCGACCAAGGACTGCCTGTTCGCCGACCCAGCTCGTGACGGCGCTACGCTGCTCAAGATCTGGAACATGAACAAGTTCACCGGCGTCCTCGGCGTGTACAACTGCCAAGGCGCGGCTTGGAGCTCCGCGGAGAAGAAGAACGTCTTCCATGACGATGCCGGCGCCGGGGCCCTGACCTGCGGTGTCAGGAGCCGCGACGTCCACCTCATCGCCGAGGCAGCGACGGACGCCGGCGCCGGGTGGAGCGGCGACTGTGCCGTGTACCGTCATGCCTGCGGAGACCTCGTTGTCCTCCCCGACGGCGCCGCCCTGCCCGTCTCCCTCAAGGTCCTGGAGCACGACATCCTCACCGTCTCGCCGATCAAGGTCAGCACACCGCGAACACATTGCCTCCACCCACTTCCGGCATTGTCCAGTACTTGTAGCAGCACAACTGGCTTATGTATGTGCATTATGCAGCACCGTGTATGTGGACTGATGAAATGATCTTGGGAATTGCAGGATTTGGCGGCCGGGCACAGGTTCGCGCCGATCGGGCTCGTCGACATGTTCAACGGCGGCGCGGCGGTGGAAGGGCTGACCTACAACCTCCCCGTCGACGGCGACGGCATGGCGACAGAGGCAGTGGGGCAGGTGTGCATGGAAGTGCCAGGACGCGGGAGGTTCGGCGCCTACTCGTCGGGCCTGCCGAGGAGTTGCACGCTGGGCTCAGCTCCGGTGGAGTTCTCCTACGACGCCTCCTCTGGGATGGTGATCCTCGAGCTGGAGTCCATGCCCAAGGAGAGGGTTCACAAAATTGTTGTCGAGCTTTAGCATATCAGTAGCAATAGAAATACATCACAAAAATCATTTTTTTTCTCTCTTCTACTACAGAATGGAGGTTGGTTATCCCTCCCACAAATCATAATTCATAAATCATACACCCGTGTTTTATCATGTCCACTTTGATCAGTGTTGTACCATGTTGGTGATGGTAGGGATGGGAGAAGAGTAGGAGGAATTAGTGTTTGTCATCTGAATCTTGATTCAGTTATGAAGGCTGAGTGCGTAGCTGATTCTCTGATGAAGTGGCCTTCAGTGTTGCGGTAGGTGCCGAACATGGTGTGTGCATATGCCAGCCGTTGCCAATGGCCATGTGCTGTGATCTTCTCTGACGCTCGACATTTTTCACTAGGAAATGAACGACAGGCTATTGCACTGAACACATCTACAGACAGATTTCTTGCACTAGGAAATGGAGAGTGTGCACCCTTCACCCGGGAGCTTTCTTCAGTAATGAATAGCGAGAACAGTTACCTCATTCAGTTAACTTCACTTTATCTAAAAAAAATTCAGTTAGCTTCAGTACAGATTAGAGACATACACTGACATGGTTTCGCTGCTTTGGATGGGAGAAAGGATGCAGCCATCCGTTCCAGATCTGGAGCAGGAACGGTGGTTTGCTGTTGCTGTCAGTTTGGTCCATCTTATGATCCAGGCTTATTTATTTGATGGGGCCATGCCTAACATTCAGAGATCGCTGGACCTGTTGTCATCTCTACTTTCTAGGCTTTGAGCATTTCAAGAGACAACAAAGCTCTGAAAAAAGGCTTTGAGCATTTCAGAATATTGGTGCTATTTTTGCGCCCTATGGATAATGACTGGTCAGAGTCTGGTCTCGCAGAGCAGGCCCGAAAACCATGTTATTCGTCCCGTTTAATCGTCCGCATCACATTAGTGGCACTATTTCGTGCCAACTGTTTGGTGTCTGCAGCCAAGTCCAAAAAGATTCAGGTTTGCAAGATGCTATGTTTGGTTGCATCCTTTCCTTCCTATGTTTATGATCCACCTCTTCTCTCTACTGGTCACGATACACTACACGGAATCACACAAGGAATACGGAATAACAGTTCATCCATGGGTAGTAGTGGTCATTATAATCTAACCTAACTAATACGAATGTCAGTTTATGAGTATCCCTAACTATTACGAATCAAATAGCAATACTTTCATTACAGACCGTATGATGGTTCAGGAATGCTGATTAAGGGTTGGGGAGTTCAATCTTCTTCTTCTTCGTACCGTTATGCTTATTCTTGCTCTTCGTCTTCAGATCCTGGCGGTATCTCTGTCCGTGTCCGTCCACATTGTCTCAGCTCTCACTCCATTCTTTAAGTTTTTCCGAGATTCATATTGATCAAAGGCCACACTATGGTCGTACTCAACATCGTTTGCTGTCACATCTGTCCCATTTGTGACATGCTCATGAAAATCCTAATGAATGATCGTGTTGTGAAGAATGCAACATGCTAGAACTAGCTTTAGTTGATTCTCGTGTGAAATAATTTCTGATCAAGAATTCTGAATCTATTTTTCAGTGCAGCAAGTGTCGTATCAATCGTAACTCTATGGGTAGAATGTCTCAGATTGAACAATTCCTTGCCAGTAGCAAGTCCGAACCTTGAACTAAAATGTTTATATGGTACCCGGTCTTTTGGAAGACCAGAAGAAATCCATACCAACATGCATATCAGGCATTACCAAGTTAGAACTTACCAGGGATATTTGTCCCATCGGGTCTAAACATGTTGTCAGTAAAAATGGTTGCATCATATGTTGATCCTTCCTATGTGAACTTCAGACCAAAATCCACTTCAGCTAGCACATTCTGCCGGTGTAGTGCTTCCTCCCTCTGTATGCTTTAGACTGTGATTTCGACTCTATCTGTCATCACATGAGTATCATCGATGGCGGTAATACAATCGTGACGTGAGATGAACAAGCAGCCAGGAAATTGAGTGAAATCATGCAGGGAGAGTAGTCTAGCTGTATTTTTTTTTTTGTTACATTCCCCTTATTGGGTGTTGTAGGGACTAAAGTGTAATTGTGTGTGTGTTATGAGGGTTGAAATGTAAATAGTACTTTGTATATCTGTAACCAGTAAGGGATAGAGAGGAAGTGAGTTAGTTCCAGAAAATTCCCAAATCCTCTTCGTGTTGCAACATGGTATCAGAGCACGGCGGCGAATCGCTGCATCGACGTGTGTGCTGAAGTCACCAAGTCGCTGCCGGTGGAGAAGGAGAGCAGAGGGTCGTCGGTGCGGGCGGAGATAAGCTCCAAGCAAGGGCAGGAGACCCGGGCGGAGGTGCTGTGGAGGTGTGGACTGCGGAGCCGGCGGCGTAAGGGACGCGCAGGAGGAGGCGCAGCAGGGGAGCAGCACGCAGGGGGAGCTGGACATCGCGCGGAGGCACGGGTGCAGAGGAGGAGCAGAGCGAGCGAGCGCTCGAGGTGCAGCAGGCCAGCGGCCGGGCGAGCGCGGCGCGGAGGGGGCGCGCGATTCTCTCTGCTCCGCGGCACGAACTGGTGCGGATCTTGATTTTTTCTGTGTGAATGGTTGTTTAGGTGGTGGGGAATTTTCGATTGGATTGGAGATGGCGGAGAAGGAGGTTGGTCGGACCATTTCTGTGAACAAGGCTCAGCCTAGGATGAGCACTGATGATGGTGGCTATGGATATCGTGGTGCAGCCGACGTAGTCCCCGCTGCGAGTGATGAGTGCTTCAAGTGTGGATGTTCTGGACATTGGGCTCGTGAATGTCCGTATGCAGATGGAGGTAGACCTGGAAGGTACTCTCCTCCTTCCAGGTATGGCAGTGGCGCTGGTGGGCGTGGTGACCGCTTTGGAGGATCAGACCGTTTTGCTAGCCGCTATGCTGATGATCGTTATGGCGGTGGACGTGACCGCTATCCTCCAGCTGCAGATCGTTTTTCTGGAGACAGATATGGAAGATGGAGATATGGTATGCAATCTGGAGGCAGGGTAAATATCACTTCAGTTGCTGATAAAGACTCACAAACCTTTAGAGTGAAGATGTCAGTTGATGATTGGAAGAGGTGGTGCAAGTTTAAGGAGTTTTTGGAGACAGGCAAAGCAACCACATATGCCATATCTGCAAACTTTCATGGTCATACTTCCCTAACCACGGGTTGTGAAACTGATGATAAATCATGGTTGATTGATTCTGGGGCTTCTAGACATATGGTTGGCTCATATCACAACTTTGTTGACTATGTTCCTGATGTCAGGAGACAAAGTGTAAAATTGGCTGATGGTTCATCTCAAACTGTTATGGGATCTGGAAGTGTCATATGTGGTCCTAATATGTCCCTTTCATCTGTATTACATGTTCCATCATTCCCGATAAATTTATTATCTATTAGCTGCATTACCAAAGAGCTTAATTGTGCTGTAATCTTCTTCCCATCATGGTGTCTATTCCAGGAACTTGGGACGGGAAGATGGCTTGGGACAGGAAATATGCGAGATGGTCTATATTATCTAGATGATAATGTATCAGCTATGGTTGCTGCAGCTATATCTCAGTCACCATTACAAGAATTTATGCTGCTCCATCGACGACTAGGACACATGTCTTTCAGGACTTTGGGTAAACTCTATCCAAATCTCTTTAATAAAGTTGATAAGGAAAAGCTTGTTTGTGATGCCTGTGAGTATGGAAAACTTATTAGAAGCTCTTATTTGTTATCTGATAATAGAAGTGCAGAACCATTTCAAACTATACACTCTGATGTGTGGGGTCCTAGTGGAGTGTGGTCCCTTCATGGATATAAATCATTTGTCACATTTATTGATTGCTGCACTAGGACTACATGGGTTTATGTACTGAGACATAAGAGTGATGTGTTTGAGTGTTTCAAAGACTTCCACAATTTAATTATGACTCAATATGATGCACGGGTGAAAATATTTAGAACGGATAATGGTACCGAATATTTAAACAAACAATTTGATGAATACCTGTCAAGCTTTGGAATTATCCATCAAACCAGTTGTCCAAGTACCTCTCAGCAGAATGGGTTGGCTGAAAGGAAAAACAGGCATCTCTTAGAGATCACCCGGTGTATCATGTTAGCTATGAATGTTCCAAAATATTTGTGGAGTGAGGCTGTGATGACAGCGGCTTATCTGATTAATAGGATGCCGTCTCGGGTGCTTAACAACAAGACACCAATTGAGTGTCTAACTGGCAAGAATACATATATTGTGCCTCCAAAGGTATTTGGATGTGTGTGTTTTGTAAGGGACCATAGACCATCAGTTGGAAAGCTAGACCCTCGAGCAATGAAGTGTATATTTGTGGGATACTCTGGAAAACAGAAAGGTTATAAATGTTGGTGCCCATCAGAAAAACGGATGTTTGTGAGCATGGATGTAGTATTCAGGGAACATGAACCATATTATGGGGAGCCAGTAGATTTAACCAATGTATTCCCTGATCTGTATGTTGATGATGCTATAGATTTGGACAACGAGACAGGGGGAGATAAAGGAGAAGAAGAAGATAGTGATGTAACATCACAGGAGATGATAATTGGAGTTATACCTAGAGATAATGTACAAGATGATAGGGATGTGATAGATGCAGAGCAAGAAGTGGTGCAGGAGGAGCAACAAGAAGAATCAAACGATGTTGGTCAGTGGCCAAAACCAAATGAAGAACGAGAAGTTCGAGTGTATACACGGAGACAGAGAATTGAGGAAAAACGAGTGCAGGAGCAAGAGCATGGAGAGACACATAGTTCAGACTCACACACTTCAGACTCTTTTGATGGTATGCCTACTTCTCCACATGGTGATCTAAATGTTCCTATTGCTCTTAGGAAGCAGCCCCGCATTACTGCTGGGAAACTACCATCAAAACTATGTCCATATGATGTTTCAAATTATGTGTCATATGCATCATTGGGTTCTCAGTATAAGTCATTTATAGCTGCACTCGATTCTACTCCACCTATACCACGAGATTGGCAGGAGGCGAAACAATACCCGGAATGGAGGAAAGCTATGACGGAGGAGATGGAGGCGCTTGACAAAAATAATACTTGGGAGCTTACTACCTTACCACCGAATAAAAGGGTGGTGGGTTGTAAGTGGGTATATGCAGTAAAACAGAATGCCGAGGGTAAGGTTGAGAGGTACAAAGCCAGGTTAGTGGCTAAGGGATATAGTCAGACTTATGGGGTGGACTATGATGAAACATTTGCCCCAGTAGCAAAAATGAATACAATCAGAACCTTGATATCTGTAGCAGCCAATAAGCAGTGGAAACTATTCCAGATGGATGTGAAAAATGCCTTTTTACATGGGGATCTACATGAGGAGGTGTACATGGAAATTCCTCATGGGTTTGGTACAGAAGAAACTGTAGGGAAGGTATGCAAGCTGAAGAAATCACTCTATGGACTAAAGCAGTCCCCTAGAGCTTGGTTTGGGAGATTTAGGAACGAAGTGTGCTCATTCGGTTATAGGCAGAGCAATGCAGATCACACTTTATTTTATAAACATCATAATGGAAAAAGTACTATACTGGTGGTTTATGTAGATGATATTGTGATTACAGGTGATGATGAACCAGAGATCACCAGGCTGAAGAAGGCATTGGCCAAGTCCTTTGAAGTCAAAGATCTGGGTTTCCTGCACTATTTCCTGGGTATAGAAGTGGCTTATGGAGCACAAGGTATATATCTCTCACAACGCAAGTATGTATTGGATTTACTTACTGAAGTAGGCATGCTAAACTGCAAACCTGCTGTCACCCCAATAGAGCAAAATCACCGAATAACAGCAGATGCTGGGGAACCCATAGATAAACATAAATATCAGAGATTGGTAGGGCGCCTCATCTACTTGTCACACACTAGACCAGATATAGCTTATGCAGTAAGCATAGTGAGCCGGTATATGCATGATCCACGGACAAGTCATATGGAGGTGGTGAGTAGAATATTGCGTTATCTCAAAAGCTGCCCAGGAAAAGGGATTTTATTCTCTGCTCATGGGCACTTAAGGATAGAAGGCTATACAGATGCTGACTGGGCAGGGTGTTTAGATGACAGGAAATCTACCTCAGGTTATTGTGTGTTTGTTGGCGGGAACCTGATTAGCTGGAGAAGTAAAAAACAGAGTGTAGTGTCCAGATCCACAGCTGAGGCAGAGTTCAGGTCCATGGCATCTGGTCTATGTGAGGTATTGTGGGTAAAAATAATGCTAAAGGAGCTACGAGTGCTTGGGAATGGTCCTCTCCGATTATTCTGTGACAACCAAGCTACCATCAACATAATCAATAACCCCGTACATCATGATAGAACCAAGCACATCGAAATTGATAGGCATTTTATAAAAGAGAAGTTGGATAGAGGGATGCTTCGTGTGTCATATGTTAAATCTGTAGACCAGTTAGCTGATATCTTAACAAAAGGGGTGAGTGCTGTAGTTTTCTCTAAAATCTGTAGCAAGATGGGGCTTATTGATATCTTCGCCCCATCTTGAGGGGGAGTGTTGTAGGGACTAAAGTGTAATTGTGTGTGTGTTATGAGGGTTGAAATGTAAATAGTACTTTGTATATCTGTAACCAGTAAGGATAGAGAGGAAGTGAGTTAGTTCCAGAAAATTCCCAAATCCTCTTCGTGTTGCAACATTGGGCAAAGCTCTTACCCCCGTTTAAAAAAAGTGTTGTACCATGTAACCATGCTGGTGGTGGTAGGGATGGGAGAAGAATAGGGAGATTTGGTGGTTCTCATCTGATCCTTGGTTCTTTAAAGGAAGAGTCATCACAAAACTAATAGCCATGGTAGCTTGTGAGCTGCCCGCTGCACAATATATTCTTGTGAGTCAAGACCACTACACTAACAAACTGGTCAGACTCTTGACGCTTTTCACTAGAAAATGAAATGCTGCAGATCCACAGACATTTTTCACTGGAGAGTGTGTATGCTTCACCCGGGAGTTCTGTTCAGTAAATTGCGAGAACAGATACCTCATTCAGTTCAATTCAGTACAGACTGGAGACATAGACTGACACGATTTCGCTGCTTTGGAAGGGAGAGAGGATACAACCATCCATTCCAGATCTTGAGAAGAAATGGTGGTTTTCTGTTGCTGTCAGTTTGGTCCATCTTAGGAAGATCCATGGCTTATTTATCTGATGGGGCCGGGCGTAAAATTCAGAAAATGGTGCTTTTCACGTGGAACTCTGGTTCTCGCCCTCCTGCAGTTGAAGCGGATCTACTCAATTATCCTTTGGAATTCAATATGATCTACTTGTTGTCGTTCATCCATATGACCATACCCTCCTTGACGTTTTATTTTTGATAAAGAAAAACCCTCCTAGCAATGGGACGGCAGACCATGGTAACTACAACAACAGTAATCCTCGGCCCGTCGCCTCTCGAACGTGGGAGTGTGCTGGGTTGGCCCAGATACGTTATTTCGCTCTGTGTTTTTGTTCTGTCTATAATTTATTGCTTTCTTCTCTTTTGCTTTTCTTCTTACTTTTCTGTTCTTTTTTTAATCTTTTTTATTCATTTTCCCCTGTTTCGTTTTATTTTAAAATATAGGAAATCTTCCAGGGCCGGCAACCAAACTGACGCTGAAGGCTTCATTCTGTCGATGATTGGTGGAAAGAGGGACGGGATGGGCTCTGTCCGATAGACTGGTAGGAGTTTGAGTTTGCTAGCCCAGGCGGATCTTGGCACAGATGAGTCAGTTAACTGGAAGATTTCAACCAATTGATGTTGTGTACTCTATAACTAGCCTCACCATAAATTCAAAAGAAAAAAACTAGCCTCACCATGTTGTCTCCTGCATGCCTTCATTTTTTTTTGTCTATTGCGTTTCAGGAATAAAAGGTACAACGACCATTAGATGCTTCACCTCTTCAGAGCTCTGCATGTCATATTGATATACTCCATTAAGAAGAGGGGCCAAAGAGAAGGCCAAAGTACAGAAAACAGAGGGGGAAGTCACAACTATACAACAACATCTAACTCGCCTCTTCTCTAACTTTGATGTTGTGTACAACTAAAACTAGCCTCACCACGTTTATCTTCTCTAATATCCTTCACAACCAATTGTCGGGGACAAACTATCGACAAAAAGCGTGAGACCTAATGGAAAGTACATTGTTTACTGACAATGAGTGACAATGTTTTTGAAAAGGGATCGACACGCTACAATGTTATTGGGCTGGAAAAAAGGTTATGCTTGGGATTATCAACGCGTAAGCAGAGTTTTGATCCAAGAACTTCAACAATGATATCACACACACACACACACACACACACACACACACACACACACACACACACACACAACACACAACACACGCACGCACGCACTCACACCTGCAGACGCACTCACACACGCGCACACACGCTGACATTGCCATATCTATCCGAACATGCAAGGTAATGGGTTTCACGCAAACTAGGTGCATACTTGTCGAATTCATCAATAATGATAGCACACCTATCTACTAGTTGACACCTTTAAGCTAGCCGGGTCTCATCGCTGTGAGAGCCCTCCACCGCCCCACCTATGTCGGAGGAGAGAATGCCAAAAGTGGGTTAAGGACCTCACCATCTCACAATGTGTAATTGCCGTAACACACCGTTCCTGGTCAGTAGGAGAGCGAAGGATGTTGGACAATGCGTCACGACTAGATGCAACTCCCAAAAATGATCGTCGTTGTAATCACGTCATCTGGGTCAACATATGTCATCCTTTTGTAGGTGCGTGATCCGGAGGGCCGTTTCCCAACCCTCGTCATTGTCAACTTCATGCCCATGCCAAATGTGTCGCTGGCTATCGCATTTGTGCAACCATCTGGACATGTCATCGCCACACTCATGTGATACACCCCAAAGGACACATATTGTAGCCACCCTTTATGCTCGTTGGATTAGTAGCTATTATGGACCGTAGTTCGCCGTAGTAAATACAAAAGTCAATGTTAGCACGGTGGCTCAAAAATTTGACGATTTGGGTGCTAGGTCACCGAGCAGTACCGGAAGATTTTTTAACATACTCCACAATGTAAATTTATGTTAGACAACTCTAGGTCATTTGTCTTACCTATGATAACATACAAGAACTCAATGTTTTGGATAGTCAAATATTTGTAGGACAAAATTAGAAAACAGCCACGCTTCGATTCACTCCTAGTGAGGAGCCACCTTGATCTGACATGTGGGTTTAGTTTGCATAGGTGGGGGTAGAATATATTTTCATTGGGTTCTAGCTTCTAGGTATAGTTAGTAAACATATAGTGATTATATAGAGGCTAATCATTTATCATTGGATTCATGTGATTCCAATTGCTACATGTTTGCCCCGCACTGTTAGTCTGGCCATTTTTGTAAAGAAAGGTGTGAACAACTCAAGGGTAAATACGTGGTGAGACAACGGGATAAGGAGCGGCCGGACGACATGGTCGATAACCTCCTCATGGCAGCACACCATTTCTTTTGCATCGTCTAGCCGTTGAGTTGCACTCCTTCCAGAGTTGTATCACTACATTTTTTCTTTCCTTGTTGAGCATGTTTGTGTTGTTGCCTGAGCATCTCTTTCTTTCATTTTTTGGTATGTGAACCTTGTATGTATATGGTTGTTTTATTTATAGAGAGTGGCAAAAACATGTTTGGAGGAATAGTGGCCAGAAATTGTACAATTTAAAGTGAGGAAAAACATTTCACAATGTCATGATGAGGAGGTGGGTTTTGATTTATTTTATTTCCACATCGACCTGTCGAGATCTGCTGCTGCTGCTGCGCAAGTGCATTCACGCCATCTTCTCTGGGTCAGTCCATGATGGAGCCGCTCGTGCACTCAGTTCCTGAATCCTGACACCAAGAAAGAAAATCAATGGAATCCATCCAAATGCCAGAAACAAACAGCAGAGATGAGCGTGCAGGTACAAACCCTGAAAAGCTGGACGGATCGCCCGTGCATGCCCTGTCTGTCGAGCAACCGCTTTCCCTCTCATCAGCACGGGTCAGGTTCAGTCAGTCCTTCGTCGTCAGACGTAGGTTGGTTAGTTCCCGCTCGCGCGCTTTCACCTTTCGGTCTTCTTCTACGGATCGATTTCGCGGCAGTTTTGGCCGAGGTTTTCACCGCGGTGGCAATGGCGAGCCGGTTGGGGGAAGCAGACAGGCGGCGGCTTTTCAGCGGGTTTCCCTGTGCTGTGGAGAGAAGAAGAAGATGGAGCAGAAGGAACGTTGGGGTTCAGTGAAAATTATATGCTTGTGTGACTGTGATTGTGCTGCACAGAGATGTTGACAGGAATTACAAGACGGAAGAAGGATGCAATGCTGGATATGAAGACAGTGAAAACTTCCATAGCAACAACCTTCTGTTAGAAACGCTGTGAAGTTTAGGTACATTTCTTAAGCATTCAACAGGAATATTGGCCTGAAAGACCTTTGTATGCAAAAAACTAGTGAACAGTCTTTCAGTCCAGTTGTTGTTATTTTATGGCTGTTTTTATTTTCTGCTTGTACAGTATTGTGTGATGGGATGTGGGCTGTGGGGTTAATTAGCTGGACCTGACATGGATGCTTTGTGTCTGTACAATTTAGGCCAGGAAGATAAGTCAGCAGATCGCTGATCATCTGTCATATATCAACTGAATTCGACATTGCGGTGCTAAGCACTTCTTTCTTCTTCTTGATGATAGCCTGCATCACTGAGTTGGCTTAATTTTCTTTAAGATGTAATCATTTTTGGATCCTCTTTCCCCTTTTAACATGTTTATAACCTTACTGCATAAAGTTTATATACATAATCGAAAAAGAATTGATGTGCTATTAAGGACAAGCTGTGTACATGCTGATCACTGCTGTCTTCTTCTCTACATGGATCCTAACACCCTAAGAGAGCACACATGCCATGTTCAGGCTTCTCTTTCTTAGGGCAATGTCCATACTAAAGCGGTAATCACCACAAGAAACCAAACACTAATCTGTAGAGATGCAAGCATGCATGGGGAGGCACTTGCCCTCATGCAAACACAGTGACCACTGTGCAGTTTTCCATATATTACTGCAATTATTGAAGGAACCAAGAGGAAATGCAGCTCAACACAAATCCTGAATAAGTATAGCCACTAGCCTTTTTTCTGTGCATCATCAAACAGGGCGCCAGGGTGACAAGATGCATCCAGGATCATGCCCTGCAACAGCACAGATCGGCAGACACACATCATGCGGCTGATCTCCCAGCATCAGATCTCATGGCCGGCTCAGGGAGACTGTTCAGGAGTAAGATTCAGGCCATGGCAGTGGCGTTGCCCAACACCACACACAAAGGCAGACGCCACACGGCCAGCAGAGGGGGCAGTGATAAGAACAATCAGCGAGAAGGGCATGCAGTGCGTGACCATTTAAGGAAGCCTCCTTGACCTAAATCGCCATGGCCACCGGGAATACAGGTCCCATCAGTACTGGCCTAGCTTGCTTGCCCACTGGGTAGAGCAGCAGTATGATTGGGTTCTCTCTCTCCTCTCATCTCCCTCGCAGTGCAGTGCAGTGCAGTGCAGGTAGCAGCACAGGATGGGGAAAACAAGTGAGTGCTGCTGTGGTGTGATTTTTTCTCGAGAGAAAAGAAAAGTGCTGCTGTGATTTGAGGTTTCATGCTGTTTTGCAGCACCTTTTACTTTCACACAGCAAAAGAACTACTCATTGCAAGCCCCTTTATTCAAGTTTTCACCAGGCCAACAGTTTGGTTCAGAAGGCTGCTTTCTGTCCTTTTTTTACTTGTCGAAACATGTACTACTGATATAATAGCAGAAAATAGGGGAAATGTTAAGTGGACTGCTAGCTCAAATACTGTGGTTTAGAAAGATATGTGAAGAAAAAAATGGTGTTTAGAAGTTTATGCGTCAAACCAACCAGAAGTGAGCGCATAACACAGTCATAGGCAAAAGAAAAGGAAAGTAATATGAACCTCAAACAGGAATTGATGATACCTTACTATATACAGTACATAAGGTGAAATCTTCTGAAGCATTTTTCTAAAGGAACCGATGATACCAATTTTCCTGAAGAGATAACAATTAAAAAGGCAACATGGAGAAACGGAACAAATTACCAGCAAGAAACGGCAGTCATGGGCACAGACAAACGCTTGGTAAAATAATTAAGAAACTTTGCCACATGAAACTGAATCTTGTGTCATATATCGTATCAGACGGCCATGAATAACCAAATGCATCACCTTTTTTTTTTAGATAATTCGCGGTACACCTACCTTGAGAAGTTGAGATATTGTAGAATTCTCATAGAGAACACCATGCATCTGCAACCTGGATCTGATGAATGATCCACAGCACGAACTAAGCTGCCTAATTGGTCTCTCTCTGCAATTTCCCACAGCTTTATTGAACTGCGACTCTTGCAAGCACAATATAGCATCCACTTGGTTGCAGATGCAGTTCAAGAAAGCTGTGGAAGACAGCAAAGAGGGCCACGCATCGATCTCTCGCAATGGAACATCCAGTATGGAGGAGTAGCCATATATGTAGACAGAGGGAAAGAGGTCAGGGTTCTTCCATTGTTTCTTCTAGGCTTCAGAGCCGTACAATGGTGGAGATGGAAGGGGCTAGCTAGCAAGTGTTTCTTGGCTTGAGAGTTGAGAGCGTGTGCTGTGGGTATGTGGGTTGAGGAGGAAGAGAAGAACCTGAGGGTTTATTTATACCAGCGGCAGCGTGGTGAGGAGGAGAGATGTGGTTGGTGCATGAGAGGTTAAGGACCCAATCCCAAGAAGAATATAGAGCCTGAAACACTACTCCAAGCCCCCTCTCCTCCTTTCTCTCTCTTTTACACATTCTCTCTCTTCATCTCTCTCACTTCTGTGAGGAGGAGGAAGGGAGACTTTTTGGGCAGAACAATCCAACTAATCCAACTATCCAAGGGAGGTTGTAGATGAGAGGGGGGACAAGGGCCAAGTTCTTTATGTGACACTTGAAGCAGATGAGCCACTGGCTGCTTAGGAAAACCGGGCTATGCGTTTGTATTCTTGCTCTTGGTGGTGGACATGCTTGGAACGAAGGTTGCTAAAAGCACTGGAAAGATGGAGCTTTTCTGCATTTCGGGTAAGAACACAACTTAATTATAAAACAGCAATTAAAGTGGTTCAGAGTACACCAATAATAATTTTACAATGATTTTTTGTGGACGATCCGGAACCTAGATCTGCAGAGGATCCTAGATTCCTAGGTGATCTGGCTGTGTGAAAGTTGTCCTGCTCTATTAAACCCTAGTTTTTTTCCTTCTGAAAAGGGCATGCGTAAAAACATCACTCGGATAAAAATTGATCGGCAAACTTGGTATATACACAAAGAATTCATGAACATTAACATAATTTTGATTTCCAATGCCTCCCTCGTTGTGAGCTAGGTTCGATTATCAAGATACAATGGAATACCATCGACGACACTTAGGAAATACTCTTTGAAGCAAACAAACTTTTTTGTACTAATAATGCCAAACAAGTTTATCTAACCAAATATTTAATATTTTCTCTTCATTTTTCCCGCGATAGGTCCATTTACCACTCTCTTCCTCTCGATTCCCCTCATGCTGCAAAAGAAAAGTCTTACACTTGTGATATCGCCGACGAGCCAAGGACACTGTGATATAGAAGGCGAGGGAGAATTTTCCGACCACGCCATGATATTTCTGCGGCACGAAAAAACTAGCATTAGGGGATACATTGGATTGTAAATGTCACGGCTCGTTCGCAAGATTTACATGTTGAATGGACAATTATAAAATGCTAGTGAAAAACATACTATTCAAATGGATTTATGGAATTTCCAGGGAAGTTTCTTTTACTTAACTCTAAAAAATATTTTTCAGTACATGGCGTTTTTAATAGACTTTCTCTAAAGTATATCCCACACTTTAAATATATTATATTTGTATTGATATCAAAATAGTTTTTTAGCCAAAACATTTGCCACCTTGTTTTTCATACTTTCATGCGATGGGTCCACTCTTCACTCTTGCCTCCCAACTCCGCTCACGCTGCTAGGAAAAAACTTATTAAGCTTGTGGGATCGCCTATAAGCTCTGGGAGATGGACATAGAAAGAGAGAGCGGGCAAGGGAGAAGCCTCCAACACGAGTTACAATGGGAGGAGAGTGTTGGAAATATGCCCTAGAGGTAATACTAAAAGTGTTAGTATCAGATTTCCATGTTTATGATAATTTTTTTGTTCTCCATGCTATAATATTATTAACGGGAAACATAATACATGTATAATTACATAATCCGATCGTAACACCATGGGCTGGGTTCGGGCATTGGCGTCTTGCATCTTTGCCTCGCGGCTTCCAAGAGTTCTCAAGTGCATGATCAAGACGGGGCTGCACCAGCATGCATTGTTGCCTTGCGGCTTGACAGCGTTCTGAAGCCCACGATCAACGGCCCGCACCAGCAGATCCAGCGCGTGCCGGCCCTATGCTGGCCGCGCCTGGGCTTGACGATGTTTAGAAGCCCACACAAAACACCAGGCTACGCCAACCTCCCGACGCTAGGTCAAGGTCCTCTGAACTTTGCCCCCTAGAAAATCTCACCCCCGTCATTCTCGGGCGTGCCGACTACACCAGATCCGAGATCACTAGCCGTCGAGCCGCTCACCTCGAACTAGAACGCGCTTTCTACCGACGAAAGCAAGCCCCTGCGCTGTACGTCCACCGATTTCATCCTCCCCGACCCTTGTCCGATATGTGTCGTTTTCACTTCGATTTCTCGTTCCTGCTCTTTTTCGGATCTCTTCACTTTCGTTTGGAAACAGCGGGTAGATAATGATCTTCTCCTTTTATAATTATTTCTTTATCATCAATATCATAATGATATCTGATTATTATTTTAATTCCCAATCGGCGGAGGTTTCTTTGAAGAACAAGCAAGGACATTTCATTTGCAGATTATACAGACTTTTTACACTTTAATCTCACAGGTAGAATGCTAAGGTCGTATCAAATATAATTTTTGGTTACTTATTTGACATAGTACAACAAATGATAAATTAGTAAATATTGGTTAAGTTTTCTTTTTTGTATAAACGTGTAACTTATATTGATGAAAAACGCACTTGCGTTAGGTAATATTTAATAACTGAATTTGCAACATAATATCCTTCCTATTATTTTTACAACTTTAAACTATGTATTATTATAAATATTTATGATAGATAGATATCTGTGATTTATATGGTCTAAAATTATAGTATCAAATATGTTAGTATATTATTAGTTAAGCACATATATTTGTAGAAACTTGTAGAGCAAAATGTAATTGGTATGCAGCAAAATTATTGGGTTTTCCACGGTAAAACGTGTTTTGCAAGTGTTTATGGATTCAATAGTTTATTAGCCGGCGGAGCTAGCGGAGGAGAATGGGAGGGGAGCCAAGTTCGTCTTCTTTATACCGAATAAAAGGAAAGAAATAAAACAAGTTCTCCGTTTCATTCAGGCAACACAAAAAAGACAAATTGTGATTCGTCGTTTTGTTTGCAGGCCAGAGCTTTTGTCAAACCGTGTACGACATGAGGGACAAGATGGGACCTTTCTTATGCAAGACCCCGCCTAGACTATGACAACGGCATCGACACATCAAAAGCGTCGAGTGCGCAACAAGGTGAGGAAGTTGTCACTCATGGGAGCGTAAAGAGAGATTTATAAATGTTGGATATGCAGCTCACCTTCAAGTTGAAGGGTTGCGAGATGCCATGCGTGGCGAGGTGTAAGTAAGCGGTCACAACCATACGGCGACTTTGTCGGCCAAACTTGAGCGATAGAAAACACATAATATGGTGGCAAACATCATAAAATCAATACACAACTAACCCAAAGGTTGGCGGTCGTGAAACATGTCCGTCACATACAGGCTATTATCAACCAACCTAACTGCCGACACAAATTCCACACACACCTCGGAGAAGAGAACATCTGTTGAGGCTGCCCAAACAATCATTGTCACGGAACATAGCCTTCGGAGGGGCGACTCCGAGTTATTCCATAGAAGAGCATCAACGACGCGATCCACATGGGGGACCCCTTTCTCTCCTCTGCTCTCTCTGTTTTGAGAGTCGTAGCTAGTTTTCCTTCCTCCTCGCCGGCGCGCTCTTCGCTTCTCTCCGGCGGCGCTGCCGTTCGGCGTGGGCGCAGATGCGTTGCTTGGCATGTATATACTAGCTTTAGATTAGGTTTAGCCTTCGTGCTGAAGTTTGCCTTAATGGCGTCTTTCTCGCCCCGCTCTTCTTAGCTACTGCTCGTGCCAAGCACTAGCTGGCCGTCTCTGCCTACTTCCGGCGAGCTTCCGTGGTGGAAGCTTCTTGGGGTGGTGGATCCGGCGGAGAGCTGCTTAAATAAGGGCAGATCTTGGCATCTTCGCGTCTCGAGGTGTGGTGGCGTGGATTTCTCTCTGGCCGGCCGTGGAGGCGAGGGAAGAGAATGGTGTCGTCACTTCATCGTCAGATCCGGAGTTACTGCTGAGAGGTTCGTGTCGCAGAAGTTCTGGTGCCTCTTCTGCTGCACGGTGGAGAGGATGGAGAAGGTGAGCTGCAGCGTTATTTCTTCGTCCTCTTCAATAAAAAGGTGCGTAAATTGCAGCGGCGTTGGAGCTTCTTCTGCTCCTGTTCTTCCTCGTTCTTCTCGCCGTGGAGGTGTTGAGGAGAAGGAAGCGGGTGTTCGATGGAGCTTTGGTTTGTCTCTGCAGCAGGGGAGGAGTTTCTGCTTCTCTCGGGAGATTCCCAACGCCGGCGAGCATGTCGTCGGTGTATCCCATGGTCGAACGGCGACCTCTCCCACCTCTTGCGCTGGGGACGGTTTCTTCCGACCGGCGCCAGATGGCCATCAACAACCTCCAGGCATAGTTGCCGAAGCGGAGGCCCTTGCTAGCTGTGTAGTTCGCTCCCCCTTCTTCGTCCCAAGTGGTCCTGTCCCCGGCGACGATGAAGGTGACTGCACGGCGGCTTCAGTTTGCGGCGGAATAGGAGCAGGCCTTGATTGCGTTCCTTTCTATCTTCTTGAGGTCCTTTGTGCTAAATGTAGGGACTGCTTTGTAATTTCTATTTATCTTGAGTCCCTTTTTGTAAAGTGTAATTTCGCCGCTAAGAATTAATGGAAACTCTAGGTCCTTCGGGACCATTCCCTGTTCAAAAAAAAAAAAAAACGACGCGATCCACACCGCACGGGGCCACGTTAGCTCATCCAAACAGTCGACCACAACGACGACACAACTCTAGGTTCAGCAGCAAGCTTCGGAGGAGATGTGCAGGGTTTACTCTCATCAGTGCAATGTGGATATTTTCCAGTGGGACGTGATGTTTTACAATGAAATTGAAGTGAAAAGGGTATGGTCCAACTTGGTGCTATTGTGAACGTTTTCAAAACAAACAAACAAACGTGGTCCTTGTTCGCGCAAAGGTCAAACCATGAACAGACTCCTGCTGTTCGTCTTGGCCCTTCTTGGGTCTAGCCATAGCCTAGTTACCTCAAAAGAAGGAGACCACCGGACGCTAGCTCTTCCTTGTCAGATGCCGATACCACCGCATCAACATGATGATCAGTTTAATTGATTTCTTTTTTTCCCAAAGCTAGCTTCGAGAAAAGAAAGTATTCTTATGTATTATTAGTCAGCAGCGATGACTGGAAACACTGGCGGGTAAAATTCAGATCGAACGAAAGATCCAGAAAAGCAATACTATCGCAAACGCGATTACATATTGCAGTGCCACTGGAAATGCAACTTCGGCCGCCGTGAAAGCTTCGATCGAGGCCGGCCGGTGGCAGAACGGTGTCAGCGGGGAAGCCTCGGTCGAACGGACGGCGGCGCAAAGACCGGAGCCCGGATCAGGCGGCGGCATGCGCGTTGGCTAAGCTAGCTGCACTGCACGAACGGTGGGCACGCCCGTGCATTGCTCTCCGAGTCTCTGACAGAGAAGGACTATAGAACGGCTTCGTCCCGGCCGAGGCCGGATTGTGAGATCTTCTTCACGTTGTTCCGAAGCAAATTGACCTGTCAGAATGTCGGATCGCACGATCTTCGAGACCGACTAAACCTGACACCGCGATAATAATACCCTGCTTCGGAGTTCGATCGCTTCAAGTAAACCTTAACATCCTTCGATTCGTGTGTAACACCATAGTTTTGGCCTGTACCGTTCGAGTAGCGAACGGAAGGAAGAAGTTCTAGGGTGTTCAGCTTTTCTTTTCTTCTTCTTTGACACTAGTTGACATGTACGTGCAACGCACGTCTTCACGACCATCTATATAAAAAAAACTTACAGGCTAAGAGCAATTCCTTGCTTAATATATATTCCATGAAGTTAAAAATATTGTAATAAAACGTTGACCCCCGGAGGCAAAATAATTATAGGTCATGAGCTTCTACAGCTCAACTTTTTACTGTGAGACTGTCACCAACTCATCTAGCTAAGACACAGCCATGAACATGTCATTTAATTGCACATGCATCAAAATTACTACTACAGTCAATCGTACGTCCATCCAATGGTTCTATACCCCAATGATAAGATATGAAACTCCAGCAAATTCATCCCCATAACCGAAATATGACAATGACGACTTGGTTACTTAAGGGTGGGCAAATAAGCTACAGCTTAGCACTCATCTGAATCCCCAAGCAATAAGCCCTAGTCCATAGGCTGAACACACGCACTGAGAGATTTCGGTCATGTCGATCGAGCAACCTAAATAAGGTGAAAAGAGTAAGTAATGACGGCTGACTAAACCTGAAGATCTACGCACCAAGTAATTGTAGGCGAATATATTACCAGCCACAAGCCCCTGACGGGACCCTTCTCCATTGCCGGTTCATCGCTGCTCCGCTCACAAAATCACTCTATCTTCCTAGTTGATTCGTCTGCACCACCTTAAAATCCATCCATGCCTGGCAGCTTCGGTACGGCATGGAGGAAGATGCTTCCGAGGTCCGCCGATCTGGTTGAGAGGTCTGCCGCTCCGGTTGGGAACGCTTGTTGTTCCATGCTAGCGTCCACCTCCGCGGCAGCGGCGACACCCACCAGGAATTGATAGACAGAGGTGGCGGCCGGAATCAATGGACGGAGGCGGTCCTGACAGGAAAAAGGGGATCGAGATGCGTCGGGTGGAGGGAGGCAAGGTGATGTGATCACCGTCGTCGATTGCCACGGGCTGTCGTGAAACACCACCGCCGTCCGCCCGCCTCTCGGCTCCCCTATTGGAGTGAGGCACAGCCTCGCGTTTCTCCGGTCGGCGCTCCTGTTGAATCCATGGCGGTGCCGCGACGGAGCAAGGGCCTTGCGCAGCAGCCGCGGTGAGTGCCCATCAGAGATACATCGACGGCGCGCAGCGGACCACCGGCCCCGTCAGGAAGTTCTGTTTTTTAATTTCTTTTAGCGGTGGCAAATCTAGTAATTATCACGAAACGAAATAAAACGAACAGGTACGATGGCATTAGCAATATTATGTGATTTGGTGGGAGGGTAAAACGGGCAAAAGTGGATTTGTGTTGATTTGTCAAACATTGGAGCGATCTGGACCGTTGGCCAAATATTGAAGGGCTCAGATTTAATGTATCAACACAAGTTTGCTCTTTTAATAGTAGTATAGAAAATTGCTAGCTTGTATCGAAATATTCGTAAAGATAGCCCGACCCCCCGCGTCGCCCACCTCTGGCGACCCGGGGGGAAACCTAGCCGCGCCGCCACCCGGCCTCCCCCGACCTCCTCCCGCCTTGCTGCCGCCGGAGGTGGCGCCGGCAAAGCCGCGCGCACCCCCAGGGAAGGTGGCGGCGGGGCTTTTTCCCCAGTTTTCGCTGGCGGCGGGGATGCTTGGCGCGGCGATGGCGGATGACGGCGGTTCTGGACCTGCGGCGGAGCGGATGGGCGCGCAGAGTGCGGCGACGGCGTGGGCACGGCGGAGCGCGGAGGAAGGTCGCCGCACAGTCGTCGTGCGGCTGCAGGAGGCGGCGGGCTGCGCGGGCCGTCCCGGGCTCGATCTGGGCCGGACGGGCCGCAGCCGTTGCACTGCGGGAAAGCTGGGGCGGCGGCCCCAGGTCTTGGAAGATGGTGCTGCCGCGGCCGCCATGGCAGGAGGCGCCATGGTTTGGCTCCGGCGCGCAACGACGGGAACCACGGCCTCTACTCGTCTCGCTGCTCCCGGCGCTTTGCGGCAAATCAACCTCCGGGCGAAAGCCTTGCATTGACGCCTGTCAGTGCCGATGACGGCGGCGCCTCTGGGTGTCGTTCCCCTTCTTGTTTGCGTCATCGTGGAGGTCTGATCCTGTCCGACGCGAGTGGTTTCAAGATCTCCGGGTGAAAACCTAGCTCTCTCGGAGCGGGCGACGGTGACGGACACGTCACTTCCTTGTTGGAGGCGTCGCTTTGGAGATCTTGGCCCTCGCGGTGCGTCGGTTTCGTAGCGGTCGGGCGGGATGGCTATGTGGTAGAGGGAAGCGGATGCCGGGGTGGCGACCCCGGACGGTGGTGGTACGTCGAGGCGGCGGCCGCGGTCCCCTCTGCAGTGACGGTCCTATGAGGCAGGGCCTTCACATAGCGAGGCTTTGGGTGACGACTTGGTGCTGCGAGGGCAGCAGGTGTGTCGACCCGGCTGGTTCGGCTCCGGGCAATGCGGAGTTTGATCTGGTTGCTACGCCGGGGCGGCGGCCCCAGATTTGGCGCGACATTGAGGTCTGCGGGCGGCCGTCTTTAGCGAGGGTAGTAAGGGCTACGAGACGACTGGGTCATGCGGCGTTGCGGCTCGTGTGCGGCTTTGGTGCCGAGTGGTGTAAGTCGGGGCGGCGGCCCCGGAGTTGGAGGTGTATTTTGTGGCGTTTGGGGGCTAGTGTCGTGTGGGCGACGGTCCCCTCGCTTGTGCGGTTTTTCGGCCCTGTTTTCCTTATAAACAGGGTATTTGTATGGTTTTTGGGCCCGATTTTCCCTATAAACTGGGTCAATTCTTTTTTCTATACGAATTGCAGGAACGCCCTGCCCTCCTTCGAGAGGTTACTCGGAAATTGCTAGCTTGTATCGATATATAATAATCGGACCGGACCTAGATTTGTTAGGCATAAATGCAGCTAATTCGTCGTACATTCTTAAAAGCAGTGAGAGATGATGTTTGGTAACACAGTTTAACAATGATCAATGACTATCTCTGGTGACATGGTTAACTGTAGATCCTTCTCATGTACTAATTAAAATGCTACTCATCAAATCACGAACACCACGCCGGTCCGACGCCACTGCCACAGGCATTGGACCACCCTACAATGAGATCTTACGTCTAACCTAGCTTTACCGGTGACTTTGTGTAATAGGCGAGGTATAGAGTGTTCGACTCCAACACTATACCTTCCGTTTATCCAAGTCCAATTGTAACCAATGTTCCAGAAATCGGTTAATATGCCAATTTATCGGCCGATTTATCGTGAATCGTGGGCATATCGGCCGAGTTTATCGCTGGGGTCGATTTATCGGTCTGACAGCCGATTTTTGCCACTTATCGGCGATTTATCAGGCTGACAGCCCATTTTTCGGATGTTGGTTTGTAAAAAACTTTACAATTGCTCAAATTTTTCTCATTTTGTTGATTTAAAAGAAAGAAGAAATGTAGCACTTATATCCAATACTCAAATGAAGTTTTTGAAAAGCATATTTTAGAGTTTTAGTGCTGGAAGTTCACATATACAAAAAAAAAACTAAGCAATAAATAGGTGATCGATAAAATTGATTAATCGGCCGATAAACGATTAATCTCTAATCTGAGGCCAACCGACCAGTGCACGGTCAGGCGGTCAGCCGGGCTCGGCAGGGCGCGATTGTCAAAGCAACGTGATTTGCCAAGGAAAAGTGGTAGGCGGACGGGTATGGAGGAGACTAGCAGACCATGAACAAGTCCTCACAAGAACAAGCTGGCTTTAGCCATGGGAACAAGGCGCCCGTGCAAGGAATCCTGGTTGCTGTCACGGCGGGAGCTAGACCACCGGCCAGCCGCCACGCTCTCTGCCCGTGCCTGCCTGTCGGGTGGGTTACAGTCACCGCAAAGGGCCAACGGGAAATACAGCCAGATAGATACGAGCAAACAATATACAAACTCAAAGGCTTAGACAGGCTATTTCAGAGTTCAAAGACACTGAAAGAGAATCCTTGTTCATAGGGGTGCAAGGTTGCTGCAAGCATTGTCACAATTACTAACAGGTTCTGCCGTTACAAGGTGAAAGGAACAAATATGAGCCTCAGGACCAAGATTTGGACACATTCACCAAGAACTCATTTTACGATCAGAGGTACTTCTAAGATTCAGTTATCATAGACTGCACATTAACCTATTTAAGCATGTTATGGATCAAGTATGGCATAGACAGACATGATTTACTAATAAAAATTAGAGGTTTAACGTTCCACTGAAACAACTTCACAGAGCACATTGAGCTTCCACTATCCATAACTACAACGATTCAACCATATTTAACATTGCTAAACTGCCAGCCATATTTAACTCACTGCTCCATCAAAGAAATAGCAGGTCTAATTCACTGTTAGTACACCACAGCTCTACGAAAAGTTGCACAAACAACGCGTATATCCAAACACAGAGCATTATGCGGAGGAAAATGCTAGGATGCGCTAGACATCATTGATAAGATAATTAATCGTACTAGTACAAAAAGATACATTAAAATTATACTATGCAACTGCCTATATCCGCAATCAAGGCAACCATGATACATACACGAACTAGGAATGATCTGATAGACCATACAGAACAGAGAATCACAATTTTGCATATTTTGCGCACCAGGGACAGCTGCTAACCGGTTATGCCATTACAAAGTGAACTGAACAATATGAGCCTCAGGACCAAAAAACAAATATGAGAACGGCAATAAGCTCTAAATATCTTGGCAGGAGAAGTGCAGCTCAAACAAAAAAAATGGACCAGGAATTGAATTACAGCCACCCAACATATGTGGATGTTCAATAAGCACTAGGGTTGTCTTAGGAGACTATACTGGGTCAGCTACAATAATAGAAGTCCAGCAAGATTTGGATACATTCACTAAGAACTCATTTTACGATCAGAGGTAATTCTGAGAGTCAGTTATCATAGACCGCACATTTACCCTACCTAAGCATGTTATGGATCAAGGATGGCGTAGACAGACATAATTTATTAACAAAAATTACAGGGTTAACTTCCACTGACACAACTTCTCAGAGCACATTGAGCTTCCACTATTTAACTATGCTAAGCTGCCAACCATATTTAACTAACTGCTCCATCAAAGAAATAGCAGATTTAGTTCACTGTTAGTACACCAATGCTCTATTAGAGCTACGATTACGAAATCAAACACAGACAACCAGGATACATATAGGCTCTAACAAATACGTTGTTTTCTAATGACCAGGCAGACTATCCGCTGGATGGTCTGCCAGCATCCATAAGCTCTATATGACCAATCGCACAAACAACGTGCATATCCAAACGCACAGAGCATACCCTTAAATGCTCTAGACATCATTGATCAGCCAAAGACAATTGAAAAACAATAGCATTTCCACTAAATGTCTCAGCATTCAAGGCAATCATGTCTTAGGTACACGAAGTAACAATGATCTGATAGACAACACAGAACAGATAGAGGCACAATTTTGCATATGTTGCGCACCAAGGACAAGTAAAAATAAGCAAGCACAAGCAAACTCAAGTAATCATCTCAATGGGACGAGTATGTAACAGATAGAGATTATGTTTGGTAACACAGTTCAACAATGATCAATGACTATATCTCTGGTGACATGGTTAACTGTAGATCCTTCTCATGTACTAATTAAAATGCTACTCATCAAATCACGAACACCACGCCGGTCCGACGCCCCTGCCACAGGCATTGGACCACGAGATCTTACGTCTAACCTAACTTTACCGGTGACTTTGTGTAATAGGCGAGGTATAGAGTGTTCGACTCCAACACTATACCTTCCGTTTATCCAAGTCCAATTGTAACCAATGTTCCAAAAATCAGTTAATATGCCAATTTATCGGTCGATTTATCGTGAATCGTGGGCATATCGGCACGGTCAGGTGGTCAGCCGGGCTCGGCAGCGATTGTCAAATCGACGTGATTTGCCAAGGAAAAGTGGTAGGCGGACGGGTATGGAGGAGACTAGCAGACCATGAACAAGTCCTCACAAGAACAAGCTGGCTTTAGCCATGGGAACAAGGCTAGCGGCCTAGCACCGCCCGTGCAAGGAATCCTGGTTCCTGGACGGTTGCTGTCACGGCGGGAGCTAGACCACCGGCCAGCCTCCACGCTCTCTAGGCTAAGTTACTTAGTATGTCATCAACAATCCTGCTATATCAATTCTAGAGCACCGTTGCTTCTAACATCTTGCTAATCCATTCCAGAGTACCGTTGACGTTCTGCTAATCAATTCTAGAGCACCGTTGCTTCTAACATCCTGGTGATCAATTCTAGAGCACCGTTGCTTCTAACATCCTGCTAATCAATTCTAGAGCACCCTTCGACAAGGCCAGCGGTCAAAGATGATCAGCAAGCACCAGGATTACATTTTAATGGGACAAATCACCACTTATGACAATTCTCATTCAGTGGAATCCCAGGATTCAGAAAAGGCTATTTTAGATTATTCCAGAGTATCAATGGCGATTAAAGGTATTCTAATCAAACAAGGCCTATTCATGTTTAGTTAAAACCGACGGCTTAGACAGGCTATTTCAGAGTTCAAAGACACTGAAAGAGAATCCTTGTTCATAGGGGTGCAAGGTTGCTGCAAGCATTGTCACAATTACTAACAGGTTCTGCCGTTACAAGGTGAAAGGAACAAATATGAGCCTCAGGACCAAGATTTGGACACATTCACCAAGAACTCATTTTACGATCAGAGGTACTTCTAAGATTCAGTTATCATAGACTGCACATTAACCTATTTAAGCATGTTATGGATCAAGTATGGCATAGACAGACATGATTTACTAATAAAAATTAGAGGTTTAACGTTCCACTGAAACAACTTCACAGAGCACATTGAGCTTCCACTATCCATAACTACAACGATTCAACCATATTTAACATTGCTAAACTGCCAGCCATATTTAACTCACTGCTCCATCAAAGAAATAGCAGGTCTAATTCACTGTTAGTACACCACAGCTCTACGAAAAGTTGCACAAACAACGCGTATATCCAAACACAGAGCATTATGCGGAGGAAAATGCTAGGATGCGCTAGACATCATTGATAAGATAATTAATCGTACTAGTACAAAAAGATACATTAAAATTATACTATGCAACTGCCTATATCCGCAATCAAGGCAACCATGATACGTACACGAACTAGGAATGATCTGATAGACCATACAGAACAGAGAATCACAATTTTGCATATTTTGCGCACCAGGGACAGCTACTAACCGGTTCTGCCATTACAAAGTGAACTGAACAATATGAGCCTCAGGACCAAAAAACAAATATGAGAACGGCAATAAGCTCTAAATATCTTGGCAGGAGAAGTGCAGCTCAAACAAAAAAAATGGACCAGGAATTGAATTACAGCCACCCAACATATGTGGATGTTCAATAAGCACTAGGGTTGTCTTACGAGACTATACTGGGTCAGCTACAATAATAGAAGTCCAGCAAGATTTGGATACATTCACTAAGAACTCATTTTACGATCAGAGGTAATTCTGAGAGTCAGTTATCATAGACCGCACATTTACCCTACCTAAGCATGTTATGGATCAAGGATGGCGTAGACAGACATAATTTATTAACAAAAATTACAGGGTTAACTTCCACTGACACAACTTCTCAGAGCACATTGAGCTTCCACTATCCATAACTACAATGATTCAACCATATTTAACTATGCTAAGCTGCCAACCATATTTAACTAACTGCTCCATCAAAGAAATAGCAGATTTAGTTCACTGTTAGTACACCAATGCTCTATTAGAGCTACGATTACGAAATCAAACACAGACAACCAGGATACATACAGGCTCTAACAAATACGTTGTTTTCTAATGACCAGGCAGACTATCCGCTGGATGGTCTGCCAGCATCCATAAGCTCTATATGACAAATCGCACAAACAACGTGCATATCCAAACGCACAGAGCATACCCTTAAATGCTCTAGACATCATTGATCAGCCAAAGACAATTGAAAAACAATAGCATTTCCACTAAATATCTCAGCACTCAGGGCAATCATGTCTTAGGTACACGAAGTAACAATAATCTGATAGACAACACAGAACAGATAGAGGCACAATTTTGCTTATGTTGCGCACCAAGGACAAGTAAAAATAAGCAAGCATAAGCAAACTCAAGTAATCATCTCAAAATTCTCAACTAACATGAAGCAGGCATACTTAACACATGAGTTCGATCTCATCCATCACAGGATCACAAACAGAGTAACTCAATACTGGTACGAATGTAAGTAAGGTTTTTCTTCCCATCTTCTTGCATAACATAACAACACTGAGAGGAAACTAGCGCAAGGAAGAAGCTTTTCTTAACACATGACGAGCCTACTTCTCGGAGGAGTTGGGGCCGCGCTTCTTGCCGAAGCCGACGACGGCGGTGACGAAGCGGCGGTTGTACTGGATCCTCTTGTGGGCGCGGCCGCGGGGCTGCTTCTTCTTGTCCTGCTTGGCCACCTTGGGGGTCTGCCCGCGCACCTTCCCGGCACGAGCCAGCGATCCGTGAACCTTGCCTGCGCGCCACACAGACACAAGAGAAACAGCAAGCTCCGGTCAGGACATGCATGAGGTATGACGGTGAAGAAAGGGGCGGTTAGAGACGGGAGGTTTACCCATGTCGACGGCGGCGGTGAGGCTGTGGAGCTGCGGCGGCGGCGGCGGCGGCGGCTTGAAAGGAGAGGGCGCTGAGGGTTCGCGGCGGCGGTTGTCGAGGGAGAAGAGGAACCCTAGGTGAGGATCGGGGAATTTATATAGCGTGGTTCTTCGGATGGGCGCAGACGGAACTGCCTTGGATAAGTGGACCGGGTATTGTTGGGCCTTTGTAAATGGGCCTGATGGTACACGTACCTTGGATAATTCGGGCGGCCTTTGCTGAGGTTAATCTAGGTCAACTGTACACCAAACCGGCCCATCGTGGCTCATTAGCAAATGACACTGGTTTTTCGGTGCTTGATTGTTACAATAACAAACTCAAATTTGGATCAATATCCAAACGATCTGACGTTCTTTTTTACAGCTGTACATTTTCAAAAATTTCTGACTCACTCCGCATAGAATTTAATACATGA
Source organism: Poa pratensis (assembly GCA_947311845.1). Classification (NCBI taxonomy): domain Eukaryota; kingdom Viridiplantae; phylum Streptophyta; class Magnoliopsida; order Poales; family Poaceae; genus Poa; species Poa pratensis. The sequence continues at coordinate 31,665,977 of CAMZMU010000044.1, read as the reverse complement.
ACACATTCTATTATTTTATGCTAAACTAGCACGATTCTGGAACTGCAATTTTAGCTAATTTACTAAAAAAAGTTATAGCAAAGTAAGGATTAGAAGAAGCGGCAAAGAAGTTTCCTTCTTTGTTTACAAAAAGGATAAAAATCTGCATTTCTCTAGTCCTCCTTTCTTGAGATGTTGTGACTTTATTTATAAAGTGGGGTGAAAGGTTGTTTCGAGGATTAATCTACTAGTGAAGAGAAAGGGCCGTGTGTGTTTCGAATTGTCTCGAATCCGCATCTTTCTTCAGTTTTATCTCAGGATTTATTTCTAGAGAAATTCGTTTCACGATTGATGTCGTGCACATGCTTTCCTTTATTTCTGTGCTCACGAATCCTCCTGACATCTGTTGCTTTAAAAAAAATAGTGTTGTTGTTCTACGATTGCAGTGGCCAGCACCGAAACCAATAAACCACAATAGATCGACAGAAAACTACATGAGCTTTGCTGACGATCACCGACCCATTTGTCAACCACGGATTAATTACTGCAGGCCCTAGCCAGATCCAAGCATGGATTTTATAAACACTGAGAGAGATCTCAAATGAAAATAAATAAATATCTTTGCTGTTGCTTTAAAATGTTATTTTCACAGTAGTATCGACTCTGTTAGTAGCACGTTACCGTTATAGCTCCATCACATCATCGGTTACTATGATCTGGACAAGTGAAGATCTGAAACGCTTTAAAATATTCGGAGTAGTATTAGTGGGCCAGATTTAACGGGTCGTTTAAGGCCACAAAGACTGAAAGAGACAAATGAAGCTTTCTGAACAATGATGTATGTTTCTTCAGTTTTTCTTGCAATAGCTTCAGGTTTACTCTGTCTCGAACTGGAAGAGTACAATGTTTTCAGACTGGCGGAATTACACACGGGTGAGCTTTATTTTAGAATTCAGAGTATGATGAGTTTGTTTCAGACAATACTGCTGATCAGTAATGTTTTCCACACAAAGAGCATTTTGTATGGGATTTTCACAGGTCAAAACTTTCCGCAGAGAAGAACAAAGGACCGTTCTACCGATCAGAATTTTTATCCTTCTTTGATTCTTCTTAGTTAGTTCTGGTAAATATGTCCTTCCATGCGGCTCTGACCAGGTAAAAGTAGCACGCCAAAGACCATCTCCAATATGTGCACCTTGATTTGTTCAACCCAGGAACATCCGAACAAGAACGAAGATACATAGTACAGAAGTCCTCAAGTCCATACAACTCGGTCTTGACAACAGAGCAAGATAACAAAATTGAACAGAGTAAGATGACAAATACTTGACTTGTCCAAAGATAGCAACTTCCTTTCTATCTTTCGTCACGAACAAGTGTCCATGGTTGAAGCTCTGAAAGTTTAATCATGAAAAATTCTTTGAGCATATAAGAATTGCAAACTTTGAGCATGAGCAATTCTTGAACACAAGTACAGAACAATTTCCATCCATTGAGATCTCGATTCATCAGCCGACGAAGAAATAAATATTTACATGCATACTTGATATGGTACTGTCAGTATGAAAGCAGGGTATTAAGTAGACTTCAAGGGGAGAAAGAAACGAAATGAGCTATGGTGGAGTACTAGACTGTTAATCAGGAATAACAAGGGAGGAGGAAACAGAGAGCAAGAAGCTGATTTAGCTTCCAATCCTCTCACACAAACAGGCGTACACGGTCTCGGTGTTAATAGATTAGTGGATTCTTCTACCTTTCAGTCGTCGTCTCTTGGGAAGAACAAACCATCAACGTTACTCGGATTTTTGCAAATCCAAGAACAAAAGAATTTGGTTCTTGTCGCGGTCGTGTGTGTGATCTGTGGAGGGAGAAGAGGAGGATGGGCGACTACGCCTTGACGACGGTCATCATGCGCTTGAACTCCTCGAAGTTGACCATGCCGTCGCCGTCGCTGTCGACGAGGCGTATCATGTCGCGGCACTCGGCGGCGGCGGGGCGGCCGCGCAGGCCGAGCGAGCCGAGCACGGTGCCGAGCTCCTCGGCGGAGATGAGCCCGTCCTTGTTGCCGTCGAACACGTCGAACGCCTCCTTCAGGTCCAGCTCTTCCTCCTCGTCCTCCTCTTCGGCGCCGCAGCCATCGGCGGAGGGAGGGAGCAGCTGCTTCTTGCGCTTCTTGGGGATGGAGTCGTAGAGCTCGCGGAACTCGTGGATGTCGATGAGGCCGTCGCTGTTGGCGTCGACGCGCGCCACCATGGCGGCGGCCTCGGCGGCGGAGACGGCGATGCCTAGCCGCTTCAGAGACTCCTCCAGCTCCGCCGCCGTGATGAAGCCGTCGCCGTCGTGGTCGAACGTCGAGAAGACGATCCCCAGGTCCGCCTCCGGGTCGGCCGGCCGCACCTTCCTCTCGCTCTCTTCCGCCTTGGCCGGCTTTTCTTGCTCCATCACGTGGCTCTTGGCCTGCTCCTCGCCGTCGCAGCACTTCTTGGCGGACCGCGAGGTGGAGGTGGCGATGGTGAAGAGGGCGCAGAGGCCGCCGATGAGGAAGAACAGGAGGAGAGGCGCCATGGCGTGGAGCGTCTCTCGCTGCTGCTGTGGAGCGCGCGTGTTGGTTTGTCTGCGCTGCGAGTGTGTGTGAATGGAAGAGATCTGGGGAAGACTGCTACGGTGTAGATAAACACACACACGATCCACTGCCCTCGCGTCACGCACAGGATCAGTCGATCAAGGATACAACCTCACGGGGGAGAGCCGTGGGCAAAGGGGAAAGGAGGAGAGAGCAGCTAAGCTGTTCTTTTTACAATGACCATCGATGCCTCCTCCACCTGATGCTCTGGGAAGGAAGAAGATGGGGAATGCTACAGTACCAGATCAATCCACTACCAGGATCTTATGTGCTCATGCTTTAGTTGTCCTTCGTGTGGCCTGTCCACCTGATGCTCTGGCACGCTCCTGGTGTCGTAGCAGGTCCCTCCCCTTGAGAATCTGCTTGCCCCCAAGCAGGTGCAAGAGGAAAACGAGCACGCAGAGCAGGTTCCGATTCCCATGATAGAAGCTTGGATGGTAGGCCAGTCCAGGAGACCTGTACCTGAGAGGAATATCCTGTGCCGTGCTTGATGGATCGCTTCTGGTGAATGAGTAATGGCTGCACCACAAAGCACTGATCAGTCAAGAAGGAAAATGTGAGCTCCGAGTTCATCACCTGATCGGGTGGAACCCATTTCTTGAGTTGGGAAACGTGTAACACCGGGTGGATCATGCTCCCGGATGGAAGTTTCAGTTTATAAGCCATTTTGCCAATGCGAGCAAGAATTTCATAAGGCCCGAAGTATTTGAAGGAAAGCTTGTGATTGCTTCGGCGAGCCACAGAAGTTTGTGCATATGGTTGTAATTTCATGAAGACTTGCTCCCCAACCTGAAATTCCCTTTCACTTCTATGCTTATCTTCTTGATGTTTCATTCTCTGTTGCGCTCGGATGAGGTGTTGGCGCAGTAAGACATTTGTTTCTTCCCGCTCGTGAAGCCAGCCAGCCAGATCAGGAGAAACATCAGACTGCAGATTGCTAACTCCCAGATGTCGTGGAGTATACCCATATAACACCTGGAATGGTGTTTTGCCCAGAGCTGAATGGAAGTTGGTGTTAGACCAGTATTCAGCCATAGGTAGCCATGATGCCCATTTTTTAGGTGCTGCATGTACTGCACACCGCAAATATGTCTCAAGGCACTGATTGAGCTTCTCAGTCTGCCCATCTGTTTGTGGATGATTAGCCGAACTCATGTTCATCTTGGTGTCTGATAGCCGAAACAGTTCTTGCCAGATTTTGCTGGTGAACACTGGATCACGGTCAGAAATAATGACACTGGGCAGTCCATGAAGTTTGTACACCGAATCAATGAATTTCTGTGCTACTGTCAGTGCTGAGTATGGATGCGATAGTGGAATGAAATGACCATACTTTGTGAATTTGTCGATGACAACCAATATGCAATCAAAACCGCCAGAGCGAGGAAGACCTTCCACAAAGTCCATGCTAATGATGCTCCAGGCATCAGTAGGAACAGGTAAAGGGTTGAGCAAACCTGGAAGCCGAACATGTTCACTCTTTGCCTGTTGACAGATGGTGCACTGACGAACGTACTGACGAATGTGAGTCTTCATGCCTGGCCATGAGAATAGTGACTTGATTCGCTGATAAGTTGCCAAAAATCCGGAGTGTCCTCCCACTCCACTGTCATGCAGGGACAGAAGAATTGCAGAGTGTGCCTCCTTGTTGTTGCCCAGCCAAATTCTGTCTTTGTAGCGAATCAGTCCTTGATGAAGAGAGTAACCCTTAGCATTTGGAGACTGAACACTTAACTCTTGTAGCAGGGCCTTAGCTTGGGGATCCGTGGCATAACCTTCTACAATTATTTCCAACCATCTAGGACGACACAAGGAAATGTGATGTAGCTCATTTTCAGTAGGTTCCCTAGAAAGGGCATCCGCAGCTGAATTGTCAGTGCCTTTGCGATACACCAGTTTGTATTGCAGCCCAATGAGCTTAACAAAAGCCTTCTGTTGCATGTCTGTTGTCAGTTTTTGATCAGAGAGGTGAACCAAGCTTCTATGATCTGTAATGATGGTAAATGGAGCCTGTTGCAGGTAGGGGCGCCATTTATCCACAGCTAGCAAAATGGCTAGACACTCTTTTTCATATGTTGATAGTGTTTGTGCTGTTGGTCCTAGTGCCTTGCTGAGATATGCAATTGGGTGGCCCTTCTGCGAGAGCACAGCACCAACACCACGCTTGGACGCGTCTGTCTCCACAGTGAATGGCAGGGTGAAGTCTGGAAGGGCTAGTACTGGGGCTGACAACATTTTCTCTTTTAGTGCCTCAAAGGCGTGTTGATGTGTGGGTGTCCAATGAAATAAAGTGTCCTTCTTGAGTAAATCAGATAGAACCTAGTGATCAGACTGTAGTTCTTGATAAATTTTCTGTAGTATCCGGTTAACCCCAGGATTCTTCGAACTTGCTGTGCATTGGTTGGAGTTGGCCAATTTTGGACTGCCTGTATTTTACTTGGAACGGTGGCTACCCCTTGACCACTGATAATGTGTCCCAGATACTCTAATTGTCGTTGGGCAAAAGAACACTTGTTAAGCTTGATGGATAACTGGTTCTGATGCAGCAGCTCAAAGACTTGAGTAAGATGGTCCAGGTGGGACACAAGCGTGGGACTGTATACTAAGATGTCATCCATGAAAACCAACACACACTTTCTGATCATTGGAGCAAAAATTGAGTTCATGGCTGATTGGAATGTCGCTGGTGCGTTTGTCAGGCCAAAGGGCATCACTTTGAACTCATATAGGCCTTGATGTGTTTTGAACGCTGTTTTGGGCTCATTTGTCGGTGCCAAACGGATCTGATGATAGCCAGCTCGAAGATCTAGTTTGGTGAACCATTGGGCACCCACCAATTCATCCAAAAGCTCGTCTATGATCGGCATTGGATATTTGTTCTTGATGGTGATGTTGTTTAGTGCTCTATAGTCGACACAAAAGCGCCATGTCCCATCTTTCTTTCGAACCAAGAGCACAGGAGATGCAAATGGACTGTTGCTCTCCTGAATGATACCCTTATCGAGCATTTCTTTAACTTGTCGCTCTATTTCATTCTTCTGATGAGGAGCATAACGGTAGGGCTTGACATTGACTGGAGTTGTGCCCACCATTAGTGGAATGTGATGATCGAACTTCCGGTGAGGAGGAAGTGTTTGGGGGTCTTCAAACAGGTGTTTGTATTTCTGAGTTAAAGGTGTGATCTCAGGAGGTATTTCCTCTGTACTCTTGCCATCTCTGTCTGTCATTTCACATAACTCAATTAACTGACAGACTTCTCCCTTTTGAAGCATGGTGTGCAATGTCTCACCAGTAATGGCAGAGCATGAGTCCAACCGTGGCTGCACTCCACGCAGTGTAATTGTGACCCCCTCATGTTTAAACCGCATGGTTTTCTTCTTCCAGTTAACCCACATTTTACCCTCATTCTGGTTCTCTAGCCAGTCCATACCCAGTATTATGTCATAAGACTTTAGAGGCAACATCTTGAGGTCAGTGGTGAATTTGTGTCCCTGAGTGTACCACACCACTGAAGGAATGTACTTACAACAAGCAATAGTACCTCCACCTGCAACACTGACAGTAGCTGGTGGCATATTCTTCTGAGGTAAGGCTAGTTTGACTGCCAAATGTTGACTAATGAAGTTGCTGGAGCTCCCTGAATCGATCAAGATGAGTACATTCTGTTTTGCTACCAGTCCTTGCAACCTCATGCTTCGGCGACTGGGCGTGCCTTCAACCGCATGGACTGAGAGCCTGAGAACATGTTCCTTTCCAGAGTCATCATCATTGTCGTCAGAATCATCACTGTCTGTGTCAGCTTCAGATGTCTCTGTTAGCTGCAATGCTTCCAACAACTCTTCCAACACATGTAACTGAACCTGTGCAGGACATTTGTGGCCAGGAGAGAATTTTTCACCACATTTGAAACACTCCCCCTTTGCTCGCCTTTGAGCCTTCAGCGAGTCAAATTTGCTTGGTTGTGCAGGTGGATCAGTTGTGTTCCTCTCATCAGGTCTGTGGCCCAAAAATCCTGGCAATTGGCTGTGCTGTCTGTACTTGGAGCGTAGTGCATCTCTCTGGCTATACTTGTTAGTGTGCACAGCCGTGTCTTCCACCAAGAGAGCCTCCTGCGTTTGAGCCATAGAAAAAGCCAGATCAACAGTTCCAGGATTATGCAGTTTGATTGCTGATCTTATATTTGGCTTGAGACCAGCAATGAAACGGCGAACAAAGAAAGTTTCATCATAAGAATGATTGTAGAGAAGAACATTATGCATCAGCTCCTCAAACTTGTGTGCATACTCATCTACTGATCCTACTTGAGAATGAGCAAAGAGTGCATCTACAGTCTTAGCATATTTATCTCTGTTGAACTTAGTGAAAACACCTACACACAGTGCAGGCCAACTAGCAACACTATGCAGGGCTTCATAGGTTTGCAACCAAAGTGCAGCGTTCCCTTTAAAATGCATAGTAGCAAAATCTACCCATAAATGTGACTGAACATTGTAGAGATGGAAATATTTCTCGCAATTCTTCTTCCACCACTTTGGATTATCTCCATTGAAAGTAGGGAAATCAGATTTGGGCAATCGAGGACCAGTTTGGTGGCGATTTCTAGTTGTACCATGCTCATGGTGTTCAGGATCATCATCATCATCAGATAATATAACATCATGGGCACGGGTAACAGATTGCTCACCCCTTACCAGGGTGAGTCCAGAGGTTCGATCCTCTCTGAAATTCACACCCTGGTTCATCAGTGGATTGCGGTGCCCTTGAGGCCGAAGCGAACCCGGGAACAGGTCGGCGTCACCCGGGGTCGATGGAGGAGGTGCGCCCTTCTCGATGTTGGAGATGCGGGCCGCCATGCCGTCCATCGACTGCTTCAACTCTGCGACGGATCGATCCAGCGCCGTGTTGGCTTGAATCACCCTGTCCAGAGATGTCTCCACCCGCTTGGATGCGGTGGTGAGGTCGCTCTGCGAGAGCGTGAGCTTGTCCAGGGCGGTGTGCAGGTCGGTGATGCGCGAGGCGTTGACCTGTCCCGCTTCCGCGGTGGCCTTGTTCGCCTCGGCCGTCGCGTGCAGTAGGCGCTGCAGGTCGGCTACCGTCGCCTCCGCCATGGTGACGCGCTGCGTCAGGGTGGGTTGGCCGGATCTCGTCGTCGGAGCTCCCTGGACTCAGATCGGACCGATCGATTCCGACGAAAAATTCTCCAGGAACGGACCTCGCTCTGAATACCACTTGCTACGGTGTAGATAAACACACACACGATCCACTTTCCTCGCGTCACGCACAGGATCAGTCGATCAAGGATACAACCTCACGGGGGAGAGCCGTGGGCAAAGGGGAAAGGAGGAGAGAGCAGCTAAGCTGTTCTTTTTACAATGACCATCGATGCCTCCTCCACCTGATGCTCTGGGAAGGAAGAAGATGGGGAATGCTACAGTACCAGATCAATCCACTACCAGGATCTTATGTGCTCATGCTTTAGTTGTCCTTCGTGTGGCCTGTCCACCTGATGCTCTGGCACGCTCCTGGTGTCGTAGCAAAGACAGAGGCGGTAATATATGAGGCGACGACGACGACGGAGTCCGGCCGGAGAGAGCGGTTGGCGATCGTGCGACCTGGTGGTGGGTGTGGTGGCCGATCGTGGGTAGCTCAGAACTTGAGATACAAGGCGAGTTGCGCCTGCGTCCCCGCACAGTTCTCATATTTTATTTTTTACCTGCACCTCGCGCTGATGAATAAGAAATCACCGATGAGGCAACGTCAAAGTTTCTTACGGTGGAGACAAGACAACCAAGGAGCAAGTGCACATGCTGGAGAAATCAACAGAGAAGGGCAGTTGACAAATGGCTCTCGAGCTATATGGAGCTCGTTTTAAAAAAAAAAAATCAAAATCGGCACCTTTTAAGTTTCCAAGAATCGAGAGAAGTTCCCAGATGTACATAGTGTCGAGATTTACAAGTGTGCAAAATTTGAACTTGAAATCCGTTATGATTGTGGACCGGGAAAGAAATGACAAATGGGTGATGAACGATATACATTTTCAAAATCTTGAATTTTCTAATTTAAGTTTCAACTAACACTTAAATTATATCGTTAATGTTAACAGTTCGCTCAAAAAAGGTTGATAGGTCACCACTGCAAGAAATTCGAGCTCTTCCGCCTCAAACTCGGTATATCGAATCAAAAACATTTGCTTCTTCCCCGGCCTACGGGGTCAATTCGAGCTCTTCTGCCTCAAACTCGTTATATTGTACCACGTAACTCGGTATATCAAATCAAGAACATTTGGTGGAGCATGCGTATCTTTAGCTTGAAAAAGGCCGATCGGTCACCACTGCAAGCAATTCGAGCCTACGGGGTCAATTTGAGCATTACGTGGGATCATGTGCATCTTTAGCTCCGAGCTACGGGGTCAAATCAATCTCTTTGGCCTCAAACTCGGTATACCTCAACTCCTCAAGTTCCACTCACTCACTCTATGGCCCCACATATAATTAAGGGCCTCCACATATTTTGAAGGACTCCATGGACCTAGCTTGCAGTGGGTGAAGAGCGTGATCCTGAAGGATCGGCAGGACGTATTTAAAAGCGGCGCGGGATCGGGATGCGGTGGAAGCGCGTTGGTTCCAACCAATGACGCGTGATCCCGTCGATCTGGCCGTAATAACCAACACCATACATCCGGACGTGACGCCGGCGAGGCGTGGTGCCGTTTTTCTTTGAAAAAAACAGGGGAGCGCCGGCCCAGTGGCACCAACGGCACTGTCGGGTGTCGCCGCCGCCGGGAAGACACCGCCGACACCATACAGAAAACCTTGCTAGCGAACGAGGCCAGCAGCTTGGTGTCGTGGTTGAAATATCAGCTGACATAACGCCTGAGAACGACCGGCTAGGATGACTCTGTTGTTTTATGGTGTTCCAAATTCCAGCGGTAGTACCGCTGGGTTAAGCGGTACTACCGCTCGAGAGCTGCCGCCACCGCTACCGCCGCCGCTACCGCCAGAATGGCCGTCTGACGCACTTGTCCGGTACCGACTGGTACCGCTGGCGGTACCGCCGCCGGTACCGCTGAGGTGGGAAGAGCCGAACCAGCCCACCCCAGCGGTACTACCGCTGGGATAAGCGGTAGTACCGCCGCGGTGGGATCGATTCCGGGTTGGACTGCAGCCGACCTAGGGTTTTATGCCATTATATTCCTCTTGTAAGCCGCCGTTTTGGGGTAAGCCACACATTGTAAACCCACGGCGTTTGTAACCTCACCCGATATAGTGAAGTATTGCTGGCTGGCGCCCGTGGTTTTTTCCTCTCCTTTGTTTGGAGAGGTTTTCCACGTTAAATCTCGTGTCCCCTTTGGTTTGATCGTTCCGCTCTTCGTCGTTTCTTTGCTATCGTTTACAACAAGTGGTATCAGAGCCCTGTTTCAGATCTGTTTTCAGATTAGGGTTTTGGATGGCATCGATGAAGTTCGATCTACCGGCGCTGGACTACAAGACGAGATTTTCGCTGTGGCAGGTCAAGATGCGTGCGATCCTCGCACAGTCCAATGATCTTGACGAGGCGCTGGAGAAATTCGGCGACAAGGATGCGGCGGCATGGACCGCCGATGAGAAGCGGAAAGACCGTAAGGCTTTATCGCTTATTCAACTTCATCTATCTAATGATATTCTGCAAGAAGTACTCCAGGAGAAAACCGCAGCGGCACTGTGGGCTAAGCTGGAGTCGATCTGCATGTCCAAAGATCTCACCAGCAAGATGCATGTGAAGATGAAGTTGTTCACGCACAAGTTGCAAGAAGGTGGTTCGGTAATGAATCACTTATCGATCTTTAAGGAGATCGTTTCTGACCTAGTGTCGATGGAGGTAAAGTACGATGATGAAGATCTAGCACTTTTACTTCTATGCTCGCTGCCAAATTCCTTTGCAAATTTTCGTGATACCATACTGTTAAGCCGTGATGAACTAACCACCGCGGAAGTATATGAGGCCCTGCTTGCCAGGGAAAAGATGAAAGGTATGGTACAGAAAGAGGAGTCGTCGTCCTCCAAGGGCGATGCTTTGCAGGTCCGAGGGAGGCCTGAGCAGCGAGATAACCACTACCACAACAACAACAGAGACAAGAGCAAGGGTGACAGAGGTCGCTCAAAGTCTAAAGGCCGTGACAAGTTCTGCAGGTATTGTAAGAAATCTAATCATGTCATTGATGATTGTTGGAAGTTGCAGAACAAGGAGAAAAGAAAAGGTACTTACCAACCGAAAAATAATGAAGGTAATGATACCGGTGAGGCTTCTGTTGTTGATGGTAGTTCTGATGGCGAATGCCTAGCTGTTTTAGCTGCATGTGTTTCTCGTCAGGATGAATGGATTCTAGATACTGCATGTTCTTTTCATATTTGCTGTAACAAAGATTGGTTCAGTTCTTATGAGTTAGTGCAGACTGGAGATTTCGTGCGTGTGGGGAACGACCAGCAATGCAACATTGTTGGCGTTGGTTCCGTTCAGGTCAAGACACATGACGGTATGACACGCACGCTGACGGGAGTGAAACACATACCAACCATGGCAAGAAATTTGATCTCGCTCAGTACCCTTGACTGTGACGGGTACAAGTACAAAGGAGGAAATAAACTCCTAAAGGTATCAAAAGGTTCTCTCATAGTTATGGTTGGTGATATGAATTCTGCTAAGTTATATGTTCTTAGAGGTAGCACGTTATCTGGTACTGTTGCTGCTGTTTCTCATGATGACGCTAGTAAAACTAACCTTTGGCATAAGCGTCTTGGACATATGAGTGAACTTGGTATGGCAGAATTGATCAAGAGAGACTTGCTGCAAGGATGCAGTTTGGGTAAGATGCAGTTCTGTGAACACTGCATTTTCGGTAAGCACACAAGAGTTAAGTTTAATGCTTCTGTCACACCACCAAAGGTACACTTGATTATGTACATGCTGATGTTTGGGGGCCATCTCGTAAGCCCTCTTATGGTGGTGCTCGTTATATGCTTACCATTATTGATGATTACTCTAGAAGAGTTTGGCCTTATTTCATGAAAAATAAGGATGATGTTTGCTGCTTTTAAAGAGTGGAAAGCTATGATTGAAAGGCAAACAGAAAGGAAGGTGAAATTACTTCGTACTGACAATGGTGGCGAATTTTGTTCGAATGCCTTTAATGATTATTGCAGGAAAGAAGGCATTGTCAGGCACCTCACCATCCCGTACACGCCTCAGCAGAATGGTGTAGCGGAGCGGATGAACAGGACCATCATCTCCAAGGCTCGCTGCATGATCTCCAACGCTCGCATGAGTAAGCGTTTTTGGGCTGAGGCGGCTGCCACCGCCTGCTACTTGATAAACAGGTCACCATCTATTCCCCTCGACAAGAAAACTCCCATTGAGGTATGGTCAGATTCTCCTGCTGATTATTCACAACTTAAAGTTTTCGGCTGCACTGCTTATGCTCATGTTGATAATGGAAAGTTAGAGCCGAGAGCTATTAAGTGTGTGTTCATTGGTTATGGTTCGGGTGTAAAAGGATACAAGTTATGGAATCCCGAAACTAGCAAGGCATTTATGAGCAGGAGTGTTGTTTTCAATGAATCTGTTATGTACTTTGATAAGTTGTCCTCAGATGTTTTGCCAGATTTTTCTGAGGAGCAGGTTCGTGTCGAGGTGGAGCACTCTGTTGAAAAGGAAAATGTCACTGTTGACAATGATGGTGCTGCTACTTCAGATGATTCTGATCCTGATTCTGCTGGTTCTGATGATTCTGATTCTTCTGATTCTGATAATAATAATGTTCAGAACTCACCCCCTGTTTTGCAGCCACAACAGTCTATTGCTGCTCGTAGGAACAGGAGGAATTGTGGTCCTCGACCACGTTTAATTGAAGAGTGTAACATTGTTGATTATGCTCTGAGTTGTGCAGAACAGGTGGAGCACGGACATGAGCCGTCCACCTATACTGAAGCTATTGGTTCCGGTGACCGCGAGAAGTGGCTTGCTGCTATGCAAGAAGAAATGCAGTCACTCGATAAGAATGGCACATGGGAAGTTGTGCGCTTGCCTAAGAAAAAGAAGGCAGTCCGCTGTAAGTGGATCTTCAAGAGAAAGGAGGGTTTATCTCCTAGCGAGCCTCCGAGGTTTAAGGCAAGGTTAGTTGCAAAAGGCTTCAGTCAAATTCCAGGTGTTGATTATAATGATGTTTTCTCTCCAGTTGTTAAGCATAGTTCAATTCGTACATTCTTTGGTATTGTTGCTATGCGTGATCTTGAGCTTGAGCAGTTAGATGTAAAGACTGCGTTTCTGCATGGAGAGTTGGAGGAGGAGATATACATGGACCAGCCAGAAGGGTTCATAGTGCCTGGTAAGGAGGATCTTGTGTGTAAGTTGAAAAGGTCCTTATACGGTTTGAAACAATCTCCTCGTCAGTGGTATAAAAGGTTTGATTCTTTTATGTTGTCACATGGCTTTAAGAGGTCTGAATTTGATAGCTGTGTGTACATTAAGTTTGTTAATGGATCACCTATATACCTGTTATTATATGTTGATGATATGTTGATTGCTGCCAAGAGCAAGAAAGATATCGCTGCTCTCAAGTCACAGTTGAGTAGCGAGTTTGAGATGAAGGATCTTGGTGCTGCTAAGAAAATTCTAGGTATGGAGATTACCCGTGACAGAAATTCTGGTTTGTTGTTTCTTAGTCAGCAAAATTACATTAAGAAAGTTCTTCATCGTTTTAACATGCATGATGCAAAGTCTGTTAGTACTCCTATTGCTCCTCACTTTAAATTGTCAGCTGAACAATGTCCTAGTACGGATGAGGATTTTGAGTACATGTCTAGAGTTCCATATTCTAGTGCTGTTGGTTCTTTAATGTATGCCATGGTTTGCTCACGTCCAGATTTATCATATGCTATGAGTTTGGTTAGTAGATATATGGCTAATCCTGGTAAAGAACATTGGAAGGCTGTTCAGTGGATTTTCAGGTACCTTCGTGGCACATCCAATGCTTGCCTCAAGTTCGGCAAGACTGATGAGGGACTCGTAGGCTATGTGGATTCAGATTTTGCTGCCGATTTGGATAAGAGGAGATCCCTCACAGGTTATGTGTTCACGCTTGGTGGTTGTGCCGTGAGTTGGAGGGCAACGTTACAATCTGTTGTTGCCCAGTCTACCACTGAAGCAGAGTACATGGCTATTGCTGAAGCATGTAAAGAATCGGTTTGGCTGAAAGGTTTGTTTGCTGAGCTTTGTGGAGATGATACTTGCATTAACCTGTTTTGTGATAGTCAGAGTGCTATTTACCTTACCAAGGATCAGATGTTCCATGAGAGAACAAAGCACATTGACGTCAAATACCATTATGTGCGTGATGTTGTTGCAAAAGGTAAGCTGAAGGTATGCAAGATAAGTACTCATGATAATCCTGCTGATATGATGACAAAGCCAGTTCCTGTTACTAAGTTCGAGCTTTGCTCGGGCTTAGTTGGTATCACTGTCTAGCCCAAGAGGCTATTTGGCGCCGAAGGTGTTTCTTTGTTGTTTTCAGGGTGAAGTTCTCTTTCATGCTACAAGATGGAATTTGTCTCAAGGTGGAGTGTTGTTTTATGGTGTTCCAAATTCCAGCGGTAGTACCGCTGGGTTAAGCGGTACTACCGCTCGAGAGCTGCCGCCACCGCTACCGCCAGAATGGCCGTCTGACGCTTGTCCGGTACCGACTGGTACCGCTGGCGGTACCGCCGCCGGTACCGCTGAGGTGGGAAGAGCGAACCAGCCCACCCCAGCGGTACCCTGGGTAAGCGGTAGTACCGCCGCGGTGGGATCGATTCCGGGTTGGACTGCAGCCGACCTAGGGTTTGATGCCATTATATATTCCTCTTGTAAGCCGCCGTTTTGGGGTAAGCCACACATTGTAAACCCACGGCGTTTGTAACCTCACCCGATATAGTGAAGTATTGCTGGCTGGCGCCCGTGGTTTTTTCCTCTCCTTTGTTTGGAGAGGTTTTCCACGTTAAATCTCGTGTCCCCTTTGGTTTGATCGTTCCGCTCTTCGTCGTTTCTTTGCTATCGTTTCTAACAGACTCCAACGGGGCGACGCAAATGGACGCGCGTTTGGTCCGCGTTTGATCCGTTTGCGTCGCCAAAAGGACCCATGTCCGGCCAATGTCCGCCCATTTCCGGCCACTGCCCCCAACAGGCCGACGCATTGAGTCCGCCCGGTCAGGGTTTTTGATCATTTTGATCATTTTCGGACATGGTGGCCACAGTTCCGAGGCCCCCAACATTGCAAATACAGAATAAAAACATACATATCGGCCTCACACGGGCCATGTCTCCAGGTGTACCCAAAATATTACAAGTAGCGGCCATCGGCCATGTCCCCAGGTGTGCCCAAAATATTACAAATTTCGGCCATCGGCCATGTTTTTCCGGCCATGTTGGCCATAGTTCAACACAAATAAGTAGAAGGGACCGAGAATAGATCAAACCTGATCCATGTACTACCTTTGCTTCTTCTCGTAATAGGCCTTTTTCCTAGGGGTGATGGTGGAGATGTCCATGTCCATGATCCTGGCCTCCTCGGCGCGTAGGGCGAGTTCAAGGTCTTTGGCCTTCCGCTCCACCTCCCTGGCCTTCACGTCGGCCTCCTTGACCCTTGCCTCGGCCTCCTTGCCCCTGATCTCGACCTCCTGTGCCCGGGTCCGAGCGTTCTCCTCTTCTATGTCGAGCCTCTTCTTTTGCAATTCGAAGAAGAGCTTGGAAGACGCCTCTCTCTCGAGGC
This sequence comes from Poa pratensis, assembly GCA_947311845.1. Classification (NCBI taxonomy): domain Eukaryota; kingdom Viridiplantae; phylum Streptophyta; class Magnoliopsida; order Poales; family Poaceae; genus Poa; species Poa pratensis. The sequence continues at coordinate 31,650,597 of CAMZMU010000044.1, read as the reverse complement.
GTTCCTTTTTCTCCTCTCTTCCTTCTTGTCACAGGTCTTATCCTTTTGGGATAGGAACCCGCTGAAAGTCTCTTGCAACACAAGGGTCATTGCATCGCGTTTCTGCTCGGCCTTCGAGTTGTTCTTCCCCCTTGGCCTCCCGTCCTTCTCCTTCTCCGTTGTGTCCTCTCCCTTGTCAACACCAAGATGTCCCGCTTGTCCCGCTTTCTTGAGGGAGGCGTATAGCTCCTTCCACTTCTGCTGGTCCTTCAGCTCTCGGTAGCAATGGGTCAAGGTGAAGACATGGTTGTATTGAGCCTTGAAGAGATCCAATGCTTGCAACACTTGCTCCTTGATTCCATAGCCACTTTGCGGCGGCCGGCTTTCAATGTTCTCAACGGCGCCGCAAAACTTGCTCATCTCCGCTTGAATATGGTTCCACCTCTTAGCGATAGATAGCTCGGTCCGCAGCGTTTGAATGTTTCGGGGCGGAAGGATTCGACCCTCATTGTAGCGCTTGGTGAACCGGCCCCAATATGCCGACCCTCTTTGCTCGGCCCCGATGATTTGGTTGGTTCCAACCTCGATCCACGACTCGCAAATGAGCACGTCTTTCTCGGAGGTGAACGAGGCGCCTCTTTGGCTGACCTTCTTCCTCATGGCCGCGGCGGCGGCATCAAGCTCGTTGAAGACCGGCTCATTATCGATGTTGATCACATCGGGGCCGGTCGGAAGAGTGTCATCATCCCCGGCATTGTAGTCGTCGCCGTCGTACTGGCCGTTGTCGCAGACCATGTCCTGGAGGACGTCCTCCGCGTAATAGCGGTCATCGTCCTCCTCGTAGTACCTGGGGTCACCCGGCGATGGCATGGGCACAATGCCGAACAGGTTGCGTGCCGGGGCGACCACTGTCGGGGCAGCTGCACGCGCCTCCGCAGTCTGCGGCGCGGGCGACTGTGCGACCAACGGTGTCGCCGGCGCGTTGAGATCGAGAGTAGGTACCTCGCCCGACTCGCCGGAGGTAGGAAAAAACCCGCGGCGGGAGGAACCCGTACGCAGGAGATGGTGCGGTCGCGAGCGGTCTCGACCTTGGAGGTCGGGCCGTGGAAGCGTTGGAGCTGGCCGCCGCAGAGGAAACCCCGACCGCCGCCGCAGTCGCTACCCCAAACCGCCGCCGCGGACGGGGCAAGTCCAATGAGAAGGAGGGCAGCTGTCGCGGTCTTGGTCACGAGGTCGGCGTTGGCGTTGTCGCCCTTTTCCTCGGCTGCGGCCTTGGCGGCGGCGTGGAGCTTGTCCTGCTTCAGCCTCCTCCTCCGTTCGCCCCGCTTCAGGGTCTCCCTGGCCCTCTGCTCCTCCGTGAGCTCCTTCTTCACTTTCTTCAGCCGGGGCGCAAGTCCGGCGGCGTCGTCGGCTTGCTCTTGGGTCTCGGCGGAGGCGGCGGCGGCGGTCTTGGCGGCCCTGGCGGCGGCGGCCATGGGTAGGTCTGGACTGTGGACTGGGATTTTTGGGGGAAGAGTGTGAATTTTGCCTCCAAAAGCGGATTAGGGGAGGACACAAAAAGAGCTCCGCTCGCGTCCGGGGCCGACGCATCGGTGGCCCAAATTTGGGCCAGCTAAATGCGTCGCGGCGGACAGAAAAACGGACCGCGGTCCGTTTGCGTCGCCCTGTTGGGCCTTGTTTTTGCCCCTCGCGAACAGCGACGGACCGGCGCGGACTCGATGCGTCGGCCCGTTGGAGTCATCCTTACACTGACCCACCTCGTGCTGCTAAGCTCCAGGAAGGAAGAACATTGACCCCGTAGCTCGGAGCTAGATCCACGTATTCCCCGGACTGAGCTCGCTCTCGCTATGCAATGCGACGGAGCGTCTGGTCAAGTCTCCCCGTTTGTTTGACAAACCTTTCTTGTGCGTGCGTCCACAGGAAGGAGTCGTTCCAAGCAATCAAACAAATTAGCAGACCAGTGACTGAATTTAATCAGATCCTCGTGACCAGTTCGTCTTAGACCTGAAGTTAATATTAGACGTAAGCCGGATGCTGACACGAGGTAAATATATGAGTGTGACTGTGTGAGTTGGTGTAGTGTGGTATGGAGCTCTTTGAAGCATTCTTGTGGTTTCTGGTGAACGGAGTTGCCTGTGTACCAGGCAACAGGGCTGTGGCTACCCTTTCCGTTTAGTTGATTTTTTTGGGAGCTTTTTTAGCTGATTCTTGTATCGAATGACCTCGAAGGGGATTTTGTTCTAGATTTCCACTATTGTTGTATCTTAAAATGATTTTTGTAAAATTTTCAGAGTAAACTATCACACACTTGTAGTTCAAAATTGAATTACTTTCGGAAAATAGACATAAAATCATTTAAGTAGGCGAAATTAGTTAGAAACCGAGAAAATTCATAATATTTCTGGATTGTCCATCAAATATGATCTACTTTGTGTGGAAATTGGATGGGTGCCAGTTTGCACCATATTTGTTGCACTTGCTTCACAAAAAATGTCATTTTTTACAATTAAAAAATGAAAAATGATATTTATAGACATAATTTGAAAAAACTTAGTTCTGCAACATTGTTTGTCATAACAAGACAAACCTATGTGTGAAATATGGTCACATTATCACAAACTATGGTACATAGATGATCATATCTAGGTCATTTGACTCGAAACTTATACATGTTTATAGATGATTGATCTTTTTGTGAAAAAGTTTTGTGATATTTTTTTCAAAACTCAAGTTTATCATTTTCCCTAGCAACTAGTACACATATAAGGAGTCCATGCCAAAGCATTTATTTTTTTGGGTATTTTTTCACATTCTTTTATTTTGTTGAAAAAATGGTCAAAATAGACCCGTGGCATAATTTGTTGCAAAAAGTCATATGCATGATGAAAAAGATGATATGGATGTCATATTTGAATTCCTCTCATTTTTCTAATCAATTTAGACATTTATTTGTTAAATTTCGATTTATAGATTTAAAGATATGAATTATTTCATATTAAACGAAAACAGAAAAAAAAACATAGCTATGCCTACGGCTTTGCCGTCGGCATAGCCTTTTGAACCTATGCCTACGGCATAGACCCTGTGCCGACGGCTAAACCTATGCCGACGACCGCGTCGATGGACATTTCTCGTCGGAGCCTATGCCGACGGCCCCGACAAAAAGCCATCGGCATAGAGTCCGACCGTCAGCATAGCTCGCCATTCCTGTAGTGCTTTGCTTTAGCTTTCAGCATCCAACAGATGGGCGGTCCGTCGTCCACCTTCTGGGTGAAGTCACAGGAACGAGCGCGACAAAACGCAGTGGACCGAGTTACCAGATTGGCCGGTAAAGACTATGTGGAAGAAAAAAGGGAGGTTCCGTGCTTCCAAATGGTGGTCTCTCCGGCGACCCCGAGCCTTTAGTTTGGCGCCGCACGCCACACCAGTTGGCGCAGTCTGCAGGTTCTAAAGCGGTTCTAACTATGGAAGCATCCATGGATTATTTCTTAACTGAACACTGGGCCAACCAATCATTTGAAAGTACGCTCAACTTTGTTCGTCCGTGGTGGAGCATGAGCTTGATGCCAGCTCCTCTACGCGGTGTTCGGTTGGAGGGAATAACTCCACAACCTAGGTAGCCCAGCTGGTATGTGTTGTGTTGTGTGTGTGGTGTGAGCTGGATACTGTTATAGACGATAGCAATGAAACGATAAATTACAGTAAGATCAAACAAAGTAGACACGGGATTTTAACGTTGAAACAAAAATCCCTTCAATGAGAAGGGAAGGGCGCTAGTGAGCAAAAATTCAATATTTCGAAAGAGGTTACAAACGTCAGGGATTTACAGTTTGCAACTTTTCCCAGACGGCTTACAAGAGGTATATAAATAGGCGGTGATCTAGGTTGATCTGGTCCCTACCACGGGTGACTTCGCAGCCCCCCTCCAAGGTATGAGTTGGGTTTTAGCGGGCAAGAAATGTATGAGTTCCTTGATGCCGCGAGCGTAAACACTTTCCATGTCCTGTAGGCCTCTTGGCTACACCTAAATTTTGCTTGTAAACTTTTATTAAATCATGAGATGAGGCAAAAAAATAATTGCCTCAGTTTTGGGGGACAAAAGGAAGTTCCTTTTGCTTTCTATTGCATTGGTTTTATGTTTGGATTATTCTGTTTACAAGTTTTAGGGTGGTTGGCATTTTTAATAACCGTCCATCCACTGCGATCTAACGGTGTTAAAATAGTCCGAATCAGACTGACGGAACCGACTGGTTCCGCGGAACCGAAAATTGTGTGGGACCGGAACCAAAATTATGTGGAACCAGGTACCAAAATTGTGGGGTCGGTACCAAATTATGTGGGACCATAATTCAATTTTAATATATTTTTCTTTTACCGGTTTCTCAGTCTCTCTTCTCTGCTAATCTTCTCACATGACTTCCATCTCCATCACCGCTGGGGGTGCCGGCGCTGTCGCCGGCCTCGTCCACCTTCCCTCTAGCATGGCCACGGGCGCACGAAACATACCTCCTCCACGTCTCCTCGAGGATCAACACGCGGGAGACGTCCCCGACCTGCACCTCCCCTTTCAGGAGCCAGGCGCGGATGTCGTCGCCGGCCGCCTCCTGGTGGACGCTCACCGGCCAGTGCGCGTGCATCGTGTCCTGGAAGTCGCCCGGCGAGCAGACGCCCATGGGCTTCTCCTACCACCTGGCCCAGTCCAGCTCTCTTGAGCTGCTCATGTGGAACGGGACGCGCCCCTGCTGGCGGGCCGCATGACCGACTCGACGGGTTACACCGTCTCCAAAAAATCTCCATGGCGTTCACCTTCTCCGATCAGCAGGCTGTGCCAGTTCCAGCTGCTCATCTGGAATGATACTACCGTGTCCGTGTGTGCCACGCTCACGTAGTTCTTGTCCGTCGTGTGCACCGTGCAACACATACGGGAGCGCGACTCGGCGGCGCGAGCGTGCAGGTGACTCGACGGCTTTGAACCGGTCAACACGGCGGAGTGGAGGTGGAGCAACAGCAGATTCGCGCAGGGGTACCGGTGGAAGGAGACGCTGCCTCCATGCAGCCTTGGCGGCGTAGAGCGTTTCCTGCCAATGCCGGTTGGCGGACCTAGGATTTTACCAATAGGTATGCCACAAAAATTTTGGACATACAAATCTGTAAAATACACTCCCTTTGTTTCAAAATACAGATCATTATATCTTGGTACAAAGGTAGTATTTATCAGTTCAGTAAAAATATATTAAATATCCACTGTTAAATATTTTTTTTAAATAAAGAGCATATATTAATATCGTGAAAATATCAGTTACACCCAAATCCACTGTTAAATAATACTTATGTAATAGAAAAATTAGGTTGAAAATTTGCATAAATTAAACATACAATAGCTCGAGTATCATACTAAAAGTTTTCAATATGTATGGTACGAGGTTGAACAAAACTCATATGTGATAATTGAATTACACATAGATTACCATACAGTTTTCTTCCAGATGCAGCTAGCGTGCCAATGTAAATTATGGTGTCCTACTGTTGTGTGATCCCGGCCACCGGTGAACGACGAACTGGCTGGTTTGCAGCTGATCGCCGATGGTGAAAGGCAAATCCAGCCGAGAAGTATTCTGATCCATGCAAGCGGACTCTGAAGTCTGAACAACTGTGCCTAACTAGCTGCTGTCTTTTTTCTATCGGTCACTGAATCCTGATTGCCTTACTAGTTGCGACATATTAATTTCTTCTACTAAGGGCACCTCCAACGGGCTGGCGCATACGGATCAGCCCAGTTCGATTTTGTCCCAACGGACAAAAGAGGGGCTCCAACGGGCTGGCACATCCGGACTGGTGTCCGCCCGGACACCAGTTTTGGACCCAAACGCGGCCCAACTTTGGGGCGGCTTTGGGGCGGGACGGACAGCCTCTCGGTCCTCCTCTTTGTCCTCCCTGTCCGCATCGGGCCCAAGGGCCAGCCACACAATCCCTCCCCTCCCACCTCCCCATCTCCTTTTGGCCTCGCGACCGCCGCCGCCGCCCTGGACCTTCCCTTCGGCGACCGAGCTATCATCGGCCACGACGTCGCCTAGCCTTCCCCGTGGCCTGATCTCGTCGCCGGCCGCATTCTCCATCTTCTTCCGCCCCGGCCACCCTCGAGCCGTGCTGTAGCCGCGGCCGTCCTCGCCCTCGTCTCCAACACTGGCCGCATTCTCCATCTTCTTCCGCCCCGCCCGCCCTCGAGCCGTGCTGAAGCCGCGGCCGTCCTCGCCCTCGTCTCCAACACCGGCCCCCCTCGTCCTCTGCCCCGGACTCGACCGCGAATTCCACTGCCCCGAAGGTGTTCGACGAAAGGTATGAACACCGGCCGCCCTCGTTCTTTGCATTTGAATGAATGCAAATGATGTAGCATTTTCTTACAATTTTATTCATGTAGATGGATAGCGATGATGAGTTCTTCTACCACACCTTCATCGATACATCGGATGAATCTTCCGACGATGACGGCGATATCATGGTGGCCGCGGCCACTCTCATCCACAACTTCAACCAGAATGCAGTGCCCCGGCATGTTGGGTCAGTCGTTGGGCGAGCACCCGCGTTGGACCGTGAACGAGAGAATGGTCACCTCCAGCTTTGGAAGGACTACTTCAACCCGGTGAAGACAACATATCCGGCTTCGGTCTTTCTTCGCCGTTTTCGTATGGCCCGACACTTGTTCATACGTCTGCTGGAAGGGGTGAGGGCATATGATGACTACTTTGAGGCCAAGCCAGATGCCACAGGTCAGTATGGCTTCTCTTCATATCAGAAGTGCACTGCAGCTGTCCGGATGCTTGCATATGGAGTGGCTGGCGATCTTGTTGATGAGTATCTGCGCATGAGCGAGAGCACTTGCCTGGAATCGATGTATCGTTTCTGCCGAGCTGTGGTTCAGGTGTTTGGCACGGATTACTTGAGGGAACCCAACCTTGCAGACACTGCCCGTCTTCTGAAGATGAATGAGAGCAGGGGCTTTCCTGGGATGCTTGGATGCATAGATTGTATGCACTGGGAGTGGAAGAATTGTCCCTTTGCTTGGCAGGGACAATACCAGGGTCATGTCGGCGAGTGCACGGTCATACTCGAGGCAGTGGCATCCCAGGATCTGTGGATTTGGCACTCATTCTTTGGTATGGCCGGCTCCAACAATGATATCAATGTGCTACATCGGTCCACGGTATTCGACCGAGTAGTCGAGGGAGAGGCTCCAATTGTCCACTATGAGGTGAATGAGCATGAATACAACAAGCCCTATTACCTAGCTGATGGCATCTACCCTTCGTGGCCAGTTTTTGTGAAGACCATTCGGAAGCCTAACTCCGAGAAGACCAAGAAGTTTGCTCAACACCAAGAAGCCTGCCGGAAGGATGTGGAGCGAGCATTTGGTGTGCTCCAATCTCGTTTTGCCATTGTGCGGCATCCTGCTAGAACATGGAGCAAGGAGTTGATGTGGGAGGTCATGACAGCTTGTGTAATCATGCACAACATGATAGTGGAGGATGAGCGGGATGACGCGAGGCTATTCGATCAAGGATGGAATTTCAGGGTGAGTTGATTGAGCCGATCCCAGGGGTAGCGTCGTTCCAGCAGTACCTTCATGTGCTTGACGAGATGCAGGACAAGGAAACACACATCCAGCTCCAGAATGATATGGTGGAGCATGTGTGGGCTCACTTCGGAAACAATCCAGCTCCAGCTCCAGAATAATTTCATTGCATGAACTATTTATTTCAGTCCATGAACTTTTTATTGTAATAAATTTGATACTATATTTGCTATCCAACTATGTTTGTGTGCTATTGATTTGTGAATTGTAAAAAATGGGCTCACTCGGGGCCGGGGGGGCCATTTTGCGCCAGGTCGTTGGGGGCACCTCCACCCCAAACGGACAAATGCCCAAAATGTGTCCACGGTCCGCCCCCAAAGGGACAAAACCGGACCAATTTCGGTGTCCGTTTGCTCCACCCCGTTGGAGGTGCCCTAAGAGTATCTCCAAGCGGAGCCCCCAAATCCGGCCCCCAAACTGTCACCGGACGCGTCCGGGCACGGTGACCGGACAGCCCCCAAAAACTGTGTCATACAACCATAACCCCAAAAAATTCCCCCCAAAATCATATTGGACATGCACGTAGATCAAATGAGTAGATTAAATGAGTGATCATAGTTCAAACATCATACAAATAAGCCTAGTTCAAACATCCACAAACATAGTTCAACACATAAATTAAATCGGACACAGGTCATCCGACACACCGGAGCGGAGGCACGCTCAAACAGGACCGACATGAGGTCTCACAGATCATGGAGAGCCCGGGCGGCGGCCTCCGCTGCGTCACGTCGTTGCCTTTCGCGACGGCGAAGGCAACGGCGGACGCCCGCTTCACGCTCCAGCTCCCGTGCGTGAGCGGCGAAGGTTACACGCTGAGCTTCCCGGTCGTGAACGGCGGCCTCCACACGTTGAGCTTCGCGTTCTTGAGCGACGACGGCCTCCATACGTTCCCGTGCTTCGCGGTCCCTTTGACGAGCACGGCGTGCCTGTCGAGCTTGGGTCTCCACTCGGCGGATCATGTCCCTCCTCTCCTCATCCGGCGTGTAGTCCACGAACGGGCTATCCTTTAGCACATCCCAACAATGCCCGAACCTCCACTCCGTCGTCTCCGACTTCCCCCCAAGTGTGTTGTATAGTAGGACGACATCGTCCATCTATGAAAATGAAATAGGTACTCCATAAATCGGTGGTAGGATCCAACATTGTAGAAAATTTAACAATAAAAACTTACGGAACCCATTTGAGCAAAGCATCCGGCGAACTTGTTGACTTCCGCCACTATGGTGTTCCATCTATGTCGTAGGGAGCCCTCACTGCGGACAAATTCCGAGTTTGCATTGAAAACTTGTCCGATCCGGCCCCAAAACGAAGCACGGTGGAGTCTTCCGGTCACAGGATCCTCCGGGGTGGACAACCACGCATTGCACAACATCCTATCATCGCCGACGGAGTACGCCGGACCTCTAGGAAACGCCTACGGAGTACATCGGTCATCAAATTCCTAATCCTACTCATACTCCTTTCTAAAATGTGAGCATTCCAACCGGAAGCGGAGGCGAACCTGCGCAAGCACCTCGGCGGACGCGGCGGCGGCGGCGGAACTACCAGCGGCGTTGAACAGAGCCGCCAAAGACGGCGCGGCGGGATCCGGCCCGGGGCAGCTCCCAATCTCCTCCTCCGCCTCCTCCTCCGCCTCCGCGAACGCATGCCAGTACAGCTCCGTGGCGGATTCGCTGCCGGAGCCCGCCATTGGCAAGCTGTGGACGGAGAAGAGTGGAAATGGAGTGGAGTGGAAAGGGGATCGGAGGAGAGTGAGAGCTAGGGTTCCGACCGGGGTGGGGAATTTTCGGATATATGTAGGGTCAAGTTGGGCCGCGTCCGACGTGGCGGCCTGTCCGGGCGCGCCCGGACGCCCACAAATCCTCCCTACATATGGGCTGGGTTTGGGGTGTGCCGGACAGCCCGGACGTTTAGGGTGGCTTTGAGGGCCTCCTTTGGGTGGCGGTTTTTAGCCCAAACCCCGTCCGGGCTGTCCGCCCGGACGTTTGGGGTGGGTTTGGGGCCTCCGGTTGGAGATGCACGTAGTGGTGGCGCACAGGTTCGTGGTGGATGGCGTCACCGGATTAAAATAATTATGGGTACATGCTTTTCTGTTTTTTTAGATGGCCATGTAAAGCAAAGCATAGGGTTGGCATTACTGGCTGTTTTTTTTTCTTAAGACTGCATAATTTTAATCAACGGCTAACAAAATCACCTCCTAATCAATGACTAACAAAATTCAGATCCCACGGTACCGACGGAACCACGACTCTCAATCTCTCTTTCAATTCGAGGATCCAGAGAGGTGTTTTCATAGTCATCTATTCTGTTACTTCTGTGCAGATCCAGGCAAGTAGTTATTAACCTAAACAGGAGATCATTATAGTATCTTCCACATCTATTTCTTAATATTTTCTAGTACTGTTCATGTGGTATGTGCACGGAGTAGTGGAATGGTGGCATCAGATAGATATATTTCCTCACTGTACCAAGTGCCGCTCACACGGTTTACTATAAATGATCCGATCAGCTTCTGTCCACCCACCCCCTGCACGGTTGCAGTTGTACAAGCTGCTTAGCCACAGACAAGCAGAGCTCCGCACAACTGTAATGGTGTATAAATAATATACTAGTAGCACTGTTCTTTTTATGAGTTCGGAGATTTTGGTACTCACACAACAGTAGGGCCTATGGAGTAGCCAAAATGTGCCGAACTGACAAGACTCGCTTAGCAGGGTTTGGAACAGAGGCAAAATGTGGCATATTTTACTACTCCCTCCGTTTGCAAAAAGATATCTTAATTTTGGCTTGTATCTAGACATCCTGAGTACTTTCGTTCAAGATCCGAGTCGGTAGCTTAACTAACCTAAACAACAGATCAATATGGTATCTTCCACATTAATCACTTGAATTTTCTACTGTTCATGTGATATGTGCACGTAGTGGTGGCATGGTGGGATTCGATATTTCCCCACTGTACCAAGTGCCACACGTATAAATCATCAGATCAGGTAGCACTTAGCTGTGTTCGGTACGGCACGGCGGCATATGCCCAAGCTGCTTAGCCACCGACAAGCCAGACGTGGGCACAACGATAATCTCTCCTATCTGAATGAAAAGTTTGGTTCCACATTCTATCCAGGTTTCGTCAAGCACCCTCTCAATTTTTTTGCAGAGTTATTTTCCCTTAACTACCAGACAACAATTAATCGGAAAGAATTAATTGACAAGAATTATACGCTCAATTAATTGCACGCTCAGTCAGCTGTAATGAAACGACCTCAGCCAGCATTAAATTACATGCTCAAATTAGACGCCCTAAAAAACCATAACTTTCGTATTTACACGATTCATACACATCCACCATGCGCGGAATAGCTCCTGACTCGCCTGAATTCGACTCAGCCGTGCTGCTGTCGTCGCACTCCTTGCCACCGTATGGCGCCATTGCGCCACCACCCGCATACCGTGATCCTCACGCACTTGCAACCGCTATCTCACGACCCCCCACATGCGGTGTCTCCAGAATCAGATACCTCAAGTGCAGTCTGCCAAGATCTGTTTACATGAAGAATTACCACTCCTCCCTTGCACGTGTGCTCAATTTTTTGGTAAGGTTGGACATCTTATATCAATTCCTAGATGTATTCACTTTTCTTGCTACAAATTTAACTTACAAAAAATGCTTCAATCTATTAGGGTTCTATAATGCATGCAATTTTATCGTGTATTTTTGTTTCTGTAAACTGAATAACTGATTACTGTAACGGGATACTCCATAATAATCGAGTTACCGTGAAATCCGAAGGAACCAAATCCAAGTTGAGATTGTATGTTTGGTTAGACCACCACAATTTTGATATGTCAGATGTGCACACTCATATGTCAGATGTTTTGATAGATTCGTGGTAAACAATAGCATACCAGTATAGCGACGTCATGGTAAACAAGAGCATTACCACTATAGCGAATGTAGTATGTTTTTGATATTTCACCTGGTGGCGTAGGTTTGGTTAGATGAACTTCATGATGTGATACTCGTTTGAACTTTTTGCTAGCATGTGATGGATCTTGAGTCGATTTTGAGCCGATTAGGGCATTTCATGTATACATAAATAGTTTTGCTAACGATGTGATATCTTCCCGTAGCAACGCACGGGCACATCTCCTAGTGTTGTATATAAATACTAATCCATCACTGATTCCTTTTTGTAAGTGGAAAAATTGAGTACTCACGCAGCAGCAGAAAATGTAGTTGGAAATAATCTACTCCCGTACAGTGCCAAAGTGACAAGACTCGCCCAGGTTTTGGAACAAGGCAAAATCTCCTGAAATGGCAAAGTTCAGAGAGCATTAGGAAAAAAATAGGAGTATTTTCAGGGTTGATTACAGAACTACAGGTAAAACTAGTTTGGATAAAAAAATTATACATACCATATATAGTAGCAGAGACAGAGAACCTGGTCAGGTTATTCACTGCGAGTGGCTTTGATTTGGGTCATTGTGGTGGCTCACATGCACAGATCCCAGATCACAACAGCATTGAATAATTAATGTCCCTATACAGCACAACAAGATCCCTATGTCGAGATATTTATTTTTTGGACAAGTGCATTTGGTTTAATCATAACCATGACTGGATGAGTGGATGCGAAATATTCTGCAGAAAATAAACATGGCACAGGGTCTGGGGCAATATGCAAAGTATGGAAAGTACCAAGAGTAGATAGTAGACGGTAGACACAGTAAACCTGAATTCATGAAGAGATTTTTTACTTTCATGAAGTTGATTCATCAAAGCAAAGAATCTCTACAGTTAGTCAGTTTTGGTACAAGCCTTAGTTGTTCACGCATTACTTGATTTTTTTAAATGAATAACAATGAAGGGTTGAATAGAAATTCAAATTGAAACGAAGGTAGCTCTAGGAACCATATTCCTCTCCAAAAACATTAAAGCCTCTGTTAACTAAATTGTCAAAATCAAGACGAGATTTGGAGCATCATTAAAGACATGAAGAAGGATGCCTCTCCAGTCCAGATGGGTTCAATGTCGGCTTCTATAGAAATGCTTGGAGTTGGATAGCTGAAGATATAACAGGTGAGGGCCTTCTACGAAACATGTACTATGTCACCTAAAGCTTAATGAAACTCACATAGCACTTATTCTGAAAAAGCTTGTTTGCCACCTGCCCTCTGACTTCAGGCTTATTAGTCTTTGTAATGTGGTTTACAAAATTATCTCCAAGTCTTTGGCCTCCAATTTGGGCGTCGAGTACCAAGGCTGCATGCCCTGGTCGATATACTGCGGGTGGGTGGTCCTCTCGATTGAAGATAATCGGAGTTTCTGATCCTTTCAAAAAAATTGTGATGGCTGGGGTGCCATGACCGCCATATTGACGTGTCGAGTGTGTAATTTTTGCTCTCTATTGGAGGGACGTCCTCGCTGGATCATGTTCATCTGCCCGCGAGTTACGGATATTTTTGTTCATCTCCTTGCTGCATCTGGTGCACGGCTGCTGCCATTTGTGTTCCCGTAACGGGTTGTGCTGGCACCATGTATACTGGTGTCGGTTGTGCTGGTGTTGGTGCAGTATACACCTGAGTAGGCTGTGTTTGCGGTGGTATGGAATATACCTGTGCTTGTTGTACTTGTTGCGGTGCTGGATATGCCTGAACAAGTTGTGCTTGTGATGTAGTCGATGGAATCTGCACTAGTTGAGGAGGTGCACGCCCATCTCTTTGCAGTCGCAGTATATGTTCAATCGCAAGTTGATCAAATTCCCTGCAATTTCTCAGCGAGTGGTTAGAGCGGAGCTTACCATCATCCCCTTTGTAAAGATGGAACCTGCAATAATCGTCCATCCTTTCTTCGACTGAGCGCTCAGGATCTTTGTCTGCTCGCCTGCGCCACTCTAGCCTTCTGTAGCTATCGCGGTCGTCGCGTCTGTGGTCTCGACTGTCACGTCGATCGTCTGTACGGTGGTCTCGATTACCCCGGCGGTCATCCGTATGATGATCTCGATTATCACGATGATCGTCGGGTCGTCTGTCAGTTTGGTCGCGGACTGTCCCTTGACTGGACAAAGCCTGCTGCGATGAAGTTTGGATGGTTGTCGTCGTGATAACGATTCTTGCGTTTTCGCCTTCGATCATCCCTGTAGCTATCTCTGCGGTCTCGACTGCCGCCCTCATGATTTCATGTGATGCTACGGGTCGAGTGCCTCGTACGGAGTCTTCTCCGTCTGCCCACTTTGTTGCGAGTACCATGAGTGCCACCATTGTCTTTGGATCTTCTCGACCAAGTGTCTCTTTAAAGTCTTCCCTCCAGAGTCCGTTTTTTAAGGCGTCGATTGCCTTATCTTCTGATACGTTGCCTACTGAGTTACGGATGGTGGTCCACCGCCGTATGTACGATCTCCGAGATTCATCTGACTTTTGCTTGCAGGTCCGAAGCTCCACGAAGGTTTTGGGGCTCACATAGAGGCTCGAAGTATTTGATGAAATCACCCATGAAGTGTTCCCACGAATCGTAGTATGATTCGGGTAGCGATTTGAGCCAATCGCGAGCCGTTCCTTCCATCATAAGTTGTATGTACTACATAGCCGTAGTTGTGGTGCCGCACTGACATCCGACTGCCAGCGTGTAATCTTCTAGCCAGCCTGATGGCTCTTGTTTGCAGTTGAACTTAGGCGTGGTAGCTAGCGAAAATTTCTTGGGCATACGAGCCTCCCGGATCCGTCGAGTGAAGCATAGCGCTCCACATGGCCCGATTTCTGCTTCCGAGTCTGAGCTGTTGCTGTATGACCTCCTCGAGTGGCTCCTACTGGAACGACGACGGTGTGAGCTTTTTCGACTGCTCCTTCCCCGAGGGCTTCGACTGCGACGGTTGAAAGTGCTTGGTTGCCCCCAAGTGTGGTTTTGGTAATTAATGACAATCCTTATGGACTAATGTTTATCTTGAGATATTCTTATAGATCTTGTCCATTGGAGTTCATGTGTTGGACTCTTGAAGATGGCATGATGACCAATGTTCTATTTAAGGGTTTATATGAAGAATGGTCATGTGTAGAAGATGAAGTGCAAAGGAGACATGAAGACGGAGCTTAGCGAGGCTCTTCCATAATGGTGTATGCGGGAGCATTTGGAGAAGTCTTCATCAAGCATGTGCTAGCAAGCACAATCAAGAAAGGTGTTCCAACTTGAGAGAGTCAAGATCGTCATCATCGAGCTCAAGTGGAATGCGCAAGGCAAAGGTATGATCTTGATAGGTTTTCTATTTTACAGGTCTCATGTTGTTAGTTTGGAGACCGGGTTATAGGATAGACGGCGTACTATTAAGAGGGGCTCTCAAGTGAGTAACTTGACCGCATCTTTGTGAAGAGCTCAAACCTTTGCATACTTGGCATTTCATCTTTCTTGGTTCTTATGTGGTTTTTCTCCTTGTTGGGTTTTGGTGCTTGTCGTGATCTTCATGACAAGACCAAGTTCTTCGAAAACGGATTTCATATGGAAAACTTGTTGCGTTTTCGTGTTGGAAATATTATCGGTTTATCCCCGAGGAGAGTTCCACACACTCCTATGTGTGTCAACTTGACTCTTTTGGATGGAAAATACTCGTCGTTATCTTTCCAACAAAGTTGGTTTCGTTGCATTTGGATTTTCCTAGAAATAGTTATGCATTTCGGAAGTTTTTCTCTGCGCAGGCCAGCCCCCAGGCCGGCCCAGGCCGGCTGCCAGGCCGGAGGCTTCGGGTGCCAGGCCGGCTGCCAGGCCGGAGGCCTCGGGTGCCTGGCCGGCCGCCAGCCCGGCCCAGGCTGGCTGCCAGGCCGGCCCACCCCAGCGCTCCTACCCAGCTCGCTAGCTTCCCAGGCCGGCCGTGCCTTGCCTTGCCTTGCCTCGCTAGCTGCCTGCAGGCCGATCGGTCGATCGTTGACCACGTTCGCTCGCCTGCTCCTTTTCTTCTGTCGCTCGCTGGCCCTCGCTCTCTCGCTTTTCCCGCTCGCTCGCTTCTGCCCTTCGCCTCGGCTTGGCCAGCCTGTGGGCCGGCCCAGGCCGGCTGCCTGGCCGGCTAGCTTCCAGCTCGCAAATTTCTTAACGGCTCTATTTTTCCAGCGAGATATAAAAAGCAGTTTCTTCCCCATTCATTTTTTTAGTAGACATACCCTTTGAGCAAGCTTGTCCATACTATCTCCTCCATTGTTGCACTTTGCAAAGCTTGCTCATCCTCTCAATCCTCCGATGGTTCTTGCTCATTTTTGAGGGATAGTGAGAGGTGATCTTGGTCTACGTTTTCACCGTTCGATTTCTCCTCTAAGTGAGGGAAACCTTGTAGATCCTCTCAATCCCTCCGACTCCCCTTTGGACTCCGTGATCTCCTCGTGATATTATTGACGATGTCTTTTGTTTCGTCCAATTCCGAGAATATTTCCTTAATAGATTTTCTGAAACCAAAAACAGCAGAAAACAGGGAACTGGCACTGTGGCATCTTGTTAATAGGTTAGTCCCAGAAAATGCATTAAAAATGATATAAAGTGTAGCCAAAACATGTAGCAATTGATATAATAACAGCATGGAACATCAAAAATTATAGATACGTTTGAGACGTATCAATGTGCATATTACAAGCCTAGAAAATGTGAACATGTGAGGTATTGCCACCTAGAATTGATTTTCTTCATTATCTTATTCCTTTGTGGCATGTTCTCAAACAAGTTCCTTTTTGCTTAATTGCTTCTTGCCTCTCACCGTTGGATCTTGTTTGTGATGGAATTTCTTGATATGGCTTTCCCTAAATATGTTATCATATATCTCCTTGGGAAACCAATTGCTTCAAGCTACTCCTTGGAGTTGCTTTGCATTATTGCGTGATTTTTGAAGCTATCAAGAATTTCTATCTATCTAAGCATGCCTTTTTATTTCTATCCTTTGCCATATGCTTATGTTTTGTGAATATGATATTGAATATATCTTTGCAATCCACCACCGAGAAATATCTCCATACATTACTTGTCTTGTCAAGTGATAATCATATTTGTGGTAAATATATTGATCATATTCACTTTGGCTCTTGCTTTGAAATTGCCTTATTTGTTTTCCAAGGATTTGTTTTGATCTAACTCTCATGTGTCTTCCTCGTATCTTTTGGATCCTTTATTGCTCTACTTGAATTTTGTTTTGTGCTTTCTTGAGTTGGAAAAGCAATGAACCAATTCTTGTGCATTGACATTCAAAAGTCATACTTCTTGATAATGCACTATTCTTTGGGAAGCTATCCTACTTTGAGTAAAACACCGTTCTTAAATTGGTATTGCAATTTCTTGCCTTTCTTGAACATGACTAGTGTTTGAATATATATATATGGAGAGTGATGATCTCATTTGTGTGCATTTTGTATTCAAAATGCAAAATCTTAAATAATGCACACATCTTGGGGGAGCAATCCTATAGGCTTTTTGAACATTAGTTGTCTTCATTTGATATTTGATCCCGATGACGTGTCTCCTTGGAAGACAAACATTTTTTCGTCTTGGTACTTGTGCCATCATGAAAAGTGTAGAGGGTTTGGTTTATTCCTTGATGATATTTTCATCATTTGGTATCTTGATTTCATTGGTATCTTTTCAAGTGGTATCTTCACTCATGTGTTGATTGGGTATTTGATATAATTTGGACACTTTGTTTTCTTGTCACACTTGTGTGTGCTTTGTTGGTTTACTTGGTGTTTTGTCTAAATTATATCTTGTTTGGTTCTTGAAAGTCATGTGCATGCATATTTATTATATGTATATCTTAGGGCATGCTTACTTTCGTTGATCCAATATAAGGATAAACTCCATCAAATCCTAAATGACTAAGATGTGCATGAAATTCAATTTCATATTTATATGCACATAGTTATGTGGAGTTTGTCCTATGTATTGTAGTTGCTCTAACTACTTTGGACCCAATGAGTTTTGGGCACCATTTTGTACTTGAATTTGTTTTAGGTACATTTGGAGATGCATTGGAAGCTTGTCTCATCTACAAGGAAGGTGTTGTCACCATGTGCTTATTGGAGCCAAGCTCGGATGTTCGTGAATTCTTATCTTCTACATCAACCAATGCATCTCGGTAACAAGTATCTACCTCATGCATACTTTTCTAGCTCCCAACCTTTTGTAGGTTGTTTCATGGCATGAATCTCTTTGGTTGCAATATTGATGTTTCTTCAAAATCATTTGTCTTTCGTGATAATTGTTATCTTACTCGAGCATCCCTTTTATCACCTTATCCTTTGTGGATAATTTTCTTTGATGCTATGATGAGTGTGTGTTGGGAGTTTATCTATATTCCTTTAAGATAAAATTGGGCTTTGTGCTATACTTTTAAGCAAAGATCTTATTGGTGCATTTATGACTTCCTCTTGGATATCATGAGCTTTACCTATGTATCTATCTTGTGTGTACATGTTTATTATAGACCAATATCTTAGTGATTTGTGTCTATTTAGAAACTTATACACATAAGAATAGTTACATCTTTATTTGGTATTCCAATTCTTTAGTGACCACCCCTTTGCTTTGTATCTTTGGTGGTCTCTAATTAAAGGCACAAGCTTTGTTGGTTATGTGTTATGCTTTGAATCGTAATAAGCTTGTGGAGCTATTTGCTATATCTCCGTTGGTGTGTGAGTATGTGAAAGACATGATATGCACTATGTGCAACACCTTGTGAAAGACTATGTTGATGATTTTGCTCATCCTTGTATTAGTCTCATAAAATGTCTTTATATCTCATACCCATCCTTTTATTTGTCGCTCCTTGCTCTTGTGCAAAACGTTTTTAGTTGTTGCAAGTTGTGTTGCCTCTTTTCACATTTATATTCTCTTGCATGTGCTTGTGTTCGAATTTATCTAAGAGGGGGTGAGGATTCCATGTTGTGCACACTATATCTTCATGTGTTGGACTCTTGAAGATGGCATGATGACCAATGCTCTATTTAAGGGTTTATATGAAGAATGGTCATGTGTAGAAGATGAAGTGCAAAGGAGACATGAAGACGGAGCTTAGCGAGGCTCTTCCATAATGGTGTATGGGGGAGCATTTGGAGAAGTCTTCATCAAGCATGTGCTAGCAAGCACAATCAAGAAAGGTGTTCCAACTTGAGAGAGTCAAGATCGTCATCATCGAGCTCAAGTGGAATGCGCAAGGCAAAGGTATGATCTTGATAGGTTTTCTATTTTACCGGTCTCATGTTGTTAGTTTGGAGACCGGGTTATAGGATAGACGGCGTACTATCAAGAGGGGCTCTCAAGTGAGTAACTTGATCGCATCTTTGTGGAGAGCTCAAACCTTTGCATACTTGGCATTTCATCTTTCTTGGTTCTTATGTGGTTTTTCTCCTTGTTGGGTTTTGGTGCTTATCGTGATCTTCATGACAAGACCAAGTTCTTCGAAAATGGATTTCATATGGAAAACTTGTTGCGTTTTCGTGTGGAAATATTATCGGTTTATCCCCGAGGAGAGTTCCACACACTCCTATGTGTGTCAACTTGACTCTTTTGGATGGAAAATACTCGTCGTTATCTTTCCAACAAAGTTGGTTTCGTTGCATTTGGATTTTCCTAGAAATAGTTATGCATTTCGGAAGTTTTTTCTCTGCGCAGGCCAGCCCACAGGCCGGCCCACCCCAGCGCTCCTGCCCAGCTCGCTAGCTTCCCAGCCGGCCGTGCCTTGCCTCGCTAGCTGCCTGCAGGCCGATCGGTCGATCGTTGACCGCGTTCGCTCGCCTGCTCCTTTTCTTCTGTCGCTCGCTGGCCCTCGCTCTCTCGCTTTTCCCGCTCGCTCGCTTCTGCCCTTCGCCTCGGCTTGGCCAGCCTGTGGGCCGCCCAGGCCGGCTGCCTGGCCGGCCAGCTTCCAGCTCGCAAATTTCTTTAACGGCTCTATTTTTCCAGCGAGATATAAAAAGCAGTTTTCTTCCCCATTTGTTTTTTTAGTAGACATACCCTTTGAGCAAGCTTGTCCATACTCTCTCCTCCATTGTTGCACTTTGCAAAGCTTGCTCATCCTCTCAATCCCTCCGATGGTTCTTGCTCATTTTTTAGGGATAGTGAGAGGTGATCTTGGTCTACGTTTTCACCGTTCGATTTCTCCTCTAAGTGAGGAAAACCTTGTAGATCTTGATCTTGGATTTCTTGGTGCATCTCCTCTTTGTTCTCCTCTCTTATTCCCCCATAAGCATTTGTTGCTTTGTTGGAATTTGAGAGTGAAGGATTTGAGCACTTGTGCTCTTGCCTTTTGCATTTGGTGCATCGGTGTGCTCTCCACGAGGATTCGTGGAAGTTGAAAGCTTGTGAACTTGTTACTCTTGGGTCCTTGGACCCTAGACGCCTTTGTGGTGGTTGGACCCTTGTGTGGTCACTTGAAGCCGTTCGGGAGCCCCCAATCCATTGTGGGTTGTGCCTCGATTGTTGTTGAAGCCGTTCGGGAGCCCCCAATCCCATTGTGGGTTGTGCCCCGGATTGTTGTTGAAAGGCTCCGGATTCCGCCTCGAAGGAATACCGATAGTGGAAGGTGAACCAAACCTTTGTGGTGCGGTTCATCGGAGAAGAGGGTGAAACCTTTGTGGTTGTTGAACCGTTGTGTCGGTTCACACCTCTCCAACGAGACGTACTCCCTTTCAAGGAGGAACTCGGGAATACTTCCTCGTCTCCACGTGCTTCGGTTATTTCTATACCCGAGCTTTTTACTTATGCACTCACTTTGTGATAGCCTTCGTGCTTGAAGTATTATATTTATCACCTTGTTGCTTGTCTTGCTTAGCATAAGTTGTTGGTGCACATAGGTGAGCCTAGTTTATTTAGGTTGTTGGCTTGTTAATTTAAACACCTAGTTTTATTCCGCAATTAGCAAGCCTAAACCGGAAAAGTTTTAATCGCCTATTCACCCCCCCCCTCTAGGCGACATCATTGTCCTTTCAATTGGTATCAGAGCCTGGGCTCTCTTTTTGGGCTTTACCGCCTAGAGAGTAAAAGATGTCGTTTAGGGAATTAGTGCACGATCCCACTTTCATATTCGATGGCACAAATTATGATGTTTGGAAAATTCGCATGCTTAATCTTTTTAGGGCCATGGGTCCAAATTATATTAAGAGGATTGTGATGTGGGTTTTCTCCTCCAAAGGATTCCAAGAATTATCTTTAGAGGATGAGGAAAACTCTCATCTCGAGACTCAAGTTTCTAATGGTCTTATATGTGTTTGAGCGATGTAGTTCTTGCGTCAATCATGCCTTTTCGGAACGCTCATGAGCTTTGGACCAAGCTTCAAGATATATATGAAGTGTCCAAAATTATTGAGGATGATTGCTCTCCCTCCACCTCCGGCCGTGATGAGTTCACAACTTCTTCCACTTCACCAACATGTGATTTGTCACAAGGTAATGATATGGTGAGTGGTGATAGAAATTGCATTGGTGATGGTGAACTTATATTGATTATACTTCTCTCTATCACATTGCAATGTTCTATCTTTGGACTTAAACTCTTCTAGCACTCCAAATGTCATACATGCTAGAGTTGATAGTCCTTGCATATCATGTAATAGTTGTTTAACTAAATCTCATGATGATATGCTTCATATGTCTTGTTGCCATGAAAACAATGCTTCCATATCCTCTAGTACTTGCATGACTAACAATGTAGAGGAATCCCAACATTTGTTGGAACAAGACATGGACCTAAATGGTGCTTCAAGTAATTCTTCATTCTTTAATCATGTTTGCCTTATGGCTAAGGATTCCGAGGTGTCTCCCACCTCAAATCCAAATTGTGATGATGAGGATGAGGATTCTCATGAAGAAGGTTTTGATTTTGAATCCTTAACCAAGATGGGTGAGATGGTACTTGGTGCTCTCCCCAAAGGTAGTAAAGCTATCCCTCCTCTTTGTGAAATCATTGATTATGTTACTAAGAGTAGGGAATTTATTGAGGATTTGGAAAGTCAATTTGATGAGAAATGTCAAATTGAGAGGGATGACTCTATTACTAGCTTCCTTGAAAGCTTCTCTTGAAGAAGAAGAAGAACTTAGGTCTTCTCTTGAAGAGAACTTGAATCTCTTGATGAGTCTAATGATCTTATTATTGCTAAAATCATTAAGGAAAGAGATCATGCTTGCTAAATATAAAGTGCTTAAAAAGGAAAAAGTTGAATTTGGTGTTGGCAATGCTAGACTAAGTGAGGACATAGAGAGACTTGACAAAGCTCACAAGGCTTTAGAAAGTGAACACTCTCTCCTTATCAAGTCTCATGATCAACTCCAAACTCAACTATCTAAGAATGAAAGCTTGCAAATTGTCTTCTTCCATTTCTAATATTAATGATGCTTGTGCTACTAACTCCACTTCTTGTGAAGCATCTATTTTGAAGGAGAATGTTGAGCTAAGGGCTCAACTTGAGTTGCTATCTAGCAAGTATGGGAAATTGGAAGAAAGTCATGAAAAGCTTTCTAGCTCTAATGATGATCTTCTAGCATCCCATGCTAGGCTAAAGTTAGCTCATGAGGCTATTATGTCAAAGGTAACATCTTGTGAGCCTCATGTGGACAATGGCACAACTTCTACTAAAATGCTTTATTGCCTGTGCTAGTCCTAGTGATTCATCCACTCACAATGTTTCTACATCTTGTGATGAATTACTTTCCATCCTTGTTGCTCTAACAATGAAGCTTCTACTTCCTCTAGTATTTGTGTTGATACTAACCATGTAGAGGAAAAAGAGCTCAAGGCCCAAGTCACTTCTTTGAAGAAAGACTTGGAAAAGCGTCATGTTGGGAAGTCCACACTTGACAATATGTTGAGTGTTCAAAGACGCCCCAATGACAAGAGTGGACTTGGATTCAACTCCAATAACAAGAACAAGTCCAAGATCAACAAGAAGAAAAGGGCCAAGAACAAGTTAAAGATTCGGCCAAGATTGTTTGCTTCAAGTGCAAAGTTGAAGGGCACCATGTTAGATCTTGCCCTTTGAAGAAGAAGCTCTTAGTGAGAAGCAACAAGGGAAGAAGCCTCAAGTTCCTCAAGTTGAAGAACAACCTCTTCCAAGAATCAAGCTACTCCTCCTCAAGTCAAGATTCCAACCAAGAAGAGAGGAGGAAGTCGATGTTGCTACCTATGCCGTGAGAAGGGTCACCTTGCTTCTTCATGCACAAATGGTACCTTATCCAACCCCATTATAGTTGATGATGTTTATTCTCTTCAAGGATAAGGTTGGCAATGTGTTTGCCAAATATGTTGGTACTCAAAGTGGTGTCAAGAAAAGAACCATTTGGGTTGCCAAGCCTATTGTGACTAACCTCTTAGGACCCAACTTGGTTGGGGACCAACAAGCTAAAACTTGATCAATAGGTGTTGTTGGAGGCATTGGAGACTTGGCTACATCATGAAGAATTAAGGGATCTTCATCAATTATATTCTCTCAAGCCAAGTCATTTGGATTATATTGTTCTACCTCATATCCAATGTTTCCTCCTTGCGGTAACTTTTATTTAAATCATATATACATTGAAAGTTGCTTGCACCCTTGCATGTGTTTGGTTTTGTACCTTGCTAGTGTTTGTATGTGTTGTGCTCTCTACTTACTTATCTTGAGAATCAAGTATGTGTATGTTGGTTTGCACACCATTTACTTGTGTTGAGCCTTATTGCTTTTTGATATATTACCTTGTTGGCTCTCTTTTGAGAGATTAATGGACAATTGGCAAGCATCAAATTACTCAAGACAACGATCTAAAAAGATTCATGTAAGCATTTTATACCACTACCACATGCATAGCATTTTTCTGGTCCAACCAAACACCAATCAACTTATTTGACAACTCTCCAAACAGATATAAGTGAAGCAAGAGAGTACTTTCTTCAAAAGAAACTGAAAGCTCTAACAAGAGATACATGAAAAACTGAGAGCTAAAAGCAATCACAGCAACTAGACAGGAATACTCAACAAGTATAAGTGAAGCACAAGAGTATTCTAATGAAAAAGTGGAGCGTGTCTCTCTCCCAAACATGAATACTAGGATCCAACAAGTATAGCACAGCAAACAAAACAAAACAAACTGAAAACAAAAACACACTGACGCTCCAAGGAAGAGTACACTAGTATGAAGCAATAAAAATATAGCACCATTAGAGATGACCTGATAATTTGTAGATGAAGAAGGGGATGCCTTGGGCATCCCCAAGCTTAGATGCTTGAGTCTTCTTGAAATATGCTGGGGAGGTAAGCCTCCCCAAGCTTAAGCTCTTCACTCTTCTTGATCATGTAATATCATTCTCCTCTATCAACACTTGAAAACTTCCTTCACACCAAAACTTAACAGCTTTTCTCATTAGCAGGTTAGTGCACTAAAAGATAATACTTCAAAGTTCTAGCAAAGACAAACTCACAAGCCAACTATTTTAAACATTAGCCACTGTTACTAGGCTCAAGTGGGCACTTTTACACGAAAAGAAACCACTTAAAAACTTGTAAAAGAGAGAATGCAAAATAAAAGACAGAATCTGTCAAACCAGAACAGTCTGTAATGACGAATTTTTTCGAGGCACTTACGATGCTCAGATGAAGAACTTTTGAAATAATGAAAGTTGCGTAACATCATCAGGAACATGCACAAAAAGTTTCAGCATTTTTCGATTTTTTCTGATTTTCTACTGAATTAAACGGTGACGAACAGCAATCTGTCCCAATGCAGTCCCGAAAATAAAACCAACTTTGCATTAGTAACTCTCCTTGGCACAACAAAACAGCAAATAAAAGATACAAAGGAGTTGCTACAGAGGTAAACAAGCATCCTTGACTAATACTGAAAATAAAAGATAATGGGTTGCCTCCCAAAAGCGCTTTCTTTTAATGCCTTTTAGCTAGGCTAGAAGATTTTAATGATGCTCTCATAAGAATAAGAGTTGAAAAACAAAAGAGAGCATCAAGAGGCAAATATCAAACACATTTAAGTCTAACCCACTTCCTATGCAAAGGAATCTTGTAACAAAATAAATTATTGAAGCATAAAGCAACTAGCATAGAAAGATGAAACAAATATAGCTTCAAAACTTTCAACATAAAGAGAGGTGTTTTAGTGACTTGAAAACTTTTACAACCATATTTTCCTCTCTCATAATAACTTTCAGTAGCATCATGAACAAACTCAACAATATAACTATCACATAAAGCATGCTTTTCATGATCTACAAACACATAATTTTTATTAAGCTCAAAACAGTGGGGTTATCAAACCCACTTTTGACAATAATAGTATAATAAATATCATTAGCAATATAGGACCATCATCAAGAGCATTATCATATATAACATTAGGGAGCACATTTTTACTTTCTGCAATTTCCTTTTCTTGAGTCAAGGAGCTTGTTACTTCAAATTTATCAAAAGAGATATTTCAATAGAATCATGACATTCAACAATATAGCATTTTTCCTCCTTATGTGGGCATGGAGGGTAATCATATAATGTAAGAGTTAAAGAGTTACTATCATTAGAAGGTAGATCCTCCTTTTCTCTCACTCTCTCCTCTTTTTCATCCAATGAGTCAGTTTCAGCAATTTCTTCTTCTCACAGGTCCTGAAAGAGCAAGTTGTTCTGGAGAATAAGTTTTCTCAAGAAATTCAGTGATATAAGGATTCATTATAATATTCAAGGCAGTAACCAAGTATAGCAAATTCTCAGTTCTATAAGGAGCATCATCATTTGAATATAACCAGCAATTTCATAGGCACCCTTAAAAACAAAAATTCTTCAATTCGCTCAAGATTACCAAAGTCATAATTTCCTTTAGCATAAGCAGCCAAAGTTTCATTATCATTATAATCACATTGGAAAGGGAGGTGTTTATGCCTTCTACAACATAAAGATTCATTAAAGCAGTAGGATTCATCATAAGTAGAGCACAAGTTTTTAGCAAAATAATTCAATCTACTTATTTGTTCCCATAATTTTCCCTTTTTGAGACAAGCGGTATTCCTTAATAATTTGTGTTCCTCCGTGAACCCACTTAGCCAATAAGATTTTGTTTCAAACAGAGAAGACATTGATAGCAAATAAATAACTAGACATAATAACAAACCGAAATAAACTAGATGCAAGAAACTAATTTTTTTTGTTTTTGATTTTTAAAGCAAGCAAAAAAAAAAATAAACAAGCAAAAAAACAAAGTAAAGAGATTGGAACTGAGAGACTCCCCTTTCCAATAGCCTCCAAGTCCCCGGCAACGGCGCCAGAAAACAGCTGGTGCCTGGTTGACGGGAGAGTATTTGAGGATGATGATGATGGTGATGATGAGTACTTCCCCGGCAACGGCGCCAGAAAACAGCTTGATGGCTACGTGTTGGTGAACCCCAAGAGGAAGGTTATGATGTAGACAGCAGAAGTTTTCCCTTGAAAATCTACCCAAGGTTATCAATCCAGTAGGACTTGACGATCTATCGGAAGGTTGTTGATGTTGACTCCCCCTGGCGCTAGGGAGCTTGCACCAACGTGGAATCTGCACAGACACAAACCAGAACTTTGCCCAACACGAAACAGAGAGGTTGTCAATCTCTCCGGTCTTGCAGAAACAAAGAGTTAAACGTATGGTGTGGAAAACAGCAGGAAAAACAGCAAGTAACAGGAAACAGATGATTGCAGCAGGTTGTGTAAACAGTATGAGGAAATTGGACCAGGGTCCACAGTTCACTAGTGGTGTCTCTCTCAGAACAGATAACTAGCATGTTGGGTAAACAAATTACAGCTGGGCAATTGACAAATAGAGAGGGCATAACAATGCAATACATGCCAAGATGTCTACTATGAAATCTAGTTGGGCATTACAACAAAGTACATAGACCGTTATTCCAACCGCATCTATGCCTAAATAATCCACCTTCAAGGCAGCATCCGCATCCCATTCAGTATTAAGTTGCTAACAACAGATTATTGCATGAAGTAAAGTGTGTAATGTAATCAATACAAGTGCCCTTGGACACTGCACCAATGTTTTATCCCTAGTAGCAACAGCACATCTACCATCTTAGACCTTTCTGTCACTGATCCAGATATCTAGAGACTGAACCCACTATCGAGCATAAATACCCCCTCTTGGAGTCACAAGCATCTACTTGGCCAAAGCATCTACTAGCAACGGAGAGCATGCAAGATCAAGAGCACATAGATAAACAACTTGAATAAACATGGTATCAATATTCATCGGATCCCAGCAAACACAACATCTAGCATTACAATAAGATGATCTTGATCATGTTAGGCAGCTCACAAGATCTAAACATGGAGGCACAAGGTAGAGAGACAACCATCTAGCTACTGCTATGGACCCGTAGTCCAGGGGTGGACTACTCACGCATCACTCCGGAGGCAGGCATGGTGATGTAGAGCCCTCCGGTGATGATCTCCCCTCCGGCAGGGTGCCGGGAAGAGCTTCAGAACTCCTCCGATCTGAGATTGACGATGACGGCCGCGACGGAACTTTTCGTGGAATATGATCGACCGTATAGGGTTTTCGCGTCGCGGAGAATATATAGGCGAAGAGGCGGCGTCGGTGGCCGAGGGGGGCCACCACGCCATAGGGGGGCGCGGGCCCACCCTGGGCCGCGCCCTAGTGTGGCGTGGCCCCCTGGTGGGTCTGCTCCGACTCCCCTTTGGACTCCGTGATCTCCTCGTGATATTATTGACGATGTCTTTTGTTTCGTCCAATTCCGAGAATATTTCAATGTGCATGTTACAAGCCTAGAAAATGTGAACATGTGAGGTATTGCCACCTAGAATTGATTTTCTTCATTATCTTATTCCTTTGTGGCATGTTTCTCAAACAAGTTCCTTTTTGCTTAATTGCTTCTTGCCTCTCACCGTTGGATCTTGTTTGTGATGGAATTTCTTGATATGGCTTTCCCTAAATATGTTATCATATATCTCCTTGGGAAACCAATTGCTTCAAGCTACTCCTTGGAGTTGCTTTGTATTATTGCGTGATTTTTGAAGCTATCAAGAATTTCTATCTATCTAAGCATGGCTTTTTATTTCTATCCTTTGCCATATGCTTATGTTTTGTGAATATGATCTTGAATATATCTTTGCAATCCACCACCGAGAAATATCTCCATACATTACTTGTCTTGTCAAGTGATAATCATATTTGTGGTAAATATATTGATCATATTCACTTTGGCTCTTGCTTTGAAATTGCCTTATTTGTTTTCCAAGGATTTGTTTTGATCTAACTCTCATGTGTCTTCCTCGTATCTTTTGGATCCTTTATTGCTCTACTTGAATTTTGTTTTGTGCTTTCTTGAGTTGGGAGAAGCAATGAACCAATTCTTGTGCATTGACATTCAAAAGTCATACTTCTTGATAATGCACTATTCTTTGGGAAGCTATCCTACTTTGAGTAAAACACCGTTCTTTAAATTGGTATTGCAATTTCTTGCCTTTCTTGAACATGACTAGTGTTTGAATATATATATATATGGAGAGTGATGATCTCATTTGTGTGCATTTTGTATTCAAAATGCAAAATCTTAAATAATGCACACATCTTGGGGGAGCAATCCTATAGGCTTTTTGAACATTAGTTGTCTTCATTTGATATTTGATCCCGATGACGTGTCTCCTTGGAAGACAAACATTTTTTCGTCTTGGTACTTGTGCCATCATGAAAAGTGTAGAGGGTTTGGTTTATTCGTTGATGATATTTTCATCATTTGGTATCTTGATTTCATTGGTATCTTTTCAAGTGGTATCTTCACTCATGTGTTGAGTTGGGTATTTGATATAATTTGGACACTTTGTTTTCTTGTCACACTTGTGTGTGCTTTGTTGGTTTACTTGGTGTTTTGTCTAAATTATATCTTGTTTGGTTCTTGAAAGTCATGTGCATGCATATTTATTATATGTATATCTTAGGGCATGCTTACTTTCGTTGATCCAATATATAGGATAAACTCCATCAAATCCTAAATGACTAAGATGTGCATGAAATTCAATTTCATATTTATATGCACATAGTTATGTGGAGTTTTTCCTATGTATTGTAGTTGCTCTAACTACTTTGGACCCAATGAGTTTGGGCACCATTTTGTACTTGAATTTGTTTTAGGTACATTTGGAGATGCATTGGAAGCTTGTCTCATCTACAAGGAAGGTGTTGTCACCATGTGCTTATTGGAGCCAAGCTCGGATGTTCGTGAATTCTTATCTTCTACATCAACCAATGCTATCTCGGTAACAAGTATCTACCTCATGCATACTTTTCTAGCTCCCAACCTTTTGTAGGTTGTTTCATGGCATGAATCTCTTTGGTTGCAATATTGATGTTTCTTCAAAATCATTTGCCTTTGGTGATACTTGTTATCTTACTCGGAGCATCCCTTTTATCACCTTATCCTTTGTGGATAATTTTCTTTGATGCTATGATGAGTGTGTGTTGGGAGTTCATCTATATTCCTTTAAGATAAAATTGGGCTTTGTGCTATAATTTTAAGCAAAGATCTTATTGGTGCATTTATGACTTCCTCTTGGATATCATGAGCTTTACCTATGTATCTATCTTGTGTGTACATGTTTACTTATAGACCTATATCTTAGTGATTCGTGTCTACTTAGAAACTTATACACATAAGAATAGTTACATCTTTATTTGGTATTCCAATTCTTTAGTGACCACCCCTTTGCTTTTGTATCTTTGGTGGTCTCTAATTAAAGGCACAAGCTTTGTTGGTTATGTGTTATGCTTTTGAATCGTAATAAGCTTGTGGAGCTATTTGCTATATCTCCGTTGGTGTGTGAGTATGTGAAAGACATGATATGCACTATGTGCAACACCTTGTGAAAGACTATGTTGATGATTTTGCTCATCCTTGTATTAGTCTCCTAAAATGTCTTTATATCTCATACCCATCCTTTTATTTGCCGCTCCTTGCTCTTGTTGCAAAACGTTTTTAGTTGTTGCAAGTTGTGTTGCCTCTTTTCACATTTATATTCTCTTGCATGTGCTTTGGTGGCTCTAGGTCAATAGTGCCAGAAACAATGCTTGTACGTCACACGTCAGTTGGGAACCCCAAGAGGAAGGTATGATGAGTGCAGCAGTAAGTTTTCCCTCAGTATGAAACCAAGGTTTAATTGAACCAGTAGGAAAACGAAGTTTGCTTCGAAAATGTTGGTGAAGTGTAGTGCGGCGCAACACCAGGATTCCGGTGCCAACGTGGAACCTGCACAACACAACCAAATTACTTTGCCCCAACTTAACAGTGAGTTTGTCAATCTCACCGGCTTGCTGAAAACAAAGGGTTAAACGTATCGAATGGAAGATGATGTTTGTTTGCATAAAACAGTAGAGAACAATGATTGCAGTAGATTGTATTTCAGATGTAAAAAATGGACCGGAGTCCACAGTTCACTAGTGGTGTCTCTCCAATAAGATAACTAACATGCGGGGTAAACAAATTACAGCTGGGCAATTGACAATTGATAAGTGCATATAACATGCATGTGTGAGCTGTGGTGTCTACTATGAGATTCATTTGGGCATTACGACAAAGTACATAGACCGCTATCCAGCATGCATCTATGCCTAAATAGTCCACTTTCCGGTTAACATCCGTACCCCTTCCAGTATTAAGTTGCAAGCAACAGACAATTGCATTAAGTAATGTGCGTAATGTAAACAATACATTCATCCTTGAATAAAGCATTGCTGTTTTACCCCTAGTGGCAACAACACATCTACAACCTTAGAACTTGCTGTCACTATCCCAGGTTAAATAGAGGTTGAACCCAACTATCATGCATAAATACCCCCTCTTGGAGTCACAAGTATTCACTTGGCCAAGGCTTCAACAAGTAACGGAGAGCATGCAAGATCACAAATGACATATACATGATAATATAATATTCAGCTCCACATAGATATCAATATAAGTCAGATCCCAGCAAACACAACATGTAGCATTACAATAAGATGATCTTGATCATGATAGGCAGCTCACAAGATCTAAACATGATGGCACAAGTGGAGAAGACAACCATCTAGCTACTGCTATGGACCCATAGTCCAAGGATGAACTACTCACGCATCACTCCGGAGGCGGGCATGGCGATGTAGAGCCCTCCGGTGATGATTCCCCTCTCCGGCAGGGTGCCGGGAAGAGCTTCAGAAACCCCCCCGAGTTAGGGTTGACGACGGCGGCGGCAGCGAATATGTTCTGGATGAAAGGCTCGGTGTTTTAGGGTTTTCGCGTCTTGGGGAATAAATAGGCGAAGGGGCGATGTCGGCGGACCCCCGAGGGGCCCAAACCACAGGCAGGCGCGGCTGGAGGTGGGGCCGCGCCGCCAGGTGGTTTGGCCACCTCGTGGCTCCCCTTCGTGTCTCCTTCAGACTCCGTGTACGTGCTGGAAAAATAGGGACCTGGCCTTTTGTTTCGTGCAATTCCGAGAATTTCCAGAAGTAACTTTCTGAAACCAAAAACAGCAGAAAACAGGGAACTGGCACTGTGGCATCTTGTTAATAGGTTAGTCCCAGAAAATGTATAAAAGTGATACGAAG